>SJYQ01000210.1:1073891-1214413 GCA_006410935.1 Redunca redunca | reverse complement strand
TTTAGTTCTTCTTCACTTTCTGCCATAAGGGTGGTGTCATCTACATATCTGAGATTATTGATATTTCTCTGGGCAATCTTGATTCCAGCTTGTGCTTCTTCCAGCCCAGCGTTTCTCATGATGTACTCTGCATATAAGTAAAATAAGCAGGGTGACAATATACAGCCTTGACGTACTCCTTTTCCTATTTGGAACCAGTCTGTTGTTCCATGTCCAGTTCTAACTATTGCTTCCTGACCTGCATACAGGTTTCTCAAGAGGCAGGTCAGGTGGTCTGGTATTCCCATCTCTTGAAGAATTGTCCACAGTTTATTATGATCCACACAGTCAAAGGCTTTGGCATAGTCAATAAAACAGAAATAGATGTTTTTCTGGAACTCTCTTGCTTTTTCCATGATCCAGCGGATGTTGGCAATTTGGTCTCTGGTTCCTCTGCCTTTTCTAAATCCAGCTTGAACATCTGGAAGTTCACAGTTCACGTATTGCTGAACCCTGGCTTGGAGAATTTTGAACATTACTAGTGTATGAGATGAGTGCAATTGTGTGGTAGTTTGAGCATTCTTTGGCATTGCCTTTGTTTGGGACTGGAATGAAACTGACCTTTTCCAGTCCTGTGGCCACTGCTGAGTTTTCCAAATGTGCTGGCATATTGAGTGCAGCACTTTCACAGCATCGTCTTTCAGGGTTTGAAAGAGCTCAACTGGAATTCCGTCACCTCCACTAGCTTTGTTCATAGTGATGCTTTCGAAGGCCCACTTGACTTCACATTGCAGGATGTCTGGCTCTAGGTGAGTGGTCACACCATTGTTATTATCTGGGTCATGAAGTTCTTTTTTGTGTAGTTCTCCTGTGTATTCTTGCCACCTCTTCTTAATATCTTCTGCTTCTGTTAGGTCCATACCATTTCTGTCCTTTATCAAGCCCATCGTTGCATGAAATGTTCCCTTGGTATCTCTGAGTTTCTTGAAGAGATCTCTGGTCTTTCCCATTCTGTTGTTTTACTCTATTTCTTTGCATTGATTGCTGAGGAAGGCTTTTTTTATCTCTCCTTGCTATTCTTTGGAACTCTGCGTTCAGATGCTTATCTCTTTCCTTTTCTCCTTTGCTTTTTGCCTCTCTTCTTTTCACAGGTATTTGTAAGGCCTCCTTAGACAGCCATTTTGCTTTTTTGCATTTGTTTTCCACGGGGATGGTCTTGATCCCTGTCTCCTGTACAATGTCACGAACCTCATTCCATAGTTCATCAGGCACTCTATCAGATCTAGTCCCTTAAATCTATTTTTCACTTGCACTGTATAATCATAAGGGATTTGATTTAGGTCATACCTGAATAGTCTAGTGGTTTTCCCTACTTTCTTCAATTTCAGTCTGAATTTGGCAATAAGGAGTCCATGATCTGAGCCACAGTCAACTCCCGGTCTTGTTTTTGCTGACTGTATAGAGCTTCTCCATCTTTGGCTGCAAAGGATATAACCAGTCTGATAGCAAGCCCCCTTTCACTCTCCTCTCCACAGATGCTGTGTCAGTCTCTGTCTGCTCTGCAGTGATGAGATTCTGCATGTTCTATGGGCATCCTCCCCGCACGTGTGCAGCCTTCCCACCTCCTTGTCTCTGTGCCACTCCTCCATCCAAAATTCCCCTGTCCCTTGGGCACCAGTTGAAATTTTGTCCATGCTGTAAGACTCCTCTCTGAATACTTTCTAGATTCAGCCACAAGTCATATCCTCTGCTCTAAGCTTCCTGCTTTGATTTATAGCTACTCATAGGCTGCTTTTTCTGTTCCTTGGACTGAGCTCCTGAGGATAGACTTCCTCGATGCCAGATCTCAGAAAAGGTTGGTTGACTAAATGAATTTTAAAGCGAGCATGTATTTGCATCTGCTACAGAGGTAATATATATTCCATGTAGAAAGTGTAGAGAAAAATGAATCATAACATGATTAAAATCACCTCTGATCCCCCCTATTTTTGATGTTCCAGTGTGCTTCTTTCCAGCTGTATATGCATGTACTTATGCCTGAGCAGAATCTTAAGACTGTGCATTTTCTATGTAAACTTCCTCTGCCTTTCCATGAGAATGTAAGCCCCTTGAAAGTTAAAAGGTCTATCTTTCTCTTCATTTGCATTCTTCAGGGTGCTTAAACTTGAGCCAGATGTTGACTAAATTTCTATAGAGTAGTTCTGTGGGAATTAAGCGGTCATTGACATCCTGAGTTGCCATTTCCTCTCTCTGTCTTCTGGGAATGTCCATCTGAATTCAGATATGGGGCAGCTCAGTTCAGCTCACCAAAGACTTAAAGAACCTTCTTTATATTTGGCCACTGTGTTGGTCACAAGGACACTCACGTAGCTGTTGTGTGTCCTTGTCTGGCTAGAGAAGTGAGCTGTATAAACAGATCATTTTAACATAGATAAATACCATGTTAAAAGAAGATTCTATAGCAGTATATGAAGTAATGTGTAAGAGAAATGGAACTGCAGAATGCTCACTGAGGATCAAGATTAATGTTAAAAGCTTGTTTATTTGTATCATCTCATTTAATTCTGACAACAACCCTATGAAGTAGGTACTAATTGATGTTATTCAGATTTGATAGTTGAAGCTTGAAAAAGCTATAAAGCTTCTCCAAAGATATACAACTTGAACACGGGGCAACTGGAATTCAAAATCAAGCAGTTGGTCTCCAGTCTGTGATCTTATGCAACATGTAATATTTCCTCTTTATGGAAGCATAAAGAGGGTGTTCTATGGGGGTCAAGGAAGTCTTCCAGAGTGAGGGATGGGGTTCAGTAGGACAGGCTATCCCAAACTCTGAAAAAGCAACCCAAAGGTGTAAAATTAGGAAACAACATCATGTATGTGGAGGATCACATAAGAATTTGATGAGATTTAACAGATAAGTGCAAAGAAAGGTGTGAAATAAGGTAAGGCAGAGGAGAAATGCAGATGGCTGGCTGGTGAAATTAGTTTTCTTCCTGATGGGAATCAAGAGCCATTGAACGGTTTTTGGCAAAGAAATGGCATGAGCACATTTACAAATTAGGCATATAATCTTGGTAGCCACTTGCAGGATGGCTGGAAGGAAGGAAGCCTGGGGTCAAGGATACCAGTTGGGGCTGCTAGGGAAGTCTCCATTTGCCCTTGAGATCCACTCTCCGTGCTTTTCCTCCCTGCTGTCTACCTTGGAGAGCCCACCTGTATGGAGTACCCTTGAGAGTTTGTGTGAGGTTGGCCCATATTTAGGTCCTTGCAGGAGATTAACTTTAGAAGGTAGGTAACCTCGGTGCTGAGTCATGACCTCCATGCTGGGTCATGCCTTGTCAGCAGTTGGGTTACTTTCCTGGATTATGCTACGTGAAGGTCACAGCAGCTGCCTGGCAGCCCTTTCCTACAGCTGTGGCTCTTTTAGGGTGTTATAACCCACCCTCCTTTTGCCCCCCTGTGGCCTAGGATGGTAACAATGCTTTGCTTTCGCCAGCTCTGGGGAGCTTCATCATTGGTTGACCTTCAACCTGCCTGTGAAGATTAATTTTTCAACTTGACTGGGCTAAGGGATTTCCACAGAGCTGGCAAAACATTACTTCTGGGCTTGTCTCTGAGGGTGTTTCTAGGAGAGATTAGCATTTAAATAGTTGGACTAAGTAAGGGAGAAAGCCTTTGTGAGTGCAGGTGGGCCTCATCTAGTCCAACTGGGGCTGAATAGAACCAAAAGGTGGGGGAAGGCCTGGTTTGCGCTCTGCTTGAGCCAGGACGTCTGTCTTCTCCTGCCCTCTGACGTTACTCGTCTTGGTTCTCAGGCCTTTAGCTCAGACTGGTACTTACACCTTTGACTCTCCTGGTTCTGAAGCCTTTGGGTTTCACTTGGAGCCATAGCACTGGCTCTCCTGGGTCTTCAGCTGGAATATGGTGCACTGTGGGACTTCTTAGCCTCCATCATCATGTGAGCCAGCTCTTCATGATAAGTCTCTTTCTACATGTCTATTTATGTTCTGTTGCTTCTGTTTCTCTGAGAACGCTAGTGTTGTGTTAGTCGCTCAGTTGTGTCTGACGCTGTGACCTCCTGGACTGGAGCCCGCCAGGCTGCTCTGTCCATGGGATTCTCCAGGCAAGAACACTGGAGTGGGTGGCCATTTCCCTTCTCCAGGGGATCTTCCCAACCCAGGGATCAAACCCCAGGTCTCCTGCATTCATAGGCGGATTCTTTACTGACTGAGGCACCAGGGAAGCCCAGAACACTTCCAAAGCCTTTGTAAATGATCACATTATTAAACACATCTCGATCAGCTTATGTGTCTTCTCTTTTCGGATGAGACCCTGACTGGCCCAGAGCCACTTGAAGCGGTCCACGGGAGAGATGATAAAGGCTGGCAATAAGGCAGCCACCATAGAGGTGACAGTGTAAAGACTGACACTGTAGAGATGACAGTGAGGGGTGTGTATTTGAGGTCTGCTTCCCAAGTCCACTCAGCAGGACTTACTGCCTAGGGGTGACCGCCCATGGAGGCTGGAACAGCTAATTGCAGGGCTGCGTGAAGTCAGTGTCCCTACCTTCCCCAGCTCCCTCTGCCTAGGCAGTGAGTTCATCCCACATAGTGTCTGGCCCCCACAACCCCCCCACCCCCACCCCGCTCCCCAGCGAGGCAGAGACCATTTGCAAACTCATCAGAAGCGCTCTCTGGCCTTCTGCGAATTATCTGCCGGAGGGTCAGCTGGTGTTATGGAATCTGAAGGACCGGTTAGTTAGCCACTTGGGAGATGTTACCAAGATGGCTGGTGATCAGAAGAGCTGCTTATTTTCATAATGACCTTCAGGAATTAAATAAAAATACAATGAGTGCCATAGATTAGGAAGAACAAGCCAATTAAAACCACAACACGCCTTCGGGATTTTTTTTATTTCTTTTCCAGGAGGCTGAAAGGCATCTGTGGCTGCTGAGATGGGATAGAGGTCTTCCCAGAATCACTGATGAAGGCTGATCCTCTCGCTTGGCTTTAGCGGGTGGTAGAGGGGATTTGAGCCTGTTGAATATTTCACGAGTTGCAGCCCATGTGGGGAGAACAGTGAAAGGTGAAGAGGCAATCCCTGGGTTTCTTTATGATTCCAATATAAAACTAAGCTCATTGGGCTTGGAGGGAGGCAGGCACTGGAGTCAGTCTACAGCCGGAAGGCATGGTGCACCATTCTCCTACTTTAATATCTGCTGTTTCATTTTATATTCATCATGTCAGCATAATCTGCCTTTATGGGAATCGTCTTGGTTCCCGACCAAATGCGTGCAGTCCCCCTTTTGCTTTAAGTTTGATTGTAATATGACTTGAAGACTTCAATGAAATGTTTATATGGAGGGAGCAGGGGAAGAGGAGAGGGAAAATGCAATTGGAAAATCAATCAGCAGGGAATTTCAAGAACAAGCTTTGTTTACGCTACTGTTTCTTTGACCTGTTTTTAATGGACCCAGGGCCAGCTCTCAGATCAGCTCCACTCAGCTGATTCCCTACTGCATGCTAAAAGACTATACCCTGCTGCCAAACATTCAATGCCCTTAACTCTGTCTGAACCACATTCCCAGCCTGACGTTTTTCTGCCTGCCTCCTTGTGCATTTGGCTTCGTTGCCCTGAGACACCAGCCACCCAGCCCATCTCTCTGCCTCTTCCTGTCCTTCAAGGGCTACCAAGATACCCATCCTCTGCAACGCTCCTGTCACTACGTTTTGAAGACATTCTTGGTCTCAAACCTAGGAGAGTCCCGTCCCACGATCAAGTTCCCAATGGATCTTTACTTTCTTTTTAATTTCCTTGTGAGACTGAACATGACCTTCATCAACTTATTATGGATATGTGTATGAGTGTGTGTATATGTATGTGTGTTCATCATCAGCAATCTGATTTTTATTGAGCTCTTATATATGCTCAAGTACTTGAAAATATGACAGGAATAAGACATACAAGGTTCCAGGCATCCTGGAGAGACAAATGTTAAATGCATGTTGAAGAAAACACATGGAATAAATTTCTGATAGTGATAAGTTCCATGGAAAGTGTTTGTAAAGGTGATATAGTGGAGAGTGGATGTATATGGAGAGCAGTAATTAATTAACTTTTTTAAAACATTGAGGTATAGTTGATTTACCGTGTAGTGTTAGTTTGAGGTCTACAGCATAGCGATTCAGTTTTATACACATATTTTCAGATTCTTTTCCCTTATAAGTTATTACAAACTGCTGATATAGTTCCCTGTGCTATATAGTAGGTCCTTGTTATTTATCTTTTTTTGTGTATAGTAGTGTGTGTATATTAATCCCAAACTCCTAATTTATCCCTCCCCTCACTTTTCCTCTTTGGTAACCATAAGTTTGTTTTCTATATCTGTGGATCTCCTTCTGTCCTATTAAAAAAGTTCATTTGTAGCTTTTTTTATATTCCACATATAAGTGATATCATATGATATTTGTCTTTGTCTGACTTAGTATGATCTCTAGGTTTATCCGTATTTTTGCACATGACATTATTTTCTTCTTTAAACGGCAGAGTAATGTTCTGTTGTGTATATATACACCACACCTTCCTCATCTATTGATGGGCATTTACGTTGCTTCCGTGTCTTGGCTTTTGTGAATTGTGCTGCCATGAGTATAGGGGTGCATGGATGTTTTCAAATTGTAGTTTTGAAGAGGAGTACTTTAGGTAAGGGGCTTCCCTGGTAGCTCAGCTGGTTAAGAATCCCCCTGCAATGCGGGCGATGTGGGTTCAATCCCTGGGTTGGGAAGATGCCCTGGTGGAGGGAATGGCTACCCACTCCAGTGTTCTGTCCTGGAGACGCCCATGGATGGTACAGTCCACGGGGTCGCAGAGAGCTCAGAGCAGCGTGGCCTCTCTGAGTGGGTGCTGGTTGGGCTGAGAGGCAAAGACTGGGAAGAAGGCAGCTTCCGAGGTTTGGGTGGAGAGTTCCAGAGAGACGTGACAGAAAGCACATATGCACCACGGAAGAGGAACAGTTTAAGTCCTGAGGGCCGGCGAGCATGCCGAGGGAGTGATGTAGGCGGGGGCGCAGGATACTGCCGGTTCCCGGGCCGCGTTAAAAGGAGGATGCGCGCACGCGTGGGCAGCCACGTAGGGCGGCGGCAGAGTTCCTGCTGTTAGAGGACTGCGAGTCTCCAGAAGGCAGGCCTGTGCCTCATTTTACTCCAGATTCTAGGCTGCTAAGCCACCTGCCATGGAGCAGGTCCTCGGTAAGGTGTGTCGAATGACTGAACAAAGAAACGCGTGAATGAATGAACGCGAGAACGAGTGACTGAGACCTGCTTCCGCCAAGGCAGCTCTCCCTCCGAGGTTTCATGCCCCTTGTCCCCGCCCAGCAGCAGTTTTTTTTTCTTCTTTGTAACAGCGAACAGCCAGAGCCATTCTCTGTGATTCAATATTTACTGTGTTTCACACACTGTTATTATCATTTAACGTTTGCTGTCTGCTGACTGTGCAGTCATCGCCGTAGCAAACAAAGAGCTCAGTCTCGCTTTGGTCCTTGGGCTAATTTCGTCAAGGGAAAGGAAGGTGCTGTAAGGACAGCTGGCAGAGTAGAAATTGACCTGGACTGGCAGCCCACTGGGTCCAGCTGGGTACCAGTTCTCCAGGACCTTAAACAAGTGCCTAAGCCCTTGGGACCCTCTGTGTTCTAGTCTGAACACGGGGATGGCAAGATGCTTTAGTGATGGGCTTTCAGGCATGGGCGAGATGAGCCCCAGGCGTAAGAGGCTCAGATTTCAGCAGGCCTCCCCCGACCCTGCCTCTGCCTCCTTCTGTACCGGCTGTGTCAGCCTGATGTGGCTGCCCCGGGGCTCTCTGCCGGTACCATTTCAGGGACTCTGAGCGCTGTAAGTGCCCGCCCAGCCGGCGGCACGCAGATCCTCTTTCTTGAGCTGCTTAATGAGAGACAACGATTTCCAGAGGCAAAGCCCGGTCCCTGGGTTCCCTGGACATCTGGTTCTGGCTCTGATGCACCGAGAGAAAAATGAGCAAGGCACCAAGCAAGGCCATTCACCATCGTGTCTTCATGTTGCCCTGGCCCAGCTGGCCGGATGCCAGGGGAGCCGCTGCCAAGTCCGCGGGTGCTGAGGCTGGCAGCTGGGGAGAGGAGGTGCTGGGGAGAGACCTGCCTCATAGATGAGGCACTGCGCCACCAGTCTGCTCCCCCGGGGCTACAAGGCGAGCTCTGGGGTCCTTCGGTTCTCGGTTCTAGCAGCCGATGCACTCCTGGGACCACCTCCAGCTCTGCTCCACTCAGTGCAGCAAGGGAACCCCAGGCCGGTTTTCCCTTGTATGAGTAACTCACTCTGTGTCAGCTGCTTTGCCTTGCTCTGGGACGAGGTAGGAGGCTCTTGGTTTAGAGCGGATGAGTGACGTGAGCTGACTCAGGCTGTGGCAGGATTCCTCTGGCTTCTGGTTGTGAATAGACAGGCCAGGGTGGAAGAAGAGAGTCAAGTCAAGAGTCCTTTGCAGGACTTCCCCGGTGGTCCAGCATCTGCGTGCCAGTGCAGGGGACACCGGTTCGATCCTTGGTCCTGGAAGATCCCCCATGTTGTGGGGCAACTGTGTCCTTGCGCCACAACTGCCGAAGCACGTGTGCTCTAGAGCCCATGGTCTGCAGCAAGACAAGCTGCTTCAGTAAGGAACCTGCGCCCCGCAATGTGAAAGTGAACCCAGCTCACCGCAATTGGAGAAAGCCCACACACAGCAACATAGCCCCAGTGTAGCCAAAAATAAATATATAAATAAAGGTTTTTTTTGTTTTTTTTTTTAACAAGGAGGCTTTGCAGTAAGCCAGGCAAGAAAGGAGGGTGTCTTGGCTCAGGTGCTACAGTAGAGGAGCCGGGAAGTGTTGTGTTTCAGGTGCCTTTTGAAAGATTTCCTGATGGGCTGGATGAGGAGTGGGAGAGAAAGCAGGCAATCAAGAATGTCTCAAGTATTTTTTTTTTTTTTAAGCAGCTGAAGGGTGAATTAGATCCTGTCCCTATTAATAATAATAATGATAATAAATATTAATAGCTAACTTTTTATAGCACTTAAGTGGCAGATGCTCTTCCCCTGACTTTTGATTGTGAACCTGAAGGAGTTAGAGTCTATGGTTGGGGGGGAGACGATGCAGGAATAAATCAGTAGCGTTTGGTGAACGGATATCATTGTCTCATTGCTTCAATGTGACTGCTTTTAGTTCAGTGTGAGCAGACACGATGGGGCCTGGGGAGAGCTGGCTAGATAAGAAGGTCTAACATGTCTTCCTCATCAGTCCTCCTCAAGCTCCTCAAGTGTGTGTGTGAACAGGAAGCCTCTGGGTTCTAGGGGAATGCAGTCTCTAGGTCTGCTCCATAGCGTGGTCCAGAGGTCCAAGCCTCCTACACTATTAAGGCTACTTGTCTGTGGGTGGATTGATTGCTTCTGTTTCCTACAGTAACTGATTTGAAGAAAGATCTGGTAATTCTCCAAGAACCCCATCACCCTTCCCCTCTATTCGCAGGACATGCTGATTGGCCTTGTCCTTCAAAATATTTTCAGGGACATCTCCCTTTAGTATCCAGCACGATGGAAGGATTGTAGATTCCAGTGAAAGAACGCTTTTGGTACCATATGTCCTTGCCTTTCTTATCAAGAAGCTATGTTGGTACAATTACACTGAATGGAAGTACTGCTAAAGTGATATTTCTTATTTTCAAAGCATCTTCAGAGGGAAAAACAGCATAGAAGTGAGAGTTAGGAAGTTCAAGCTAGGTGACCCTACAGTTGGCTAGAAAGTCCTAACTTCCCATTGGCTATATGAGATCAGTGGCGTGGGGAAGTGGGTTTTCGAGTATTTTTCAGCCATGGAAATCTTTGTGCCAGTACTTCCTTGTTTGAGAGTACTATCTGGGCAGCGGGAGGAGGGGAGTGGAGCTGCTCTGAGTGCAGCAGGAGAAATGGTTCAGAACAACCCACTCGCCAAGCTCCTTTCCCTTAGAGGACGATCCTGAGCCCCTCAGCTGGGCCAGATGTTCTTTCGGGCCTTCCCAGCTCTGAGGTTCTGCATTTCTGCCATGAGCATTTCCAGCTGAGCTTCTGAAGAGTTCACACTCTGAGCTCCCCCACTTCCCATTCAGGTCCTTCTTTCACCTGCTTATAGTTCCATGGTCTCAGAAGGACGAACGCACCTTCTTCACCTCTCGCTTAGCTTGTTTCCCACCTTTGGAGTGGAACGAGTTCCGCTATCATGCATGGTGCTCTCGAAGGGGCACCGGGCAGACCTGGCTTCAAATCCTGCTTCTGCCACTCTGTTGTTCTGGGATAACCTTGCTACAAGCTGACTGGCCTGTAAATGGAAGTGACAATCTCTGGCTCATGGATTTTTTTTTTAAACTTTTCCCTTTATATTGGCGTATAGTAAATTAACCATGTTGTGATAGTTTCAGGTGCAAAGCTGAGTGACTCTGGCTCATAGATCTGATGCTGGGAAAGGCATCCAGCACAGGCTAGATGCCTCTGAAGCTCCCGAATGTGTGTGGCTCCTCTTCTGCCCGGCGTGCCAAGGCCAGGCCCGCCGCGCCGAGGCCAGGCCCGCCGCTCACCCAGTGCCTTGCACTCTTGTCTTGCAGAGATGTCAGGCACAGCTGCGGACATCTCACTGGTTCACTGGCGGCAGCAGTGGCTGGAGAACGGCACCCTGTACTTCCACGTGTCCATGAGCAGCTCCGGCCAGCTGGCCCAGGCCACCGCCCCTACCCTCCAGGAGCCCTCGGAGATCGTAGAGGAACAGATGCATATTCTCCACATTTCTGTGATGGTGAGTGAACGGGAACCCAGGAGGGGGCTTCAGGGAGTTGTGGGGGGTGATGGGGAGGGCAAAGTGGGGAGACCATGGCGGGAGGCAAGGGATTGCCAGCAGGTGGAGGGAGGGAGCTGGCTAAGTACGAGAGGTCAGAATGATAAACAGAAGGTCAGATGGATCCTGCAGTGTCACTTGGGCTGATGTTTACTCGTCCATCATCTGTCAGCTGTGACAAGCTAATTGTGCTTCAGAGGAGAAAATAAAGGGTCTCTAGCTCCTTGGCCTTTTGGCCGACATCTCTGAGAATAGCTGTTTAACATCTGCCACGTGCTCCGCCTGCCTGGCTGAGGGCTGAGGTTTGGTGCTCCAGCGCAACTGGCCTTTCCAAGAATGACTGAGCAAACAAAACTGGAGTGGGGCTGCCCTTTCCCAAGCACCCTTGATGTGTTTTAACCCTCACAACACCCTCTTCAGTGTATACCCTGCATGGTGGCCCCCAGAGCTGAACTCTGCATAGCCAGGGCTATTACACACCATCCCCACCCCTGCCCAGCCCCTTTACCCTCACTTATATTTGTGAATACTGAGTCAGAGAGCAGAGAAAATTACCCAAAGTCACATAGGTAGGAAGAGATGGAGCTGCTCTTGGGTATTTGAACCCAAGTGTGGTGTGTCTGGCTATAAAAACTCAACTATTCTCTACACTCCCTTTTTTGATGCAAGAATTTGTTAGCCATGTGTCAAACGCTGCACCAGGGGCATTCATGGGCATTATTTCATTGCATTCTCACCAAGAAGTCAGGCATGCCACCTCCATATTAGAGATGAAGTTATGGACACAGAGAAGTCAAGTGGCCTCCCGTCTCTGTTGGCCCCAGGATCTGGAACTCTGAGGCTGCTGCCTCCTTAAAGAAGGATGCCAGGGCAGAAATCACTGGAATGGTAAGTCTGTGATGTATGTAGACTCACATTAACGATGGATTTGAAAAGCTGTAATTAATGGCTTTGTACAGTAAATTGAAAAAAAGAATCAAAGTGAAGAATGTTCAGGGTCTAATTGGCTCCAGAAAAGATCAGATAATAGCTACAACTGAACTCAGTCTGGTGCTTTTCACTCCTCAGGCCCCTCTTACATTATTTTCTCCTTTTTATCTTTAGCACAGATGCACAGGTGTAGGAAGTGTTATTCCTAGCCTACGTGTAAGGAAGGTAGGGCTCAGAGAGGTGAAGCGATTGGCCTAAGGTCGCTTGGCAGAATGGGGCTGTGAGTCAGCCCTTGCTTTCTGCCTTTCGTTTAGTCCTCAACAGTACTTACCAAGAACCTGTGATGAGCGGAGCTGGCCTTTTGGTCTCCGTGCTCCGGGTCCCTCTTCAACCCTTACTGTGTGTGAGACATTCTCATTAGGGCTGAGTAAGTGCTTGGAAGTTTTCTCTTTTTGGAAAAACACGCACATACCCCAGCCAGACAGCCACGTTAAATTTGGACCTAACGCATGCTCATCACGTGGAGGAGCAAATCAAGGCCTTTGTGTTATTCATGGAATGAGTGTGATAGACTTTTCCCATTTTTATATTTAGCGAGTGTTGCAGCCACATGCCAAGCCAAGTGGGTGCCTGCATGCTGACTCTGGGTTGCAAGTTTGTAGGCACTTTTTGGGGTGCTTGCTGAGTACCTTGTGCAGCCTGGGGTGCCATCTGATGTGAAGAAGACTGACTGGACAGGGTGTGACTCTTCTTTGAATGTCTGGGAGTGAGACTTGGTTTGGATTCACATTTATTAAGCATTTTCTGTTTCAGCATAGCATTTACTCACCTACATCCTCTCATAACCCAGGGACTTTGACAGAATTATACCAGTGATAATACTAGTCCTGCGTGGACTTTCTCTGCTTCCACACCCAATGTTAATGATACTAAATCAGACCTCTCCCCAAAGACTGCCAGTGATCCTCAGTTTCTTCTTTTTTTTTTTTTTCTGCTCAGTGAGTTTAGCTTGGAAAGAATTCACCAAGACCCAAAATGTCTCTTGAATTTCCCTGTAATCCAGGATGTGGCTGGTGGAGTAGGTTGTGCAGAGGTTGGCACTCTCCAGACCCTCCCTGCCTGCTAGCTGGGGTGGCCTAGGCCTTCTACCGTGTGGTCCCACCGGTTCTTCCCCCCTTCAGGGCTCCAATATTTTGATCTTTCCCATCCTCACCTTACCCCTCAGCAGACAGAGTCACAACCGGGAACACAGCGGCCTCCTTGGTGTCCACTGATGGCAGCCCAGCCTCTCAGGGCGGGGATGAACTCAGAGATCCCTGCCCTCTGTCTAGAGGGAGGTGGCATGCATTTGTACCTGAGCTCCAGTGCCTGGGTGTAAAGTTCCACTCTGCCATGGAACACTGGGTGATGTTGGGCAATGTATTTAACCCTTCCGCCCCCTGTTTTGTCATCTATAAGAATAAGGGTTATGCTAATACCGTGTAACAGAACACTTGTGTCAGAGGAGCCTGGCATGTTAGGACGTTAGCTTTTATTATTTGGTACACTTTTATTATCTGGGCTTGCCAGGTGGTGAAGTGAAGTCACTCAGTCGTGTCCAACTCTTTGCGACCCCGTGGACTGTAGCCTACCAGGCTCCTCTGTCCATGGGATTTTCCAGGCAATAGTACTGGAGTGGATTGCCATTTCCTTTTGCAGCGGATCTTCCCGACCCAGGGATAACCCAGGTCTTCCACATTGTAGACAGACGCTTTACTGTCTGAACCACCAGGGAAGTCCATTGCTAGGTGCTGCTAGCGGTAAAGAACCTGCCTGCCAATGCAGGAGACCTAAGAGACGTGGGTTCGATCCCCCGGAGGAGGGCATGGCAGCCCACTCCAGTATTCTTGAGTGGAGAATCCTCATGGACTGTAGCCCACCAGGCTACAGTCGTAAAGAGTCAGACACAACTAAAGCCACTTAGCACACGCACACACACTTTTATTATGGAGGCAAGCTGATATATTATACCCATTCATTTTGCAGATAGATAAACTGAGGTCCAGATACAAGCTAGGACTCCCCATCCAGGCATCTCAGACTCTGTGGCTCAGATTCTGTCCTTGCCATTCTGGCCACAGATAATTCAGCAAAAAACAAAAACCAGTGCTTGCTTCTCCCCACTCCCACCTTCCCCATCTTTTTAATTTAAAAAGTTTTTTTTTTTTAATTAAAAAATTTAAAAATCCTAAACATTTAAAATGGCATTCATGGGACTTCCCTGATAGTCAGTCAAGTGGTTAAGACATGCTGCTTCCAGAAGGGGGCCTGCATTAGACTCCCTATGCCCCAGCTAAGATTTCTGCTGGAACTAAAGATACCACATGCCTCAAGGAATGACCTGTCAGTCATTCAGTTCAGTCATTCAGTCGTGTCTGACTCTTTGTGACCCAATGAATCGCAGCANATAATTCAGCAAAAAACAAAAACCAGTGCTTGCTTCTCCCCACTCCCACCTTCCCCATCTTTTTAATTTAAAAAGTTTTTTTTTTTTAATTAAAAAATTTAAAAATCCTAAACATTTAAAATGGCATTCATGGGACTTCCCTGATAGTCAGTCAAGTGGTTAAGACATGCTGCTTCCAGAAGGGGGCCTGCATTAGACTCCCCATGCCCCAGCTAAGATTTCTGCTGGAACTAAAGATACCACATGCCTCAAGGAAGATGGAAGACCTGTCAGTCATTCAGTTCAGTCGTTCAGTCGTGTCTGACTCTTTGCGACCCAATGAATCGCAGCACGCCAGGCCTCCCTGTCCATCACCAACTCCTGGAGTTCACTCAGACTCACATCCATCGAGTCAGTGATGCCATCCAGCCATCTCATCCTCTGTCGTCCCCTTCTCTTCCTGCCCCCAATCCCTCCCAGCATCAGAGCCTTTTCCAATGAGTCAACTCTTCGCATGAGGTGGCCAAAGTACTGGAGTTTCAGCTTTAGCATCATTCCTTCCAAAGAAATCCCAGGGCTGGTCTCCTTCAGAATGGACTGGTTGGATCTCCTTGCAGTCCAAGGGACTCTCAAGAGTCTTCTCCAACACCACAGTTCAAAAGCATCAATTCTTCGGTGCTCAGCCTTCTTCACAGTCCAACCCTCACATCCATACTTGACTACTGGAAAAGCCATAGCCTTGACTAGATGGACCTTTGTTGACAAAGTAATGTCTCTGCTTTTGAATATGCTATCTAGGTTGGTCATAACTTTCCTTCCAAGGAGTAGGCTGCAACTAAAACCCAGCACAGCTTAATAAGTAAATGAGTGAATGAGTGACTGAATAAATAAATAAATATAGATGGCATTCCTGGTGGCTGGGTTCTGCCTTCCCATTTCACGGATGAAAAATTTGAGACTGAGTGAGTTCCTTTGACTTGCCTAAGGCTGAAAGTGAAAAGTGAAAGTTAGTTACTTAGTCATGCCCAACTCTTTATGACCCCATGGACTGTAGCCACCAAGCTCGTCTGTGGAACTCTCCAGGCAAGAATATTGGAGTGGGTTGCCATTTCCTTCTCCAGGGGATCTTCCCCACGCAGAGATCGAACCCAGGTCTCCTGCTGGCTAATAAGAAAGCTCTGTTGTGGCCAGGATTTTCCAAGACTCCAAACTCCTGTCACAGGGCTGTCCAGGACACTTGACTCTCCCTCTGTCAAACTCTGCATCGTCATCATCCCCAGTGAAGATCGGAGATGGTTTGGGAGAAGACCAAACCATCCAGTCTCATCTCAGAGAAATCTGGCGGTCCAGGTCAGTGTTTTTCATCCACTCACTTTGGCATAAATACTCTGCCCACCCATGCAGAGCAACCAGCTCCAGCTCAGTCACTGGAACCTGCGACAATCCACGCCTGCTGGAGTGGAACCAGCATGCCCTTTCCGGCTTGTTGAGCGTCTGCTTTATCCCAGGAGGTTGCATCATCTGACTATTAATATCCCAAGGGTCAGGCAACAAGGAGGTACTTGGTGGATGCCTGGGCAGAGGACGAGAGTAGGGGGTCATTCATCTAGTCTGTGGCTTTAGCTTCAGCTACCCTGAGCAGTCACGTGCCTGCCTCAGTCGTGCAGGGGGGATGCTGGATGCAGAGAACAGAGCAGAGGTTTGGAAGACACTGTCTTTCTTGCTTCCTGCTTCCTGATGGTTTTCCTCTGGGGACTCCCCTCTCCTCTTTGAGCCTCAGTTTCTTTATAAAACAACTGATCCTACCAGTCTCACAGGATGAATGAGAAAGAACAGCATGAGAAACATATATAAATAGTATCCAATATCCATCTGGCACATCATAGGCACACAGTAATAGTGGTTACTACTATTACCGTTGCAACAGTGTTTAAAATACTCTAACGTAGGACAAGAGATGTTGGATTTCGTCTTGTTTTTTTCTGCTATCTTGCTATCTGATCTAGAGAAATATTCACAATACCTGACATTTATTGAGAACTTACAACATGCCAGGTAGTGTTTGATTTACATGCATTATTAAATTTAATCCTCACAATATATCCTAAGGTGGATACTGTTATTGTGTTTATTTCATAGATATGGATCCTGAACTGTTAATACTTATCAATAGCTACCAGTGTGAGCTGGTCAAGGTTAAATGGCAAAGCCAATATTTCGTTTGTAGAGGTGGGTCCTCTGCCCTTAATTTGTAGACCATCATTTCTCTTCTCTCTGCATTAGTTGTTGACTTAAAGTACAAAATATTATGGACAAATTCATGCATAGACCCCCACCTTATTTGGAATCTATGAACATGTTATTAAGAGGGGTTATGACTTGGGTGTCAATGCCAAGGTTAAACAGTTATCTCTTTATGGCCTTGGCCATGTCAAACTCATCATCTGTAAAACTGGGGTAATATTTTCTAATTCTTAGATTTTTTTTCAAAGTACTGAATAAGGTCATACGTGCAAAGGTTCTGCATAATAAAACTAATGGCACCCTCACTGAGGGCTTGTAAAGGACCCAACTTTCAAAGTTTGATGTCAGGCACAATGTAGTAACACATGCATCATTCATTGAATTGTTCTGGCCCCTCTATAAGACAGGCTGTCCCCTGTGGCTCAGCAGGCAAAGAATCCACCTGCAATGAGGGACCCCTGGGTTCGCTCCCTGGGCTGGGAAGATCCCCTGGAGGCTGTCCACTCCAGTATTCTGGCCTGAAGAATTCTATGGACTGTACAGTCCAAGGGGTCGCAAAGAGTCGGACACGACTGAGCGACTTTCGTGTTCACTCTCCATAGGATAGGCGCTGCTCTTGCCCCTCATTTGCAGATGAGGAACCTAGGAGTCAGATTTTGTAACTTGCTAAAGTTCACCTCACCAGTGAGCACCAGTGCTGGAATCCCAACTGGTCTGCAGAGATTAATTAGAATCTTTGCCCTTGCCATGATTCTGTGTGGTTTAGGGACCGAGATTCAGTAAGTGCTTACAAAGTGATACCTTGTATTAAATTGTTAGCTGTAGAGACCACAGTAAGGAATATTGTTGCCAAAATGTTTTGAGCAAAGGGATGAAGGAATGTTTGACTTGATGTGTGAAAAGGAAGACGTTTGAGGACATGATGGGCACTGGTGGGGCGGGGGGCGGGGGGTGGAGTGTGTGGTTACAGAGGACCAACCTTTCATAGTGTTTGAGTTCTCCAGCAATGGAGGGGACTGTGTCATAGGTAGTGAGTTCCTTGACTCTGGGGGTATGCAAGCAAAGGCTTGAAGCCCTGTCTGTCAGGATTTTGAGAGAAATAGTGGTTAAGTTAGAAGACTATTGTAGTTCCTTCAAACTTAGAAGATCTATGATTCTGTGTAATAATAATCATAGGAGAATACCTTGAGGATTAGAAACTGCCACATAAATCTAAGAAATTATTACCATTCTCAATCAGTAGCTCTGTTTAAAGGATCTGTGTGATATGGGGATCATACTTTTTAAAGCTTTCTGCGAAAAAATGGCTTGTGATCATTTCCCCAACTGTTGTGTTTATCCACTCACAGCATATGATGTATTTCTTAGTCCATTGATTTACTCATTCAGTCATGCAATGCTTTCCTTACCCATGAAACCCAACAATGAAAATCCTATCCTCTAGAAAAACGGGGAAAAAAAGAAAAATGGCTTTAACAAATTCAACCATAGGCTCAGAACAAGCCAGCTCTGCAATTAGAATATTAAAGGTGGACCCTACCCTTTAAGTTGTATTCCTGAAAAACTAGTTTTCTAAACAACTAAGTTTTAGAAGGCTCTAAGTTAGACTTGAAATATTGTGTTTACTTTTGGGGGTCATATGTTAAGAGAAACAATAACTAGAAAATTTATGAGAAAATAATCAAGACAGCAAAGGATCTTATCATAATGCTAACAAGCACTTTTCTAATGCTTGGTTAGTGTTAAGGTCGGGCTTCCCTGATAGCTCAGTTGGTAAAGAATCTGCCTGCAATGCAGGAGACCCCAGGTCAATTCCTGGGTCGGGGCGATCTGTTGGAGAAGGGATAGGCTGCCCACTCCAGTATCCTGGCCTAGAGAATTCAGTGGACTGTATTAGCCCATGGGGTCGCAAAGAGTTGGACACGACTGAGCGCTTTTCACTTCACTTCAGTGTTATAGTCATTGCCAGATTAACTCATTTAATCCTATGATAATCCTAATTCAATAGGTGTCATTACTCCTGTTACGCTTTTGAGAAAATGTAGGTGTAAAGAGTGTACTGCCCTGCAGGGACTGTAGACCTGGGACCCCAAGGACTGTAGCTGACTTACTGGCCTTGGGACTTGGGCACGTTCCTTCTCTCTGCTGCTTCTGTGTAGTCATCGACAGTGGGGTGAGGATGGAGGTACCTGCCCAAGGATGCTGCCTGAGGATCCACCGAGGTGATGCACGTGGAGCACCTGTGCCGGAGCCTGACGTGTATCTGTCGTCCGTGTGTGGACTCTGCTGCTTATACGCGTGTATTTCCTATGGCTGCTACCACTGTGTATCATAGCCTAGGTGACTTAAACAGCTGAAATGTGTTGCCTCACTGTCTTGGAGGCTAGAGCTCTGAGATCAAGGTGTGGGCAGACCACGACAAGGATATGCTCCAGACCTCTCCCCTAGGCACCTGGGCTGGTGGCAGGATGACTCCATTCTTCATGGTGTTCTCCATGGTAGAAGTCTGTCTCCATGTCCAGATTTTCTTTTTTTCCCCCTTTTTTAATTGTTTACATTATGAAAGTATGATAACATATTTATGGGAGACTTGAAAAATACAGAAGAAAGTTATATATAGTTCCATTGTGTATTGCAATTATTTAAGCAGGTAAATTAAGATCTCTTAGTTGGAATTTCCGTATCAAACTCTCAAAAATTAGCAGGCTGAGTATGCAGAGAAGTAGAAGGGTATAGTAGACCTGAAAAGCACCATGAGCCAATTCAACGTAATTAAGCAAATTTTCTCCTTTTTATAAGGATACAGGTTACATTGGATTGAGGGCCACCTAATGACATCATCATAACTTGATTATGCATATAAATATCCAGTATCCATATAAGGTCACGTTCTGAGGTACTGGGGATTTAGAGTCCAACATCTTTTTTGGCAGGGGGGCGGGGGGCACAATTCAACTAATAACAATAAGCATTATTGCTGTGTTCTTTACATGGTAGCTCAGCTGGTAAAGAGTCCACCTGCAATGTGGGAGACCTGGGTTGGGAAGATCCCCTGGGGGAGGACATGGCAACCCACTCCAGTATTCTGGCCTGGAGAATTCCATGGACTCTATAGTCCATGAGGTCACAAAGAGTTGGACATGACTGAGCGACTTTTGTTTTATTTAATATTAATGAATGATGCACAGGTCAACCAGCATGGGAGAACGCAAAGCCTTCCAGAGAGCAGGCAGAGTAGAAGGGGAAACATCTCGACTAAGAGAAATGTGTTTTAAAAGATGGCAGGAAAATCTAGTAGTTGGAAAATCATGTGATACGCATAGCCCAAAGAACCCTGGCCTGGGACTTGGCTGTCCATGGGATTCTCCAGGCGAGTACTGGCGTGGGTTGCCATTCCCTTCTCCAGGGGATCTTCCTCACCCAGGGATCGAACCTGGGTCTCCTACGTTGCAGGCAGATGCCTTACCCTCTGAGCCACACAGAGAACCCTGGCCTGGGACTTGGCCGTCCCAGAGCTGTTGCTCACACCCTCCGTGACCTTGTGCATGCAGGTCCCCTTCTCGTCTCAGCCTTATCACCCGATCTATAAGGTGAGATCCTCAAGCTTCTATATGTTGCCAAGACAATATGAAGTTTGGAAGTACAAACATCTCAAGTACCTTTTTATATGTGTACCATGCCTCATGAATCACATTTTCCCCCAGAAAACATTTTTCTTGAAATTTTAAAAATCACAAATCCTTTTTTTGGTTGTTTTTTAAAAATGGAAATTACATGAACCTTGAAGTTTGGCCATGACTTGCTTCAACAACAAAGCTTCGCCAAAAGCCTGCAGGATCTCTGGCTGGGCTTATGGGAAGGTTAGGAGAATAAGGCGTGGCTTCCATCCTGAAGGGAATACGGTTTGTCTCCCGCAACGTGCAGGGGTGCAGAGCGGGGAAGTAGTACGAGCAGAGGGTGTTGTCAGTACGTCTGGTTTCAAGTTTAGACTGTGCCTCATGCCGACTGTAGAGATTTGGATAAACCTTCACCTCTGAACTTCTTGTTAGGACACTTGCAAAATGGAAATAAAATTGTCACATTGAACTGAGATCACGCACAGGAAAGCGCTTGGCTAGGTCTTTCCTCAGAGCTATAGTGCTATACAGTTCGGTTGGAGTTTCGGAGCTGGAGACACCTTAGCCCTTGTGGCTTCCAATTCTTGAGATGTCAGCATTTGCTTACTTTTTCTATGAACAGATCATCCTGAATCTCAGTGACTGACCAACAGTGCCCTCTTTCTCTTGCACGTTATATGTCAGCAGCCGCCGTTGCGGCGGCTTAGATCTGTCTTCTCACTCTGCAACTGTGGCTGAAGGGGAGCCCTAGCCTGAGACGTTTGGTTTTCATGGCAGAGGGAATGAACGGGAGAACGGGCAGACATCTATTCTGGCTCTTGAAACAAATGCTTAGATATGCTTTCTCACATTCTGTGGGCCAGAGCACGTCCTGTGGCCAGGCCCGAGGCCAGTGGCAGGGGTGTGCAGTCCCATACGGAGAACGGGCATGTGGACAGTTACAAACAGCAATGGGAGATACCCCAGTCTTCATTTTACAGATGGAGAAAAATGAGGCCAGAAAATGACATTCTCCATCCATCAACTCCATTTGTCTGAGCCGACAGTCAAGCCCAGATGAAGAGGGTTGACTTCTTGAAGGAAATGGGGACAAGAGGCTGGAAGAAAAAGCAGGTAGCAAGTAGCTGTGGACAGGGCACTCTCCTGGGGTTTTTCTGCCAGCCCATCTGGCCTCTCCCCACGTTGCCGCTCTGAAGGATCTGGATCTTCCTGCGCCTCACTTCCAGGACATGGTGCTGCAACCCCATCCCGCTTCACCTCTGCCTGAGATTCATCTCTGGCATCCCTGAGATTCATCTAAAAAACGGGGCCTCGGGCCAAAAATAAATGCAGGACGAGAACATGCATAAGAAAAAAGATCTGCACAGTGTGAGAGAGGTGGAGGAGAGAGACACAGATTCCAAAAAAAAAAAAAAAACCAAAAAAAAAACACAGATATTCATCAGCATTTATTGAGTGACTGTTGTGTACCAGATGTATAGAAGCTACCAGCAATGGAGAGAAATGAAACAGAAAAAGGGAGCCAAGGGCAATGGGGGAGATGTAGTAAAAGAAAAGGCAATTGGCAAGAACAGAAAGAAAAGGACTCAGGGAAGGAGGAAACAGCAGAGAGGTAAACAGGGAAGGAGGAATAGGGGAGTGAGCGGGACCAAATGGAATCCAGTCCCCAGAAAGAGCCGTGGAGGGTGGGCAGAAGGGGTGAACAGGGGGCACTCGTGAGGACCAGGAGGCAGTCTGGAGGATGACGGCCACTCCCAGCGGAGACGGGGAGGGTCTGAGTGGGGCTCCTGGGCCAGCAGCTCTGAGAAGAGGCGGCGGAGGTGAAGCGGGGTGGGGTTGCAGCACCATGTCCTGGAAGTGAGGCGCAGGAAGATCCAGATCCTTCAGAGCGGCAACGTGGGGAGAGGCCAGATGGGCTGGCAGAAAAACTCGAGGAGAACGTCCTGTCCACAGCTACTTCCTACTTGCTTTTTCTTCCAGCCTCTTGTCCCCGTTTCCTTCAAGAACCTGGGGCTAAGGGCTTCCCTGGTGGCCCGGTGGCTAGGATTTCATCTTTCAACATGGGGATGTGGGTTCAGTCCCTGGTTTGGGAACTAGGATCCCACATGCCTTGGGGCCACTAAGCCCCAGGCCGCAGCTAGAGATCCCACGCACGGCAACAAGAGAAGGCTCAGTGCAGACCCAGCACAGCCAGAAAATGGAACCGGGGCGAGCCTGGGGCTTTGGGCTTTCGTGTCTTAAAGAGGCTTGTGCAAGCTTCCTAATGGGAAGGATGGGCTGTGGAGAAAACTGCGTCTTGTTTTTGGTGTGTTCTCGTGACAGGGAATGAATGAACAGAGTGTGTGCACGAATGGGGTGCCTTGTTCCCACTGTTTACTCCCCTCCCCGCATGCCTGAGTCCGTCTGCAGTAAAAATCAAGGTGAGCTTAGTTTTTGGTTCACTGGCCCTTATATCTCTTTCTCCAGTTAATTCCTCCCTCTCCCCATCTTCAGAAGGCAGCTTGGTCTGGTGGAAGGAAGCAATATGTGTTTGGAGACAGACAGGTGTGGATTCAAATCGTTCCTGTATTGCTGTTTGACCTTAGACATATTGTTGAATTTCTGTGATTCTTACTTTCTCCTGAATTTCCAGGGAGGCTGTGGATTGCTCATTCATGGAACTCATGGGAGAAATAAATGATAAAATACACATGGGATGTCTTAAAACAGTGCTCTGAGAAGATACCTTTCTTTTGCCTTCTAAAAATTCCTTCTGATTCACCATTTTCATACTGTTCACAGGTCCTTAAGGAAAGAACACTGAAGTGGTTTGCCATTCCCTTTCCCACTCGACCATGTTTTGTCAAAACTCCCCACCGTGGACCATCCATCTTGGTTGGTCCTGAATGGCATGGTCCAAAGTTTCACTGAGTTACACAAGGCTGTGATCCATGTGATCATTTTGGTTTGTTTTCTGTGATTGTGGTTTTCAGTCCGTCTGCCCTCTGATACCTGAGGATAAGAGGCTTGTGCAAGCTTCCTGATGGGAAGGACTGGCTGTGGGGAAAACTGGGTCTTGCTCTGGCAGGCAGGGCCATGCCCAGAAAATCTTAAATCCAGCTTTCTGCTGATGGGTGGGGTTGTGCCCCCTCCCTGTAGTTTGGCCGGAGGCAGCCCAGTCCTGGAGTCTTTGGTCTCTGTGGTAGGATTACAGGCTCTCTGCTTCGACTGCTGCTGCCAAGTCGCTTCAGTCGTGTCTGACTCTGTGCAATCCCATAGACGGCAGCCCACCAGGCTCCCCCGTCCTTGAGATTCTCCAGGCAAGGACACTGGAGTGGGTTGCCATTTCCTTCTCCAATACATGAAAAGGAAAAGTGAAAGTGAAGTCGCTCAGTCGTGTCTGACTCTCAGCAACCCACGGACTGCAGCCCACTAGGCTCCTCCGTCCATGGGATTTTCCAGGCAAGAGTACTGGAGTAGGGTGCCATTGCCTTCTCCATGGTAGGGCTAATGGTGACCTCCATGGGAACACCGCATCACCCAGGGCTGCTGCTGCCAGTGCCCCTGACCCTGGGCAGGCCATTGGGATTGGCCTTGGAAAGCATCCTTTGAACCAGGTTGAGTAGGAGTTATTAAGAATATCGACTCCAAAATACTGATATAAATAATTGATTAACTAAATGAGATAGAAGAGATAGCTCTTTCTTACAGTGGGATTCTAATTAATAAATGTAGAAGGAAAGAAGGAACTAGAAAATCACCATTAGACCGTCACCAGTGTAATAATTACTGCCGACAAGATCCACCGATGTATACTAAAATTAATGGGTGAAACCTCAAGAAGCAGCAGGATATTTGCCGTCTCAAAGAATTAACACCCCCTCCTGGATATGTATTAATTACAAAAAGAAACTAGTGACTTTACCGTGGAACAGTCTGGCAGATGCCACGTGCACTAGTTGCCTAGGGCTGCTCTGACAAATAGCCAAGCACCACAACAGAAAGCGGGTGCTTTTACAGCTTTGGAGACCAGAAGTCCAAAGTCGAGGTGACGTCCCGGCTACATGCTCTCCGGGGCTCTAGGGGATAATCCAGTCCTTGCTGCTTCTAGGTTATGGTGGCTCCTTGCATTCCTGGCTTGTGGCAACGTAGCTCCAATTTCTTCTTCTGCATCTCACCTTCCTCTTCTGTGTCTCTCCTAAGGACAGTTTCAGTGGATTGAGGATTCACCTGGATTGTTCAGAACGATGTCCTCTTTTCAAGATCCCTAATTTAATTACAGCTGTAAAAAGAAGATCACACTCACAGATTCTCGGCATTAGGATGCAGATACATCTTTGTGGGTTTCCACCCACTGCATCACCTTAACCAAGTGACCCAAGTTGCCATCACTAGGAATAAGACGTATCAACTACCCGAATGCCCTGCTAGGATGGATTGAAAAGGGCACAGAGACATTTCTCTGCCTGCCTTGTCAAAAATGGTGTAACGTGATTCTCAGCGTGAGAAAAGAGCTTCCCTGGTGGCTCAGCCAATGCAGGAGACTCGGGTTGTGTCCTGAACTGGGAAGAGTCCCACGTGCCGCTGATCACCTAACCCCGTGCACCACAAGGATGGGCTTCTCAGGTGGTGCTGATGGTACAGAATCTGCCTGCCTATGCCGGAGAGGCAAGAGCCGAGGGTTCAATCCCGGTGCAGGAGGATTCCCGGGAGCAGAAAATGGCAACCTGTTCTAGTATTCTTGCCAGCAAGATTCCAGGGACAGAGGAGCCTAGTGGGCTACAGTCCATAGAGTTGCAAAGAGTCAGACAAGACTGGGCACACGAAGTGAGGGCCATGGCACAGAGCAGCTGACCAGCACTTTTCACAGGTGTTAGGATCAGGAAAGGGAAGACCGAGGGATTGTCGTAAATAAGAGAAGACTGTGGACGGAGGAGCCTGGTGGTCTGTAGTCCATGGGGTCGCTAGGAGTCGGACACAACCGAGCGACTTCACTTTCACTTTTCACTGTCATGCATTGGAGAAGGAAATGGCAACCCACTCCAGTGTTCTTGCCTGGAGAATCCCAGGGACGGTGGAGCCTGGTGGGCTGCCATCTATGGGGTCGCACATAGTTGGACACAACTGAAGCGACTTAGCAGCGGCAGGGAGACTCAAGAAAAAATGATAATAATGCTAGGACTTCCCTGCCAGTCCAGTGGTTGAGACTCAGTGCTTCCAATGCAGGAGATGCGAGTTCAATCCCTTGTTGAAGAACTAAGATTCCACATGCCATGACTCGGCCAAAAAATTAAAAAAAAAATTTTTTTTAAATAGTGCCATTTAGGATCCTAGATTAGACCCTAGGCCAAAAAGAGGACATTGGTGGAAAACCTAGTGACATCTAAACATAGCGTATAGTTTAGTGATGAGGTTCGATCATCGTTAGCTTCCAGGTTTTGATCATTCTACAGCTGTCCGTCTGTATCCATGGGAGATTGGTTATAGGACCCACCCATAGAAACCAAAATTCATGGATGCTCAACTTCTTTGGAAAAAATGATAACAGTGAAGTTGGTGCCCTTTATCTGTGGGTTCTGCATCCATGGATTGAGCTAACAGAGCATTGGTTGAGTCCATGAATGCAGAACCTGCAGATAAAGAGGACCAGCTATATTTTGTTATGAGAAATGTTACCTTTAGGGGGAACCGAGTAAAGACTATACAGGAACTTTCTGTACTCACTTTGCAACTTCTCATGAGTCTATAATTTGTTGTTGTTGTTTAGTCCCTAAATCATGTCGGAACTCTTTGAGACCCCATGGAATGAAGCTCACCCCCCTCTTCTGTCCATGGGATTTCTCAGGCAAGAACACTGGATCAGGCTGGCTTTTACTTCTCCAGGGCATCTTCCCAACTCAGGGACCAAATCCGCGTCTCCTGCTTCTCAGGTGGATTCGTTACCACTGAGCCACCTGAAAGCTGGCTTGTAATGATTTCAATATAAAAGAGCTAAAAGAGTATTGCATCTGGAACAGGACTGCCTGGGTTAGATCCTGGTCTTAGCACTGAACTCTCAGTGTGACACTGCTTAAGTCACTTTCCCCGTGCCTCAGTTTCCCCTTCTGTAAAATATGATATTATAGTTTTTACCTCCTGGAATTAAATGAAGTCACACGTGTAAACTCTCCACAGATGTTGTATCATCAGTTTCATTAACACTGCTGCGGTTCTGGTTTCTATTTCACCCATGATAAAACCAAAGTCTCGACAGTGAAGGCCACTCTCTTCTGATATCACACAGCCAGTGCCTGAGCCCAAAATTAAATTTAAATTTCTGATTCCAAGTGATCACTCTCCTCTGTAACATTGGGTTGCCTAGAAAGTTCTTTTGGGTTTTTCCATAAGATGGTACAAAAAACCCAAACTAACTTTTTGGCCAACCCAATATTTCTTCTTTTACAGAAGCGAGGATGGGTAAGGACGTTTTAGGGGCCCATCGCCATAATCATTTAATTAATACCTGACTGTGTGTATTGTTAAGGCAGAACTGACCTTGGACTCTGGAGGAAAGTAACACCTTTCAAAC
Organism: Redunca redunca; assembly: GCA_006410935.1. Classification (NCBI taxonomy): domain Eukaryota; kingdom Metazoa; phylum Chordata; class Mammalia; order Artiodactyla; family Bovidae; genus Redunca; species Redunca redunca. The sequence continues at coordinate 1,187,806 of SJYQ01000210.1, read as the reverse complement.
TGATGAAATCACATATTTCTGACTTAGGTTGCCCCCTCCCAAATAAAAACAGCTCTTTTAAAACTCCTCTAGTCCAACTCCTTCATTTTAGAGTGAAAAAAAAAAAATACAGAAACTAAGTCTGTAGGTCTCAAAGAGGGACTTGGTGAAAGTCGTGTGGCAGGTCAGTGACAGAGCTGGCCTTTCTCTCTACAGATAGATCTCTGACTGTGAGTGTGTGTGAGTGTGTGTGTGTGTGTGTGTGTGTGTGTGTGTCCGTCGCCTCTACTGCACCGCACTTTCTAAACCTCCCCCAGCTGTGGTCTGCACTCTGCAGACGACCCCTCATTCCGTGCCGTGGGAGCCGTAAACACACAGGTTGGGCACAGCCGTATTTCACTTCACTGTGGTAATCATCCTGCCTGCAGACCCACCAATACAAACAATTACCCAGTTCAAACTTCTGCTGCTAATGTTCCCCAGCTCAAGGGCGTCTTTAATAGCAAAATAATACTTGTTTTTTCTTCCTTCCCTCTCTGTTTTTTCCTAATCTCTCCCCAATGAGACATAACATTAATTACAGTAGTTAACAGAAATTCTGTCTCTGTTACTGCCTGCCACCTTCTCCATCTTGCCTTCTGCCTCCAGAATTTCTCTCCTGAATGAAGGGAGGGGAGTCTATGCAGATGAGTGATTGTCTGTATTTACCTTTGTTCTGCCCACCTCCTTGGTGCTGAATCTTAAGTCTGGCAGAATCAATATTTTCATGGGGGGAGGGGAGCATGTACGGGAGTGTGAATGTGTGTGTCTGGTGTTTGTGTGTGCCTGCTTCGTAATCTAGCTGTCATTTTGAGCTAATTGTGTTGTTTCCTCTTGTGTGGAAGGAAATCTTATCTGTTTTGGATTAAAATTCAATGAAGGTCATAGCGGCTGGAAAACTTAGCAGACTGCTGCAATTAATGTTCATTTGGCTTTGATAAATTGGAACATTCCCCTCAATAGGACTGGAGTGGATTTCAGAGGCAATAATTCTTCCATTAACTCAATGATTCTGCCTGTGATGGAGGACCTTGTCCTGCTTTTGTTTGTCATCTGTCACTTCGAGGAGCTGGGCATATGTTGGAGATGATTTATCATGATTTCAGTGCCTGCGTGTATCAAAGCATTTAAAACCACAAATTATTTTTGCCCCCCTGTAAATTGCTTGATTAAAGACAATGTGAGGTTGGAATTAGGTAGAAAATTTTTTTGTGCCTTTGTTTCCACCCCTGGGTTTCCACAGTTATGAGGTTATTGCAAGTTCCTTTCAAGTGTTAGGCGAAAATGAATTTGTACAGGAATAATACTGAATACTTAATATAAGGCAGAGATTATGCTTGGAGCTTTACGTGCATTATTTTACTTAATTGTTAAAAGAATTCTGTAGGGTAGTTTGTATCACATGGGAAGAGGCTGAAATCCATAGATGATAAGCTTTTCATCCAATATAAGCAATGTAAAATTGGAAACCAAGTGTCTTGATTCTAAAGCCCTTGCTTTACCACTCTATGCATTAGAAATTTTCTTAATTGCCTAGTATTATTAAGTTCTGCTGTTTACTTTTGGCACTTTACTAGATGTGGAGCCAGATCTCTTTTCTCCATCAGAATTACCTTGGTTGTTTGTTTAAAAGGCAGTTTCCTGGGTCCTGCCCCAGACCTACCAGATCTGAACACCTAGGGTGGAGTTCCAGGAATTTGCATTATGACAAGTTCTGCCCCTAAAGTTGGCTGATAGCAGAGGTGAAGAATCACTAACCTGCAGCTCATTGAGGCCAGCAGTGGGATGACCACAGCCTCGGCTCCTTAATTTTTAAAATTATAATTTAGTTCTCACAAATCCCTGCCATGCAGGCATTGTTATCGCCATCTTACACATTGAAATGTCGGGGTACATCAAATTTAGTGGGCTTGTTCAAGGTCATACAGCTGGAGGGAAGCCAAGCTGGGGTCTAGACCCTGCATCTGCCTCCTTGCTTGTAAAGCCCTTTCCTAGCATCCCTATCTCACCCTCCCCTGCCCTTGACCCTCTGTGCCCCAGCCCTCCCTCCCTGCTCTCAAATTCTGCAGGGGCACGAGCCAGAGCGGCTCTGGGCTTTCCCCGCGGGCCCCCTCTTCAGCTCCTGTTTTATTACAGTCCTTATGTGTCTTGATGTTCCCCTAATGAAGCGTCTAGAGGCCTGCCCTGTCTCGGCCTCCCTTAATAGGGAGTGAAATATGTTGGTGTCTGTGCCTGGGGCTTTGTTGAGATGGTGCACGGAGCCCCTGGAGGAGACGTGGAGGAGACCCCCTTCCCTTCCTTGCAGGTAGTCTCAGGTAAAGGAAGCTTACCTGCAGGGCAGGTCGGTGCCGTCACAGTAATTGCGGCGGCATGGCTGAGAGGAGAGGGTGATCAGTTGGACCTCTGTCTGTCGGGCTTTTGCTAGCTGTGTGATCCTGGGCTTGCTACTTGCCCTCTCTGAGCCTGCTGCTAAGTTGCTTCAGTTGTGTCTGACTCTGTGCGACCCCATAGATGGCAGCCCACCAGGCTCCCCCATCCCTGGGATTCTCCAGGCAAGAACACTGGAGTGGGTTGCCATTTCCTTCTCCAATACATGAAAGTGAAAAGTGAAGTCACTCAGTCGTGTCTGACTCTTAGCGACCCCATGGACTGCAGCCTACCAGGCTCCCCCGTCCATGGGATTTTCCAGGCAAGAGTACTGGAGTGGGGTGCCATTGCCTTCTCCATCTCTGAACCTAGATTGCTTCAAATGGGAGAAAGGCATAACAACTGTATCTCCTCTAATAAAATCATTGCCAGATAGAGATGCATCCATGGTAAATGCAAGCTTGGTATATGATACAGAGAAGTTTCCTGGTGATTTGCAGTTGTTCTTAAAGCTCTCACACCATTGACCCATTAATGATAATAGGACATGTTGCCATTTCACATCTCATGAAAACTTGACAATCTGTTAAGTAGCTGTCCGTTTTTATGCCCTTTTATAGCAGAGCGGGCCAAGCCTCAAAGAAGGGGCTGGCTTAGGGTCACAGAGTTGGTCAGTGCCAAAACAGAAAGTCTCTGGACCCCTGCCAGAACTAGGTAGGTGGGACCATTGGTGGCTGGCTGCCTGACGTCCTGGAGCAGGGGATTTAAGGTCCACAGTGAACTTTGGGGCTGGGTACTCTGCCTGCCCTTTGGTTTTGAGAGTCAGATGGGCAAGTGCTATAGACTGAGCCATGTCCCCCTCCCCAAAGTTCATATGCTGAAGTCCTGTCCTCCACTGTGACTGTACTCGAGCGTGGGCCTTTAAGAGGGTAATTAAGGCTAAATGAAGTCATGAGAGCGAGACCCTAATTTAATAGGATTGGTGTCCTTATAAGGAGAGAAAGATGCCTGTGATGCTGGTGAAAGGCCATGTGAGGACAGAATGTGAGGGTGGCCATCCACAGGGCGTCCTTACCAGGAGCCACCGCTGCCAGCCCCTAATCTGTGGACTTCCAGCCCCCAGAATTGTGGGAGAATACACTTCTGTTCAGGCCACCCTGTCCGGGGAATTCTGTTATGGCAGCTTGATCAAACTGATATAGTAGAGAATTGTGGTTACTGCTTCTGCAGCCGACAATGACTGAGGGGTGACAGAAGCTGGAATAAATATTTTCCTTTTCCTGGGCTCTTATTCCTGGGACAAAAGGGGAAAAAGAGAGAGGGGAGGAAGTGATCACAAAGCAGAAAGGAGATGGGATGGAAAGGGGAGAGAGGCTGGAGAGAGGTTTTTAGAGTGTCTGGCATATACCTGCAGCTCAGTGAAATGCTAGGTGCATAGATCAGGAAATGGACAGCTGGACCTTGCCATGCATTACAGTTGCTAACTTTTGGCAACATTATAGCACTAGGTACAGATTCTCAAGTTGCAGCGAGAGGCCAGAGGCGCTGAGGGTGACAGCTTCCACTTAGGTGATTGCAACATTTATTTGAGAGTAATTATAGGCCCTGCTAGCCTTTTATATGCTAGCAGAGACATTGTCACACAGTGCTTCATTAACATTTATAAGACTCCCTGTCCGTGATTATTCTCAGATGAGATGTGTAAGACTATGCCCATTTGATGGATGAGAAAACTGAGATTGCCTGGAGCCACAGGTAGTCCTCGTAGACTCTGAGCCTGGAGCCCATGCTCTCCCTATTTGCATGTTAAGACCAGAGAGATTGAGAGAACAGTTACCTTAGAGGAGCCCCACCCCTTGTTAGGCTCCTGTTTCTCCAGTTACTTCCTACATGACCTAGGAAACGTCTTACCTGACAGATGCTCATGGTGGTGGGAGCATAGTGAAGCCCTTGGTGCCTCGTCAGTAGGAAGTGCCCTGTGCCGGGCAGCTCTGAAGTTGTGCAAACTCTTTTTCTTAATCTCCAGTATCCCATTTCCCAGATTGTACACCAAGAACAGTAACTCATGTCTTAAAAGACTGTGTTGAATGAAGTGAGATGACCCAGGCAGAATGCCAGGATAGCACCCAGCTCAGTTCGTGGTGATTGTGACTACCTGTAGCCTCTCAAACCCTATGCAGAGTAGGGAGTCCTCACCTTGGGAATCTCTTAGATAAAGCAAAGCCCAAGCTGATGTTTTCTCTGGCTTGTCCCACCCCAGGCTGCTGTGGGAGGTCCCTGAGGGCAGGAAGTCCAGCAGCCACGGGACGTGACAGCAGAGGTCTCAGAGACACCTTGGGGACCACCTACTGCCCCTTGGAAGGTGACGACGTGGCTGGCCTGCCCAAGTGGTGCAAAGTGACAAATGAGGCTGTGAAGCAGCAACAACATCTGTGTCATCATTTCTGCACCGGGAGGTCAACTGGCTTCATAAACGGTGCTGCTGCCGGAGCGCTCTTTGTTTAGGAATTAATTAGGAGCAGCAGAGAACTGCTGCTCATGCAGATTTTGGTCTCTGGAAGTTATAAAAAGGCAGATGGATTTTAAGCAAATGCGTTTTTCACCCTTTAACGTCGTGTGAAAGGGTGCGTGTCAGAGCGGGGGCCTCTGAGTAAGAGGCATCGAAAGGGAGCACCTGAGCGCCTTCCTCCTGTGCCCGTGTGCCGGGCCCCATCCTTTCAGCTGCTGCCGTCTGTGCATTGCTGCCGCTTTGTTATTAGTAACGGCAGAGTCTGCGGAGTCTTTTTATGTGCCAGGAACTGTGCTGGTTGCTTTCCTCACTCTTACTTTATCGAATCGCCTTGAGAGTCCAGCGAGGAGGCTTTTGGTCACTGCCTGTTACCTGTGAGGCTCAAAGCAGCGCGTGCTTTTGTTAGACGTGATGGAGCTCAGGCTTTGACGCGGGGTCATGGAAGTCCAAGGTTGATGCCGTGAGCTGCTATGCTGTAGCAGCACCCCTTCATTCTCCCTGAAATGCTCTGAGTATCCATTTGTAACAGATATGTTAATATCTATTAAAAGCTGAGTGAGGAATTTTGAAAAGTAGATCCTTAAAACATAGGAATTCTCACGTGGAAGCCAGTGAGGGCCATTTACATTTTCACGCATCAACTCTGTGTGGCTATAGATGTTACTTATCCTCAAAGAATATATTTTACCCTAGCAGTCATAATACTGTTAATGCTAACTAATATTTGTACAGTGCTTTGGCAGTTTCAAGACAGTGTTCGCATATCTACTATCACATTTTATCTTCAAAACCATCCTCGGTATTTAGACTTTGATATTATAGCTGTTGTTATTATTATTGTTAGCCCTGCTTGAAGCTCAGAAAGGTTCATTATATTGAAAACCACAGAGTACTCCATGATAAAGTCAAATCTCCTTTTACCAGCTATCTCAGAATCCCCTGGGGACAGTAGGAAGGTTAGAGATGCCTGTGGTGGCAAAAAGGGAAGAACTCGTGTCGGAGAAGCACATGCAATTATGGCATATTAAAGGATCGAGGGGCCTTTAAATCTCTGCTTATAAGAGTTTCATTTTTAAAGGAGGAAAATCAATGCCCAGTGAAAGAAATTCACTCCTTCAAACTCACAGAGTAAGTTAGTGTGACATTGAGGATAAGAGATGGACAAATTTGGATCTAAATCCCAAACTTTCGAGCCCCTCTACTTATGACTTTGAGCTAGTTGATTTACTTGAGCCTGAGTTTTCTCTTCCGTGAAACAGAGAAAAAGGTGTTGCCAAACAGGAGAAGGGTTCCGTGAGATGACGTAAGGGAAACGGGTGATCTGATGCACGCCCACAGAGCATGTGCCCGCTGAGTGAGCGAGAGCCTCTGACATAGTGAATAAGGAGGCGGACACTCAGGCTGGGGTCCAGACAGGACTGAGTGAAACTCTGAGATCTTCCACCATCAGCTTTGTGACCTTGCGTGGGCGCATGCTAAGTCACTTCAGTCAGGCCCGACTCTTTGCAACCCTATGGACTGGAACCCGCCAAGCTCCTCTGTCCATGGGATTCTCCAGGCAAGAATACTGGAGCAGATTGTCACGCCCTCCTCCAGGGGATCTTCCCGACCCAGGGATCAAACCCGCGTCTCTTATGTCTCCTGCATTGGCAGGCGGGTTCTTTATCACTAGCACCACCTGGGAAGCCCTCTATGACCTTAGAATCACTCAAGTCCTCTAAACCTCAGTTTTCTTCTGGAAAAATGAGAATGATGTTTATATATGCCATTTTGTTTGCCGTGTGAATTAACACTAATTCATACCATGGATCGGCCTGAGGCCTTTCCCACAGAGAACCTGAGTGCTCCTGGGTTCTGGTGCATTCCCCTCCTCCCACACCACGATTTGTGTCTCAGCTCTGTGCTCTTCAAGCAAACACAGCAAGCCCGGGCGCCTTCCCTGAAGCTCCCTGTTGCTGAGCTTCCTCTGGGCACTGGAGCTGGGAAGCAGTTTTGGATTCCAGCCATGTCTACAAAAATCTTCCCAACTTTGTGGAGGGATCTGTCCCCTCCATGCACAGAGCTAGAGGGAAAAGATAGCATTAAGTGTAATTAAATATGCACTCCTGCGTTCCGGAAATGCACTGGGGGGATTTGTCTTTAAAGTGTCATTCTTGTTGCAGAGACACCTGTTATGCTAATAGTGCTGCTTTCGTCTCCCAACTGGGGGCCTGGATGTTTTCTTAGCACAGCTACTGTGCATACATTACACTCCATGCTGCCCTCCATGGTCTAGCATCTTTTGCTTTTTCTCAAATGTAAGCACCTCGTATTCTTAATTTGGCCTCTGTAATGAAGCACATGGCTGGGAGAAGTGCTTAAGTGGGTCCCCTCATTGGAGAGGATACCTGATGGGAAAAGACTAGAAGGGGAACAAACATGTACTGAGCAACTGCCATGCACGAGGCGCTGTGCTGAATGCCCGACTGTGCCCTGCTGCGCAATCTCACGAGGCCCAGGTAGGTATTTGCATTGTTACTTTACAGATAACGAAACCAGATTCAGAGAGGTTACAATGTAGTTGTTCATGCAACTAATATTTCTTGACCAGCCTCTCACTACCTGTCATGTACTGTCTCAGACGCCTGGGACTGTGTGATCTGATCTGTAGAGTTTATTAACAGCCCTATAAACAGAGGCCAAGTTGAGACCGAGTCCCCAAGGACATTTAGTGACTTTTCTAAGGTCGTAGAATAGGAGCTGGAATTCAAACCCATATCTCTTGGAGTCCTGTAGATTTCTGTGAAGCGAGGAGGCCTGGAGCTTGTTCCTTCACTTCTTCTATGGAGCGTCTTCTATGCACAAGGCACTGTAGCATTGCAGGCTGTTCTCGTTCAGTCGCTCAGTCATGTCTGACTTTTTGTGACCCTATGGACTTCAGCATGCCAGGCTTCCCTGTCTGTCACCATCTCCCAGAATTTGCTCAAATTCATGTCCATTGAGTCAGTGATGCCATCCAACCATCTCATCCTCTGTTGTCCCCTCTTGCCTTCAACCTTTCCCAGCATCAGGGTCTTTTCCAGTGAGTCAGCTTTTCACATCAGGTGGCCAAAGGATTGGAGCTTCAGCTTCAGTCCTTCCAGGTTCCCGTTATCATTGGGTAGGGATGTTGAGAGAAATATTCAAGGAAGACGAGGTAGCACCATGTCAGGCACAGACCAAAGATGGTAAGAACACAGAGGAGAAAGGGGTCACTTCCAGCTTCAGGGATGAAGGGAAACTTCCTGGGGAAAGGGAAAGTTCATGCAGGTCTTAAATTGTGCCGTGGATTTGGACATCAGTCAATAATCGACAACTTCTGCCTCTTTGTCAAGATCTCTTTGCAGCAGTTGATATTAGCAAGACCTTGGGGTCAGGGATGTGTTCCACACTTATTCTCTTTCCCAGAGGTTATTAGATTCATAGCTTCCTATTCGGCACCAATTCAGCTGATATGGACTACCTTGTGGGACTTCCCAGGTGGTGCAGTGGTAAAGAACCTGCCTGCCAGTGCAGGAGACATAAGAGACCTGGGTTCAATCCCTGGGTCAGGAAGATCCCCTGGAGGCGGGCATGGCAACCCACTCCAGTATTCTTGCCTGGAGAATCCCATGGACAGAGGAGCCTGGTGGGCTATAGTCCATAGGATCACAGAGAGTTGTACACCACTGAGCATGCATGCCTGACTATTCTGTCCCAGAACGAGGGCTGGGGACTGATCAAGCTAGGTATACAGACATGGTTCTTGTGTGAAAAGCTCACAGAACAGAGTGTTTAAGTCCTTTGTAGTTATCTCAGGGAAGACTTGGCAGGGAAAGGTGAATGTCAGTGTAAGAAAGAACCTTATTAGTGATTGAGTCTGGGACTTCTCAACATTTTACACCAGAAACTTTCATCTAGATGAAATGTTATGTGGATACCTGATATGTAACAGGCAAAAGTGGATGTGCTTGGGCTGGAAATTTGGAGAAGTTAGTGGAGGGCAAGCGGGTACAGGATGTGTGTGGGACAGCCACACACCACCAAGGCCATGCCCTGTGAGCATGACCTGAGTACAGCTCAGTCACCCTGCACTCCCCATCCTGTCACAGAGGGAGGCACTGCCCTGAAAGGGAAACGTACTCAAGGCTGGAGTCGCTGAGCAGGTGGGCACCAGGCTCATGGTCTCTAGTGCCCTCTCCTACCCCATGGATTTTCTTCACCACCACTGACAGATGGGGTTGGTTATTTTTTCCCCTGGGTTTTGTTTGCTTTGGTGGTTTTCAACTTATATTTGGAAATAATTGTAGACTTGCAGAAGAGTTGCAAAGAACACACATATAATTTCCATATACCTTTAAGCCAGTTTCCCCTAATCTTTCGTGACAATAGCACCTTTGTCAAAACTGAAAGGTTTAACGTTGATGCAACACTGTTTACTGAATACTTAGTCCTGTTTCGCCAGTTTTCCCGCTGATGCCCCTGTCTGTTTCAGGACCCGAGGTCTGGTCCCATATCGCCTTTAGTTACCCTGTCTCCCTAGTCGTCTTCCCCTCGGTCTTTCTTGTTCATAACCATCTTGAACCCTCTGAAGAGTGCTGGGTCAGGAACTTTACAGGATGTTCCTGTATTTGGATCTGTCTGATGCTTTCTCATAGTTAGACTGGAATTATAGACTGGGGGAACAACGCTACAAAGACCAAGTGGTCTTCTTGTCTTCATATCAGCAGGTATGTGACATCCACAGAATTTGTCACTGATGGTGTTAACCTTGAACACTTTTGTGAGAGGGTGTCTGCCAAGTTTCTGCACTCTAAAGTTTATATCTTTCTCTTGCCATACTATTAGAAGCAAGTTTCCTAAGTCCAGCACACGCAAAAAGAGAGGGGCTAAGAGCCACCTGCTGGAGAGAGAGAGGTGTCAAAGAACGTGTGGGTATTTGTTAGAACCACTGCCACAATTAATAGCTATTTGGGAGAGATGCTTGGAGACTCTGGAAATATCCTGTTTCGTCATGAAGTTTCCCCCACTGATTTTAGCATTCATCAGTGGGTCTTGCCTGCAGTGGTTTATTACTGCAATGGAGAAAAGGAATTGTGAAGCAAAATAAAAACAAAAATATAAAGGGAGAAAAAGGAGACAAGAAAGGAAGAAGGAAAAGGGTGGACACTTGTTAACGGCGACCTCTTTTCTAGGTGGGAGACTTGAGTCAGGGCAGGGGTCATGGCCTGACTGGCCTCACTGGCCTTGTGACTTCCTCTCAAGACAGGGCGATCTAATTGGCATTGCCAAGGCGCTGTCAGCAGCCATCACTCAGGCTGAGGGAGGCTCTTTTAACTCTGCTAGGAAAAGGTCAGCATGGAGCAATGTGATAACACCCAACCTGCCTAATATTTTCTCCAGATTTCATCCTAAAATACACCTACTGGAGGAAGCAGGCAGCCAGATAATCTCTGTGCTTTTGTGCATATATTTGTGCTATATGTGAGTTATATGTTGTATGTGTGCTTTTTTTTTTTTTCCTTTCTGTATATGTTTACTACGGGGTCCCCTGGAATTTAGGGAGGAAGGGAGTTACCAAGCCTTCCTCTGCCTGTATCTTAGCTTTGAGCAGTCACAGAGCAGCTTGAATCCTTGGCAAGATTCCATAAGATCTCGATGATAAAATACAGCTGACTCGAAGCTCGGGGAGGGGAAATGCCGGAATGTGAATAAGCTGCCCGTGCCTGGCACATCTGGGCGTATCTGGTGTGGGTTACTGGGAGTTAAACATGCCAGTTCATCTTGTTTATCCCCTGGAGCAGATCTCGTGGAGGAGGTGACCTTTGAGATGATCCTTGAAGGGTTGAGAGTGGCAAGAATTCTTCCAAACAGAAAATAGCTTGCAAGAGCCTAAGGACTTTAGGAAATTTCCTACCCATGAAAATATTGGGGGACTTCCTACTCATTTTGCTTAGAATTCTCTCTGATTAGGAGGAGCAGTTGTGTAAGGATGTGGCTTGCTTGTATCGGTAGAATGATGAAGCACTTAAATGTTTTCTCTGTCTCTTAAACATCTTGGAAGAGCAACACAGTATTAATGACTGTTTCATAATTGATTAGTGGGTTGGTTTGTCTGCTGGTCGGTAGCTTTAGGCTCATTCAGAGACTCTGCCTCATTACCGTTCAAACTTTGTAGCAGTCCCTGTTGGTGCCCAGCTCAGATGCCCTCGGAAGTAATCCTTTCCGTGCATGCTGGCTTGCCTTCTAGGTGCCAGCACTTGTGCTTCTGGCCGGAGGCTCTCTGGCAGCTTAGTAATGCTCTGCCCAGGCTGGAGGCGGGCTAGAATGCCAGGGAGTCCTCAGCTCTTCAGTGGCAGCCCTTACTTGATGATTGTTGGAGGGTGGTTAATATATTCCCCCTGGCCCTGCCACCCCAGTGAGACAGACCTCCTGTGGTCCAGTGTGGCAGCAGTTCTAACACTTGCGGCACCAGTGGAAGATAATTTTTTTCCAAAGACCAGGGCAGGTAGGCGGGATGGTTTCAGGATCGCTCAAGTGCATGATATTCATGGTGCACTGTATTTCTGTTGTTATTGCATCCGCTCCACCTCAGATCATTAGGCTTTAGATCCCAAAGGTTGGGGACCCCTGCACTATGGTATCTGACTTAATTAACCATCCTTTATTGCCCCTCTTCCCTTCCGCCTTTGATTTCCTCACTTCCCCACCAGCATTTCCTGGAATCACTTTTCAACTAACCATGCACACTCAAGTCCTTTTCTGAGTTTCTTCTGGAGAAAGACAAATTGGGCTTCCTCTGTGGCACAGAAGAGGAAAAAAGAAAAAAAATATGACCTTGACTTTCAGTAGTTCTGAAACAGATCTGCTGGTTGAGACAGAGCCAAACACTGTCACTCTGCCACATTCCTTTCTTGTAAGGGGAGAGATTGGCTCAGGGGTTCCAAAACCATGCCTGAAGTTTTTGTTCGGAGGGTTCTACTTCCAGATACCTTCATTTACCCCCTGTGTTTATGATTTGCAGGAATTTATTTAATTTTCTTTAAGGAGATTTATGTGCTTCCTGCCTACTAGGTCCCAGTTTGAAAACAAACTCTTTAAGTCCAGCTCCTCCAGGGGTGGCGGAGTTTTAGGGGAGTTTGGATATCCTATCTTCTAGGAGTGCTTTGACTTGGATGTGCGCCAGGAGTATAGGGAAGGGTAGCTGGATTTCCTCTTCTCCCTCCTCCTCTGTCTCTGCCTCCCTCCCTGCACTGACTTTTCTGTTTGCTCACACGGAAGACAATCCTGAGCTTGAAAGCTCTGACCTATTTTTTTTTTTTTCCTGATTGAATGTAATAATAGGTACCGTTTTCTAAGAGCTTAGTACATGCCAGGCAGGATGCCAAGCACTTTCCATACATTATCTTGTTTATTTCTACAATGGCCCTATAGGGAAGGCGCTATTGTTATTTTATCATGAGGAAGCTAAGATTGGGGGAAATTATGGAGTCATTCAAGGTCATATAACTATTAGTGGTGAAACCAGGATTTGAGTCCAGGCTCATCTGGGTTGAACCCCTGTGTTTTGCTCATTCCGTGGTGTTCTCCGTGATGAAATCCGATAGGTATAACTTGGAAGACCTCTGTGAACATTATTCATCAGAACTGAGTAGGGACTTTCCTGGTTGCCCAGTGGTTAGGACTTGGGCTTCCAGGGCTGGGGGTGTATGGGTTCAATCCCTGGTTGGGAAGCTAAGATCCCACATGCATTGCAGCCAAAAGAAAAGAAAAACATAAAACAGAAATAGTATTGTAACAAATTCAGTAAAGACTTAAAAAAGAACTGTAAATGTGGGGGGGGTGTGTGGAGAAATGACTCAGGAGCACCTTGGGAAAACACAGGTGGATTTTATTGGACAATAAGCTGAGTGAAGTGTAAGTCACAGTGTTTAATAACAACAACAAAAGGTTTTATTTTTTTTCAATTTAGATTTCATCAATATAAGGTCTCACATAAAACGGATATTCTGATCTGCTTAGTCATTTCTTGGCATATTGTCTGTAGTTGTGGTATTATCTTTAAAAAAAAAAAGAAAAGAAAAACATAATCAGAATGGAGTGTGTCCAGGGAAGATTAACCATAGGGTAGTGAAGGCGTGCAAAACCATGTTACCACAGTTGTGAGGATGACTGGGAGGATTTAGCCTGCAGCAGAGAAGACTTGGGAGTCTCGGTGGGGATTACTATTTTAAATCCTGAATATCTCTGGAGGGGAGGTGGGAGCTAAATTTGTCCCTTGTGGCCTTCAGATGTTGGAACAGTAGGGAGAAGTCCCATGGCAGCCGATCCCAGCTCTATTTTAGAAAGACACAATAGCAAAAGTGTCCAGAATTGGAATAGGATATTTCAAGAGGTGGTATTCACTCCACCATGCCTGTGTTAAGAGGTTTTTTTTTCCCCCAAGTGATATAAATCCAACTCAAACTGGCTAAAGGATAAATAAGGTCTTTGCTTCCTCAGCGAACTGAAGTATCTGAAGTCGCCTTTAGCTTAGAGATGGTGAGACCTAATTTCAGGAATATGTCTCTGTCCCTTCACTCTGGTTTCCTCTGGGTAGGCTTCAGTTCTTGGACAGACTCTTCCCAGGTCATGGTAAGATCATTTTATACTTTAGAAATGGGCTTTCCAGGTGGAGATAGTGATAAAGAACCCACCTGCCGATGCAGGAGACATCAGAGACATGGGCTCAATCCCTGGGTCAGGAGGATCCCCTGGAGGAGGGCATGGCAGCCCACTCCAGTATTCTTGGGGCTCCCCTGGTGGCTCAGACAGTAAAGAATCTGCCTGCAACGCAGGAGACCCAGGTTTGAACTCTTCGTCAGGAAGGTCCCCTGGAGAAGGGCACGGCAACCCATACCAGTATTCTGGTTTGGGAAATGGAGCCCTGCGGGCTACAGTTCATGGGATCACAAAGATTCAGACACAACTGAGCGACTAACACTTTAGCACAGCCAGGAAGGAGAGAGAGTGCTTCTTATTTTTAGGTTAAGTGCCTGGACAAACTATCATCTGCTCACACGTGTATCCTTACGTTAGTTTTCTGTTGATGCTGTAAAAAAAATTATAAACTTAGTGGCTTAAAATAATACACTTTGATTATCTTATAGTTCTGTAGTTCATAAATTCAAAATAGTTCTCACTGAGTTACAATCACACTATTGGTGGAAGATCTATGTTCCTTCTGAAGGGTCTATGGGAGACCTTGTTTTTTGGCCCTTACCAGCTTGTAGAGGCTACCCTTTGACTTGTGGCCGTCTTCTTCCATCTGCAAAGCCAACATCAGTGAGTCAAGGTTTTCTCACACTACATCACACTGACTTCCTCTTCTTCCCTCTCCCATTTTATAAGGACCCTTGTGATTATATTGGACCTGTTTATATAACCAAAGAGAGTGAAAGTGTTAAGTCTCTCAGTTGTGCTCAACTTTTTGTTGGACTGCAGCCTGCCAGGCTCCTCTGTCCATGGGATTCTCCAGGCAAGAACACTGGAGTGGGTTGCTGTTTCCTTCTCCAGGGGATCTTCCCAGCCCAGGGATCGAACCCGCATCTCTTGTGTCTTCTGCTTTGTAGACAGATTCTTTATCTGTTGAACCATAGGAGAAGCCAAAGGAAATCTGCCTATTAAAAAGTCGGTAGACGGGCAACCTTAACTCTATCTACAGTCTTAATTCTCCTTTGCCATGTAGCCTAACATATTCACAGGCTACAGGAATAAAGATGTAGGCCTACTGAGGACATTACTCTGCCCACCACAAGCCCTGAACAAGTTACTGTGATGCCCCAACTAGTCACTTCTGGGTCAGGTAGCCGCCCCTGGACTTAGACTCAGGTGAGCCAGAGCATGTAGACTGAGAAATGTTGAAGGGGTATCAGTCATGTAATATCTGAAGGGAAAACCAGGTCCTTCTTACAAAAGAACAAAGTTGTGTGTTTTTTTTTTTTTTCCTATTCTGATATTTGAAGACCATATCCAATGGCTATGCTTAGCCACAGGGAAAGGAACTAGCTGATTTCATTCAGTGTATAAGAATTCTATTTTCAACTCCTAGACAACGCCCTGGGAATTCCTAAGCCCAGACTTACTCTCTTGTTTTTTTGTAGTTTCTTGGTTCCTAGAGGATGGAGTCAGAGAAGGCAATGGCACCCACTCCAGTACTCTTGCCTGGAAAATCCCATGGATGGAGGAGTCTGGTGGGCTGTAGTCCATGGGGTCGAGACTGAGCGACTTCACTTTCACTTTTCACTTTCATGCACTGGAGAAGGAAATGGCAACCCACTCCAGTGTTCTTGCCTGGAGAATCCCAGGGACGGCGGAGCCTGGTGGGCTGCCATCTGTGGGGTTGCACAGAGTTGGACACGACTGGAGCGACTTAGCAGCAGCAGCAGCAGCAGAGGATGGAGTCAGCTAGTGAGAGTCATGGATGACATTTTAGGATAAATGGTGTGGTATTAATTAATTTTTTCATACTTTAGAGTCCCACATAGTCAAGTAGGAGGCTTGACCACCAGGATAACGCTGATCATATATATATGTTTTTTAAGGAGTGAAAAATACTGTCTTCTTCACCTGAGAAGGATATTTTTAAGGACGTATTCTAAAAGGTTCCATGGAAGTCTTCAGCAAAATTATGACAACATTCTCTAGCAGAACAACAACAAAAGCCATTCCTTCCAAACATTGCCTTAAGAAAAGCAAAAAGTATGGGTCTTCCCACAACTGAACATTCTCCCCTCCTTGCCTGCTGCTAGCTGAAATTGAATGGGACCACGAAATCCTAACCAATTTCACTCCACCACAGGTGCCTTGAGTGATACATTTCCAGTCAAATGCACACGTTAGGGCTACAGATGGTGGAAAATATAGAAAGCACAGGTAAGAATGAGGAGAGAATCTTCCAAGGTCTTTTTGGGGGAATGATGTGGTATTAAATGTTTTTCTGACTTTTGAATCCACAGTGTTGAAGCAGGTGACTTGGCTGGGTCATTTATTAGGGAAACCTTTGGTGATATAGACAATTCAGGCCTAGCTAGGAGAGTGGAGTCGGGTCCTGCATATGCACCACATGAACTTCGAGGGTCTGCAAAGTCTTTTAGGCCAAGTCGGATTGAACAGATCAGCTGCCTCAGCAATGCCCAAAGCCCGGCTACTAGACAGGGCGCTGACCTAGGTCCTGAACCAGCACGCATCCAATCCACTGTTGGCCTGATTTCCGCTGGACACGGCCTCAGCTTGCCTTAGTTTCTGTTTGTGACTGAAATATGCTTCCGTTCAGTGAGTGAGAAAGCCCAGGCTTTTTTTTTTGCCCTGTATAGGTGATACTTTCATCGCAAGTCTGTAAGTTCTACGAAAGCAGACACTTGGTTATGTTCACTCTTCTGTGTGTAGGGTCTCAAATACCATCTCACTCATACGAAACAGCTGCTGAGAGAGGAAAATCATGTTGTCCCCCTGTTTCCACGCACTCCCTGGAGTAATGCTACCTACATATGTACATGCATACATACACACACACACACAGTGAGAAGAGCTACAGAGTACTTCTGTAGCACACTTTATAATGTATGGAATCCAGAATGAAGGAAAAGCTTTCAAATTCAGTCTTCCTAGTCAATGTAAGCTATGTGTTATTTGCACCAGTATCTGTAACTCCATGTCTGGAAGGCGCAATTTAGGTATGCGGTATTTTTGTTGAACTGAGTAAGGTTAATTTCACAGACTGAAAACTGAAGTTCAGAGAGAAATGAATGGCCCAAGGTCATACAGAAAATTAATGATGGAGAACAGTGGCATTTCCCCTACCTCCTCCTAGGCAGTGTCACTTATCCAGACCTTTCTCTTCCCCCATTTTGGTGACTAAATTTAAAGACCAACTGAAGAAATCACAATTTCTGATCTTTTAATTCTTCTAATGAATATTGATGTTTTCCTGACACCATGTATGCTATAGACCCCTGTCATTCTCTCATTCATATATATATATATATATATATATATATATATGACATATGTTACGAGAAAGTGAGTTATGAAACTTAAACCACATTGTCTCAGCTCTTGCCTCAATTTTGGCATTTATTTACTAGGAAGTGGACTGGAATGATGAGGTTTGCATCTAAAGATGGGTCCTCGGAAGACGAGTGGGGATTCCCTTAATTATGTTAACCCTCTCACCCTCTGTTCACATGCGAGCTGCTCAGTGGGGCTTAAGACCCAGTGCATGGAGCTGCGGGCAGGGCAGGACCACTGGCCTCTCTTTGCTCTGCACTCACACATCCTGCTGAAGGGGCAGACAGCTTTGGAGCTGCACCATGGTCCTCAGAGATAAAGCTGGGCCGTGCCTAATCCCTTCACCCAAAGCCACAAGAATTCCAAAATCCTATCTTGGGGGAAATGGAAAGTGTGTGGGTGCAAAGGAAAGCGTCGTTTATGAGTAGCCACACGAATATCTGCATCGGTGCTAGTTTTATTATTTTTCTCTTTTTTTAATATAAATTTATTTATTTTAATTGGAGGTTAATTACTTTACAATATTGTATTTTGCCATACATCAACATGAATCCACCACAGGCATACACGTGTTCCCCATCCTGAACCCCCCTCCCACCACCCTCCCCATACCATCCTTCCGGGTCGTCCCAGTGCACCAGCCCCAAGCATCCAGTGTCATGCCTAGAACCTGGACTGGTGATTCATACATCTGAGAAAACAGGGGATCGGAAACTTGAAATGTCTCATCCAGGGGGTTTCCCTAGTGGCCCCGTGGTTAAGACTTAACCTTCCAGTGTTTAGGTTCCGTCTCTGGTTAGGAAGCTAAGATCCCACCTGCCTCACGGCCAAAAAACCAAGAGATAAAAACAGAAGCAATATTGTAATACATTCAATAAAGCCTTCAAAAACCGGTCCACATGAAAGAATCTTCAAAAAAAGAGAGAGAGAGATCCAAAGTTACCCCTTCATTCATTCATCAATTCTACTTTTTTTTTTTGAGCCGTCTACTCTGGGCAAAAGGTGAAAGAGACACCCTGCCCCTCAAGGCTCTGCTAGTTTACCATCTGCCTTCTTCTGTGGCCGATGTCCTCTGGATGAGAGGAGGGTAGATAGAGGTGAGGCGGAGAACAGAGAGAGTAAATAAAGGCGTTCCAGGCAGAGGGCACAGCACAGGCAGACACACAGAGGATGCGAGGGCACTTTTTCAGGAGTGGAAGTGAGTTGCTGTGACTGAGGCCCAGGTTGCCTGGGGAAGCGTGGTGGGGGGTGAGACTAGAACAGTCTGATGGCAGGGACTGGAGTTATATCCTGCAGGCTATGGAGAAACAGCAGGTCTTCATAAGCAAGCGCAGAATAGACTTTAGAAAGGAGAGTACAAAGTGATGGAGCGGGGGTGTCCCCTTGGGGCTTTGCGTGGCCCTGTGTGAGGTCTTGCCACCTCCCCTGCTGCAAACCATAGTGCAGACAATGGCCAGGCAGGTGCTTCCAAATGAGCAGGAAAAGGCAACAAATGAGTAACCCAGTTTGAGTCCCAAGCTGAGCTGTTGAGAGCCTGAGCTGCGTGGTAACTGTTTGCAACATTAAATTGAAATTGGGTCTGATTGGCTGGAAAGCACTTGGCCTACATTAATGCCCAGGGAGACTCTCCGAGTCTGATTAAGCTGCAGATTTTGCAGGGCCCTTTCCTGGTGATCCATCATTATTCATGTCAGCACCAGGCCTGTCAGCCTCCCTCTACCACCAAAATTAATGAATTGAACTCCCTGCCCCACACGTTTGATGGGATGTGAGTCTAAGTCAGCACAAGGCATGGAGATGGACCATAACTGTTCCTCATCTCTTTGCTCCAAAGAAGAGTCTGGGCTCTGCCTCTTCTTCCCTTCGCCTTCTTTATCTGCTGAGCTGGCATCGTGAGTGGCCACAAGGGAACCCAGGAGTAAGGCAGCAGGAGTACCTGGAACCTGAGACAGTAATAGTCCTTGGAGATGCAGTTATACCCACTGCTTAGCTGGGAAGACTGAGGGTGAGTCTCACACTGAGGAGAGAGCAGCATAGGACTCAAACACATCTCTCCTCTTCTTTGATTTCCTTGCTCTCTTATATCTTGACTCCCCCTGTAGTCTGCTATTTTATTCCTCATCCCCCCTATTTTCTGAGAGTGGAGGGAGGTGTGTTTCTTTTCCCGGTTTACAAGGAGAACCTCAGTTCAGCATCTCTATTTTCCCTCTGTGTCCTCTGACATCAAAGTCAACTTTTCTGTGACGGCTGCTGCCATAGGGAGAAAAATGAGAAAAAAAAAAAGATGCTAAATTGTATTTCTAGCCTAGAAAGAAACTTGGGGGTCACCTTCAATTCTATCTACAGCATCCCTGGCAACTGATCTTCAAGTTCAGCCTGTATGGCTCTAATGCCAGGGAACTCACTACTTCCCAAGGTGATCTTTCTATTTTTGGACAGTGTTGCCCATTTAGAAAGACCTCTTTATGTTGACCTAAAATTTGTGTTCATTTTCCATTCTTTGGTCATAGTCCTGCCATCTCTAATGGTAAAGCATGAGTCTGTTTTTTTCTTCCACGTGGGAGTCCTTCGGATCCTTTGAGCTGATTCTCATGCTTTCATGCCCTTCAAGTCCATGGTTCATTTCCAAACTCCTGTGTTTTCCCCATTAGTAAGCCATTCAACCCATTTAATGAGTCAGGACCAGCATTGCCTGCAACAAAATAGAATGGAATAGAATAGAATACAATGGAGAATATCAGAATTGATTGTAGAAAGTAAGGACCAGTCTTGCTTCTGAAATGTTGTTGTTGTTGTTGTTGTGTGTGTGTGTGTGTGTGTGTGTGTGTGTGTGAGTGAGAATATGTTGAGTGGGTCCCTTTGAAAAATGTTTTATTCCATGTGTTGGCTATTGTGAGTAATACTGCAATGAACAGAGTAGTACAGATACATCTTTAAGAAAGTGATTTCATTTCCTTCAGATGTATGCTTAGAAGTGGGATTGCTGTATTCTATGGTAGTTCTATTTGTAATTTTTTGAGTAATTTCCATGCTGCTTTCCATAATAGCTGTACCAATTTTCATTCCCACCAACAATATATAGGGGTTCTTAAATCTACACAATATTGCTTCTCAATTATATCTCAATAAAGCTGGAGAAAAATGTTTTTCTTACCATGAGTAGTGCTATAAAAACATGGCAAGGAATATTGCTCAGAATCTTACCATTTTTAGGCTACACTTCTTTCAAATTGGGTATCATTCCATCTTTGTAACTGAGTATATTTCAAAAATTACTTTTATCTCTCTAAACCACAGTCTCTGTCTCCAAAATGCACAGCAAGTGGTATGCATCTTTCTGCTCATCCTTTTTGTGAGGATTAAATATGCCGTTGAATGTGAAACTAAGAAAGTGAGAGGGTCTAGGGTGTAGCAGCAGTGATGGGATAGTAGTATTTATGTGAGAAAGAATTAAATGATTCATTTCTCTTATTCGTCCTTTTCCCTCTGTCCCCATCTTCCTTTTATCCTTTCTCCTTTTTCATGCTAGTTTAACACAGTCTTGATTTCTTATCATTGTTTCTCTAATCGAGATATGGTGAGATGAACTTTGTGAACACACAAACCCAAGTTCCAACCCAGCTTCTTGCGCAGTTGTATGATCTTGACAAGTCTTCTAACCTCTCTAAGCCTCAGTTGCTTTCCTCTTGAGGTGGGAATCTCAGCCTATAAAAATGATGAGGTTTCACGATTGAATGAGTTATCTATCATGCATAACACATCGTAGAACTCAGTAAATAACAGGTCCCTTTCTCCGGTCCCACTATTCCCAAATCCCCACCCTCAGAAAGACTCCTATTCTCATAGGTTGAAGTCAGTCTTGTCACTCAGAATTGGTCTGAGTCCAGGTCCACTAACAGGGAAGGGAGATGTACATGAATCTCTCCAGGAGGTTTCTTGGTGATGAAGTTGCTCTCTAATAACCTTCAGGAAATAGTGGTGTTTTTGAGGCCGGTGCCAGACCAGATGCCTCAGGATTCTAGCTATCAATGTTTGTGCTGCCCCACGTCGGCAGCAGCCTCTGCAGAAGGAAAGAAGACTGGGTTCCCTGGAAGACAGGGGAAGAGGAAGCACCCCGCTGCAACAGGAGTCCTGGGTGAGGCTACATGAAGCCCTGAGTCTTGATACCCATCGTCGCATAGAGAAAATGAGCGTCTCTGCCTATCTATCTCGCAGGCCAGATGTAAGCATCAGATGAAACCGAGAAAGTGAGAGGGTGGTTTTTAGTGATCCGAGTGGGAAAATTTTATTTCTGTGGACATAAATTTAATTCAGACCAAATATGTGTTTTTTTCCCCTGGAGAGTTGGCCATCTTTGGACTGTGTGCTTCTAAAGAAGTAATTTGTTGCTGCTGTGAGCCGTGCCCTTCCCACATCAAGGCTGAAGCTTAATCTCTGCCAGAGGCCTGTCAACCCTGCCCTTCAGCCTGGGACTTGCCCCCAAGGCCCCCACCAGCTACAGCCCAGCCGCCTTGCTTTTTCCCTCCCCCTGCTCGGTGTAGTTTCCAAGCGCCACTAAAATTCTCTCTCTCTCTCATGCAGTCTGTACTCCAGCCAAATTTGGCTTCTCCATGTCTCCCAACACACCTTGTAGCTCCAGCCTTCTTCCTGTATTTTGCTCACACTAGTCTCTTTATGAGAGGCAGGGGAAAGGCTTTTCTTCACCTCTACAGATAAAGTCATCTTAGAAAGCACCTCCTCTGAGACACTTTTTCAGATTGTTCCAGTTCAAATCAGAGAATCTGAGATGAAAACAACCTGAATTTAAATTGCGGCTCTAACATGTGTCACCGTATGACCAGGGGCTACTTCTGATCCTGTCTCTTCATCTGTGAAATGGGTACAATGCCAATGGTCTCTCAAGGGAACAGGGAGGGTTTATGGCAAGGCTGTGTATAAAGTGCTTTAGTACAAGTTGGACATTTGATAAAACCTCATAAGGGTAAGAATCATTTTACTCAGGCCTGGAACTTCACATGGCAAGAATCCTGGAGCTTGCCTTGGCACACATGAGCATCTGACAAGTATATACAAATGAACTGAATTAATCAGTGATTTAAATCATATGCCTTCCATCCTTCCTCTGAAAACCTATGGGTTGAGGGGCTCTTTTAATTTGCATCAGCCCTAAATCATCCTCACTGATTATTAGGTGTTTAGAAAAATGGAGATAGCCAGTGAGTCAGTTCTGGGCCCTCTGACCCTTTGCAGCCAGAGTAATTCCAAGTGTTTGTTTAATGATTATTAAGATACTAGTATTAACTATGTTTCTAATTAATTTCAAGAGACTGTATCAGGTATAAACAACTGGAACAAACAGTTTCTTTATATGAGTACTTTTTCAAAAATAGGTCAAACCCATTTAATGGCTCATAAAATTTTGAGTGGCTTGCAACTAACATTATTAAGAGATATCATAGAGAATGTAAAAAACAAGAAAAATAGAATGGAATGAAATAGAAAATTGTAACAGACCAGAATGGAATGAAAGGATAGAAAATGACAGACCAGAATATAAAAGCATAGATTCAATGGAATAGAATGGAATGGATTAGGATAGAATAGCATAGAATGAAATAGAATAGAAAAGGATAGAAAATGATAGACCAGAGTGTAAAAGAATAGAATGGAATGGAATAGAACAGAACAGACATTTTTGCACACATCCATTACATTAAAGGCAAGTAGTTTTTAGTATGTGAAACATTTCTTAGGTCAATTACATACATGCTCATTATAAAACTATATTATTGTCAGTCCTTATGGAAAAATAAGTTAAATTCACTACTTTATAGTTTGGTAGGCAGCCATGCCCTTGTTTTAATAAGTTGATGGTCAGTCCTATGATCAGGCTTGCCTGATAGCTCAGTTATTAAAGAATCCTCCTGCAATGCGGGAGACCCCAGTTCGATTCCTGGGTCAGGAAGATCCACTGGAGAAGGGATAGGCTACCCACTCCAGTATTCTTGGGTTTCCCTTGTGGCTTAGTTGGTAGAGAATTTGCCTGCAATGAGTAGACCCGGGTTTGACCCCTGGGTTGGGAAGATTCCCCTGGAGGAGGGCATGGCTACCCACTCCAGTATTCTGGCCTGGAGAATCCCATGGACTCTATAGTCCATGGGATCTCAAAGAGTTGGACTTGACTGAGTCACTTTCACTTCCAGCTCTATGACCAGGAACTGTAATCCCCATATGGGTCTCCTCATTCTGTAACCCCTTTAGAAACTCAAGATCTATTGGTCATGTGAAATGACCAAGAAATACTGAGCTTTGTGGCAGTCATCCCTACAGAAACATGGGAGCCAAAGTGTCAAGTGAATTTAAGGCAGTATATCAGTACTTCCCAGGTGGCGCTAGTGGTAAAGAGCCCGCCAGGGCAGGAGACAAAAGAGACACTGGCTTGATCCCTAGGTCAGGAAGATCTCCTGGAGGAGGGTATGGAAACCCACTGCAGTTGTCTTGCCTGGAGAACCCCATGGACAGAGGAACCTGGGGGGCTATAGTCCTTAGGGTTGCAAAGAGTCGGATATGACTAAAGTGACTTAGCACACGTGCATGCATCAATAATAACAAGTTCTACTTAGAGATATTAATCACTGTTCATGTATTTAGAGCAGGGTCTGCTGCTGCTGCTGCTGCTGCTAAGTCGCTTCAGTTTTGTCCAACTCTGTGCGACCCCATAGATGGCAGCCCACCAGGCTCCTCTGTCCACAGGATTCACTAGGCAAGAACACTGGAGTGGGTTGCCATTTCCTTCTCCAGAGCAGGGTCTGGTGCCTAGTAAATGCTCAGTGAATGAGCATTAACTTCAGTATCACTCTATCTCTTCCATTACCACCACTTATCTGATTGATACTTACTAGGTGCTTCCATGTCTGTCTCTTGTCCTGTATTCCACACACCATCCTTTGGAGATAGCTAGTCATGCCCTCATTTGACAGATGGGAAAATTTGAGGCCTGCAGAGGCAAAATGATGACTGTAAGGACTACTCAAGACCCGTGCAATAGACAGACCACAGCTGTTCAGACTGTCTCCTGAAGTTGGCCGGACCAAGCAGACGAAAAACCTCTGAGTATGTGTCTGGCGAGGCTACCCAACAGAAAGCACAGGAGGGGATCAGTCAACTGGGTTTCCTAGGCCAGTTGTCCCGGAGGTGAAAGTGAAAGTCTCTAAGTCATGTCCAGCTCTTGGTGACCCTATGGACTATACAGTCCATGGAATCCTCCAGGCCAGAATACTGGAGTGGGTAGCCATTCCCTTCTCCAGGGGATCTTCCTGGCCCAGGAATCAAACTGGGGTCTCCTGCATTGCTGGCAGATTCTTTAACCAACTGAGCTATATGTTCAGCCTCGTTCTAGGACTCAAGGCCAGCAGGCAGAGTTGGGGTCATTAGAGACCCAGTTGCTCCCATACTGTGCCCTGATTCCCCCTTCGTGGCTACTGTGGCCCAAACACCAGACATTGCCTGATCAGAGGGACAAAGATGGTGACTGCTGTTGACCTTCTCAAGCTTCCCCTTTCTTATATCACCTGGAGCAGGTAATCCCTGCCTGTTTGAGAGACATGCCAAGAATAAGCACAGGGCACACAGGCAGAGGAGGAGCTGGAGGGCTGGCATAGCAGTCCCCGACTAAATGGCGGTACGTTTCCCGCTTTGGGGACAATGGCCACCTGGTCTGGAGTCACTGGATTCCTGCCATGCCGGCAGTTTCTTTTAGCCCAGGGGAGCCTTCTGGCAGCAGGGAAACGTGCTTGATGAAGGCCACAGGGGTGTCCTCGGGGCTGGTCCCCAGCCTGGAGCACAAATGGCCACAGGGCCTCCTGGAGACATTGCTATTCCTGGGCTTGGGTCCCAGCTTCCCCTCTCACCCCTCCTCCCCCTTCCTTTGCTGGAGAGCAAGTGGGCCCGGCCGAACTGCTCCCGAAGAGGGCCACAGCCCCAGGAATCAGCAGCCCCAGGGATGGGGAGTAAAGCAACCTCATCAGGAGGCCCCGTCCCGGTCCAGGTCCGGGTCTGTCCTCCAGGACCGCAGAAACGCCCTTCAGCCACGGTCAGGGGCTCCGGCTCTGCTATTAACAACCACCCAGTGGGATGGACAAGCAAACGGGGCCCAGTCTGCACTCTCTCTTTACGTCTTTGTAATTCTCATTAAATGCTGAGGCTTCCGGGTCCCCACTTCCCAGAGGAGGGTGCCGTGGCTCAGAGATGAAGTAACTTGCCTTTTAACAGTAACAACACCGGCAACAGTCACGCTCATACAGCACTCTCCCAGAGCCCGGCCCTGTGGTCAGCGCACTGGAGCATATTGTGTGATGCCTGGGCTCACCTCAGGGCTGTCTGAGTTCACAGCCCGACTCCTGCAAAGGCATGAGGCTGCCCAGGACCACGAAGGGCTTTGGCCGAAAAACCTGACGTGGGTTTAAATCTGTGCTCCCGCACCCCAGGCTGCCTCCACTCTGGTGCATTCCTAACCCTCTCAGAGCCTCCGCTCCCTTATATGACAAATGAGAGTGACGATTACGGACTTACAGAGTTGCTGAGTAAATGGTACAGGGCACGGCTAGTCCTTGGCAAATGCAAAGCACTCTAACAAGGTAGCAGTGATTTGATTTTTGTGAAGAACTGATGTTGAAGCTGAAACTCCAATACTTTGGCCACGTGATGTGAAGAGCTGACTCATTTGAAAAGACCCCAATGCTGGGAAAGATTGAGGGCAAGAGGAGAAGGGGACGACCTAGGATGAGATGGTTGGATGGCACCACTGACTCAATGGAGATGAGTTTGGGTGGACTCCAGGAGTTGGTGATGGACAGGGAGGCCTGGCGTGATGTGGTTCATGAGGTTGCAACGAGTCGGACATGACTGAGTGACTGAACTGAACTGTGAAAGAGGGTAGTCAGGGAAACACTGGGCCCCTCATACCATGTGGACACAGACCAGCTCTGTCCTGTCGATCATTCTGTCCTCTGTGCCAGGGCTCTGTCTGGCTCTTTGAGGGTATCAGAGACATTAGTTCAATGAATGACTAAATGAATGAATGAACATATGAATTAATGCAGCTGACTTAGGTACTTGCAACTCCTCCTTAATTTCTGTCCACGTTTTCTTGTAATGAAACCCACCACCTTTGAGTTCTGCCTCTTCAGTCTTGGCCACAAATGGGCAGGAGTGTGCAGAGAATAGCGAGGTGAGGTGTGCTATCCAGAGGTCAGCCTGCGACCCCTCGGATGTCAGGCTCTGCCTCAGGTATCTGCCTCTCTGACCATTAGGTGAGCCTGGCCTTAACTTCCACATGATTTAAGCATTCTCCCCCACCATCATTAAGCAGTACAAAAGCTTTTTCCTTTTCCAAAGGTAGATCTCTTTCCACCCATAAGGGTGCAGTCTTATCAGAGGCTGTTTTGGAAATATTTACCTCTCCATGCCTTTCACTACTCTCTTGTCTAGACCAGCGTCTTCCCTGGCAAACGTTAGTGCAGGAGGCCCTTCGCCACTCTCCCGGCCTCCAGGTGTGGCTCTACTGAACTCACTCTCTACATTGTACAGCACGGACTTTCTTTTTTTTGGTTCAACACAGCACTTCATGGTTTATTCTATTTTCTCTCCATATTTCTCCTTCCCTCCTTTTGTAAATTAATTTTTTCATTGGAGGATAATTACAATATTGTGGTTTTTGCCATACATATGNTGTGCCCATGTGTTCCCTCCATCCTGACCCCCCTCCCGCCCCCCTCCCGCCCCCTCCCTCTGAGCTGTCCGAGAGCACTGGCTTTGAGTGCCCTGCTTCATGCATCGGAATTGCACTGGTCACCTATTTCACATATGGTAATATACGCGCTTCAGTGCTTTTCTCTCAGATCATCCCACCCTCACCTTCTCCCACCATCCAAAAGTCTGTTCTTTGTGTCTGTGTCTCTTTTGCTGCCTTGAATACAGCATTACCGTCTTTTCTGAATTCCATATATATGCATTAATACACTGTACTGGTGTTTCTCTTTCCGACTTACTTCACTCTGTGTAATAGGCTCCAGTTCCATCCACCTCATTAGAACTGATTCAAATGTGTTCCTTTTTATAGCTGAGTAATATCCCATTGTGTGTATGTACCACAGCTTCCTTGTCCATTCGTCTGCTGATGGGCAGGGTGCTTCCAGGTCCTGGCTAGTGTAAACAGCCCTCACGGACTTGCTCAAGTCACATCCTGTCGTGTTGTTTTCATTCCAATGCTAACTAAAAGGTCAGAAGTTTCCCATCGTGTCACTAGGAGTGAAATATAGCACTGAGAATCAGAGCAAGGATTTTAAGTTGAATGAATGAGTGCGTGAGTGAATTTCATTCTCTTAGAGCTTATTGCATTCCTTCTCCATGCCAGGTGCTGTTGTGGGTACCATTATTTAGCATGAACTCAGTCAAGTCCTTATCCTCATGGAACTTACATTTTGGTGAGAGAAGAAGATAATACACAAACACATATTTTTATACTATATTATGTGTTTGTGTTTTATGTAATAAGTGTAACGAAGAAAGATATAATGAGTGTAATGAAGTGTAATGAAGAAAAATGAACTAGGGTCATGGGCTATATGCTGAAAGATGGTTCTGTTTTAAAGAAGATGGCCAGGAGACTTATCTTGGAGAAGATTTAATTGGCTAGGTTTGCGAATGAGGACACAGTAGACAAGCCACTCAGACATCTGAGGTGGTAGAGTTCCAGGCAGAGGGACAGGCCTGGGCTGACAGTCTGCCTCCAGCTGCTTCCTACGTATGACCTTGGGCAAATCACTTCATCTCCGTGTTTCTCACTTTCTTCTCTAAGATAAGGACTCTGGGATTGTTCTGATTTCTTAGTTTTACTTACAGAACCATTCAGACTTTAGTAGTAGTGATGTTAGTTGCTTGTGTCTGACTCTCTGTGATCCCACGGACTGTAACATAGCAGGCTCTCTGTTCATGGGATTTTCCAGGCAAGAACACTGGAGTGGGTTGCCATTCCCTTCTCCAGAGGATCTTCCTGACCCAGGGGTTGAACCTGGGTCTCCTGCCTTGCAGCCTATTTCTTTACCATTTGAGCTACAGGGAAGTCAGGCTCGGACCTGCGCTTATTCCTAACCCAGTCTCATCCCTGATCCCTCCCTGCCTGATCCAGCCACGCTGAACCCCTTGAGCCTCCTTCCACCTGCTCTTCTCTCCATCCTGGTGGTCCTCTGCTTCCCTCTTTTGTTTCCCCCATTCCTTTCTCCTGGATTACTGCAGTTCAGCCTTCAGATGTTAGCTTACACATCACCTCCTCCTAGAAGCCTTTGGTGACTCTTCACCCCAGGGCAGTGGGATGTGCCCTTAAGGGTTTCTATCCGTCCGTTTCCTCCATCCCACCACTGCCCACAGGATCCTCAGTGTCTGTGCCCCTCATGAGACTGTGAGCTTTGGAAGGCTGACAGAGCTGGTGTTTGGCACGTTGTAGATGCTCCTGAGCATTTGTGGAATGAATGAGTGAATAAATGAAATCTTTGGGTAGAAGTTAGGATCAAATAATGATGAGAAAAAATCTTTTTAAAAAGCATCCATTAACAAATTAATGGGCAAATAGAAATACTTGTTCAGGATTAATTGAAATTGATGAAGATGTCCTGGCCAAGGAAAATGATCAAAAACTTATTGAATAAAATCATTCCTGACATATATGAACTACTTCGCAGTTTATCAATCCTTCCACCTTTATTATCTCACTTGATCGTCAAACAGACTAAGGAGTGGGCTGACCTCAATGCACAAAGAAACTTGTGTCAGACAATATCAGCCAGCTCGAAAGGAACAGAACCAGACTCAAACTCAGTCTTCTGACTCCTTGCCCACCGTAGGCTTTGCTAGTTCCCAGGACTGCAGTACTGAAGTGTGTGTGCGCGCGTGCACGTGCATGTGTGTGCGTGTCCGTGTGTATGTTGGTCCTACCTGGACTCGGAAGTCCCTGTGTATATGTGTGGTCTTTCCAAGGAAGCCTCCTGGACTCAGAGGCCCCTGTGTGCGTGTGTGTCTGTATTTATATGTGCACGTGTGTGGTGTTTCCAAGGAAGCCTCCCGGTCCCACCTGGATTCAGAGGCCCGTGTGTGTGTGTGTGTGTGTAAGTCTGTGTGTGTGATGTTTCTGAGGCAGCCTCCTGGACTCAGAGGCCCCTGCATGTGTGTGTGTGGGGGGGGGGATTTCCGAGGAAGCCTCCCGGTCTCCCTGGACTCAGAGTCCCCTGCGTGGGCAGCCTGCAGAGGAGAAGCCCAAGGCTCTGAGTCTGTCTGCCAGGTCACAGGAGGCCGATACATCTGCTTCCAAGAAAGAGAGCTGGCACCTAGTGTGGGCGGTTCCTGAGTCGCTTCTCAAGGCGAGGGAGAAAGGAGGTGAGGAGGCGGAGACGTTCTCTGGAGGGAGCATCACCTCAAGGGCCCCTGGGGCTGGCGTCTCAGCAGGCTGGGACAAAGATGGCAAGGAGGGCAGCGGCACAGGTGTCGGCCTGGGAGCCCAGGGCTGGGTTCTGGCTCCAGCTATTCCCAGGCAGTGTTGCTGCTTGAGCAAGTGTGTGTCTGCAGTCCAGGCCTCAGTCTCTCCATTTAAAAAGGTGAGGTCGGTGGTTTTTAAGTCCTGCTCCTTGGGACTCTAGGGATTTGTGGGTGTGCTTCTGGACCAGGGAGGAAGGTGGTGGAGAGTGGAGACGTATAATAAGTACCCTCATTCCTGCACAAGCCTTCCTCCTGTAGCTTTTGTATGTCGGATGATTTTAGGAAATATCTGACTGATTTATTTAACTGGCTGCACCGGATCTTGACTGTGGCATGTGGGACCTACTTCCTCAACCAGGGACTGAACCTGGGCCCCCTGCGTTGGCAGCGCAGAGCTTTAGCCACCGGACCACCAGGGAAGTCCCTGTATGTTGGATTTTGAGTGTAAAGTTTACTTGGAACAAAGGGTTCTGCTGCAAAATGAAGTTTGAAAGCCTTTGGCCAAAATGGTCCTAAGTGATGCTAACGGGGTCACAGCACAGAGTGGCTCATGCGGGCTGCGGGGGCTGCTGGCTGTGAACTTAGAATGTTTGCATTCTGTCCTTGGGGTCCTTTGGGGGTCTGTAATACATGCAGCCTTTCTGCTTCTTGGTCAAACACATGATCGTGTAATTATTCAGGAGCTAGGCATACTCTACTTGCAGTGTTCATGGCTCCCATTCCCTTCCGGGTTAAGTCCTAGCTCCCTCATCTCATATCTAAGGCAGCTGGGCATTCCCAGCCACTCCCAGCCTCACATTTATGTCTGCACTAAACTTTGTGCAGTTCTTGTAGCATCCAAAATGCTCCCTGACGTTTTAACCAGAAGGCCTTCAGTCATAGGGTACCCTCCACCTGGACACTCACTTCTCTTTATTTCATTCTACTTAAGCCGGAGTCATTGCTATTCATTGTTTATAACTCAGTTCAAGTCTCAGCTTCTCCATGAAGCCACTTGGCTTTCATCCTCACTCTCTGAATTGTATAGCCATCTCAAGTGTGGGCAGATTGTCTTCAGCTTGCTTCGACCATAACACCTGACTCCGTATGGTCAAGGGCCCCTCCTCCTGTCTGCAGCCCTGCAGGACAGAGAACGCTGTGACTTCAGAGCCTCCGTCTCTCCTAGATGTATTCAGAGCCTGGCACACAACAGTGTTGGCTAGATAGACCGGCATGGATCTGTTTACCTGTCTACCCCTCAGCCCCTTTGAACTTCAGTTGCCTTGTCTGAGAGATGCAGAGAATTAAGGCTCTTGGACAGGGGCGTCTGAGAGGGAAAATTGGACTGTGTATATATAAAGGGCTTTGTAAGCCATGCCTCCTACGGATAAGGGACTTGTGGCTTTAACAGTCATTCACCTGGGTTGTGTCTCAGGGTCTCCTGCTGTACCCCGGGGCCTTGCGCCAGGTGCCTAAGATGCCTCAGAAAGGAAGATGGCACAGCCTTCTCAGAAATGAGGCTTGTATTCTAGAAGGGCAGCTCAGCGTGGTCGCAGGGCCAGTCCCTTAGGGGTGTGGGCAGCTGCTGGCCGGCAGCTGCAGCCTGGCCTCTGCTGTGAGGATGCAGCTCCCCTTACCCTGGCTGTGGGCACTTAATTCCTTGTTCTGCACGCGTCAGAAACCCAGACAAGCTCCAGGACCACAGCAAGACAAATGATCCCACACCCAAGGCCTTCCACATTGCTTTTCTTGCCTTGTCTACCTACATTTTCTTCCAAACAGGCTTTAAAAAAAAAGAAATATGAATTCAGAGAACTTAAGGGAAAAGAAAACTAGCTCAGCCCTTCTCCTACACTGGAAACTCCCCAAGGACCCAGAACACAAAGACATATTACAGAGAGGGAAAGTTATTTCATTAGAGACATTGTTTCACTCTTTGGCCAGTATATAATACCTTTATAAATGAAAAAAACAAACACAAAACACAGAAACCCTGAGTGACGAGTGGAAGGGTTTTTCCCAGAAGTACTCATGAAAGTAGGGGCAAAGGAAGGACCAGTGACTGGGGCCCTCCAGTCCGGGATATGTTTCCCGGAACCACAGGGCTGACTGCTCAGCCACTTGTTCACTCATGGGCCAGTGCCCCTTCCCATCCCTTCACCTCATTTTCCCTTTCTACAAACTGGAGAGTCCAGTTACCTTGTCTTTGAGACTCTTTCTAGCTGGGAGGTGTGTGTCTGCATATATCCATCCCTTGGTATCCACAGGGGACTGATTACAGGACCACTGTGGATACCAAACACCCCAGGTGCTCAAGTTCCTTGTATTAAATGGTGTGATGTAGTCATCCCTCTGTATCCACATGTATGCAGATACAAGGGGTTCTCAGGTGGCCCTAGGGGTAAGGAATCTGCCTGCCGGTGCAGGAGCTGCAAGAGACACGGGTCTGATCCCTGAGTTGGGAAGATCCCCTGGAGAAAGAAATAGCACCCCACTTCAGTATTCTTGCCTAGGAAATCCCACAGAGGACCCTGGTGGGCTGCAGTCCATGAGTCAGACATAACTGAGTGATTGAGCACACACATGCATAAATATACACACACATGTGTACACTTCATGTCAAAATATAACAGTGTCTTGAAGTTAAAATATGTCCCTTTGCATTCAGCCATCCATCCATCCATTCATCTATTATTACTTAATTATTTCAGTCCATTCATATTTTATTGACTAAATGCTCAATATTAGGCACCGTTGTAGGTATTATTATTACAGTGTTATTCAGGAAGGATAACATGTCTCTCTGCTCTCACAAGTCTTAAACTCCAGCAGACTCTAGAAAGCATTTTAGATCCAAGGAAAATTAAGATGATCTTAAAAGCCTTGACAGTTGAGGGAACATAGTTTATTTCTTGTGGTTCTGGCTAAAAGCAGTCTTACCAAAAGTATGTTTGTACCATGGGAACACTTTCACGTATATTCTTATATATGATTTTAATTTGGTCTCTTGTGAATTCAACGGGATTAGAGAGGATGTTCTTGGTTTGCTGATGAGGAAACCAAGGTTTAAAAGGATGACATCATTCTCCTTAGATTCCCACAGATGATTCTTTGCAAAAGAGGCATAAGGATACATTGCCGAGGTTTTTGTCCAGGAGGAGATGACAGGACAGGAGGGAGAAGCCTTGTCGTGCATCACCGGGCCTGGGAAAAGCAGCGCACAGTAGGGCTCTGCCTGCATCCGCTGGCACTAGGGAGAGGCTCCTCTGAGCCCTAGGACCCTCCTCTGATCACTGTGCCAGGACCTGGCCGTAACTGGGGCAGGAGGGGTTTGGGTTCATCCAAAGCCCCAAGCTCTGGGCAGGGAGTCTTTTCTGTTCC
This sequence comes from Redunca redunca, assembly GCA_006410935.1. Taxonomy (NCBI): domain Eukaryota; kingdom Metazoa; phylum Chordata; class Mammalia; order Artiodactyla; family Bovidae; genus Redunca; species Redunca redunca. The sequence continues at coordinate 1,154,979 of SJYQ01000210.1, read as the reverse complement.
CTTGGCTTCAGGTCCTGTATCTGCACAGCAGGGATGACGTTTCCCTGCCTACTTCACCGCAGTGCTGTGTCCCCAGCGAGACACAGTACGTTCCTTGAGCAAGACCGCCTGCAAGGCATCACCTTCCTGTGTGCCTAATACCTAGTGGGTGCTCAGTGTTGTTTGCTGGTCAGGGGTCTGGAGTGAGGCAAAGGTTGGGTGAAAAGGAAGGATGTGGAAGCGCTCCTTTGTCCTAGGAACTGAGTGAGATGTCCTTCATCTGTCCTTTCCTTTGACCTTCTCATCCCTCTGTGATGTAGGTGCTATAGGTCAGAGAAAGTAACGTCCCTGCCTCGCTCAGGGCAGATGGACCAGAACTAGGATCAGAACCCATGCCTCTGTTTTCTCTGTGCTTCTTGCGTCTCCTTCCACGATGGGGAGTCTGTTTGCATAGGTTTCTGTCCCACAGCCAGGAGTGCTGCCTGAGTGATGAGCAGCATAGGCAGCGGATGGCCTCAGCAAGCCTTTAAGATAAGGAGGCAAACCATTAATCTTTGCTTTTTCTATCTTTATCTTTACAAGTTTCTTATTAGACATTCTCCCTTCACATTTTCAATTAACTTTCCTTTCTGATTCTTATTTCTCTTTCATTCTGCTACAGTTTTTCTTCTTTCATTTTTCTCTCCAAAGTTCTGAGAAGGGTGCGATCACAGTCTCGTTTGTCAATGCTTTCCCCTCTTTGCCTGTTTCCAGAATGACCTTTCAGCTGCTAAATCTGACCTGGTTGTTTTCATGCTCAAAACCCCTCACGAGATAGAACTCACACACCTTCAACTCTTGCAGAAGTTCCTTCAGGATGAGGTCCAGACAGTTGTATCAGGGTCAGGCCCACCTTCCCTTCATCCCTGCAGCTCACAGCTCTGCAGAGGCACCTGCCATATAGTGACCGTTTCTTCACCTGCCTGCGCCAACCACCAAAGTGAAGGTCCTGGAAGGAAAGGCACGCTTCGCTCACCTCTTACTCCTCAGCATCTAGAACAGAACTTTGCTCAGCATAGAACAGATGCTCAGTGCGCAGTGAATTCCCCACCCTCTCCTCTACTTCTGTCCTCTTCCCCAGCGTCTAGAGATCGTACATCTAAGCTCTAATATCCACTGTTCGCTAGAGACACCAGCAGGAAGCTATTAAAGTGACAATTTCATAGCATTTTGCAGATCAAAAGCCATTGTACACACATTAACTCTGTTTGATTTTCACAACAACGGGTGAGCTTCAGGGTGGAGATGTTCATTCCGTGGCACAGAGGAGGACCCCAAGTCCCAAAGCGGGCTCAGGACTTGTCCGAGGCCACGCTGTCAGTGTGCCGTGGCGCTGGATCTGCACCCTGCCTGACAGCTGCTGCCGCAGCCCTTGGCTCCTCCACTCACACAGATACTCTGTCTTAATTACAGCGAAGGAGGGAAGGGAAAGCCAGGATAATTATTGGTGACACATTGAGCAAGTGTGAAGCTCTTAAAGAATTGAAATGCTTTCTTCCTGTACTTTCAAGGACTTTTTCATTACCCCTAATTCCTTACATTTGTATATCAATTTGGAGGTTTGCAAAGTGATTTTTTTTTTCAGCCCTACATTCTGTCCGCCTCTTACTCCATTCAGCGGCATGGACTGAACAAGGCTTTAGAAAAGCACACTGTTGTCTTGTGTCTGTGCTGTGCACTGTGCCAGGCACGGAGGATGTAATTGTGAGCCATCGGACATGGCCTCTGCCCTCAGGGAGCTTAGAGGTGAATGGACGGGGAGGCACACAGCTGTGATAGTGTGTGGTGCTTGTCAGGAGGCCGGAAGCACAGGATGCTGTGTAGCATAGAGAGTCCTGGGCAAGTAGTGGCTGGAGAAGATTTTTTAGATGGAAGCAGTGATCTAAAGGTCTTCCTTGGTGGCTCAGAGGTTAAAGTGTCTGCCTGAAATGTGGGAGACCCGGGTTCAATCCCTGGGTCGGGAAGATCCCTTGGAGAAGGAAATGGCAACCCAATCCAGTATTCTTGCCTGGAGAATCCCATGGACAGAGGAGCCTGGTGGGCTACAGTCCATGCGGTTGCAAAGAGTCAGACGCAACTGAGCGACCTTACTTACCTTACTTAGTGATCTGAGGAACAGGAAGAAGTTAGCCAGGCAAACAGTGGTGGGAAGAATGCACCAGACAGAGAGAGTTCTGTGCAGATTCCAGGAGGTAAAGTAAGTCTGGTTCAAGATTATTGCAGCTCTGTTCGTCTTCCTGGTAGCTGAGATGTAGGAACAACCTAGATGTCCTTTGGCAGGTGACTGGGTGATATATAGATACAAAATGGGATATCCTTATATGTGTGTGTAATAGAATATTGCATGCATCCCAAGTTGCTTCAGGTCTTTGTAACCCCATGGACAGTAGCTCACCAGACTCCTCTGTCCGTGGGATTCACCAGGCAAGAATGCTGGAGTGGGTTGCCATGCCCTCCGCCGGGGGATCTTCCCGACTCAGGGATTGAACCTGTGTCTCCTGTGACTCCTGCACTACAGGCGGATTCTTTACCGCTGAGCCATCAGGGAAGCCCAGCAATGGGATGTTTTAAGCCTTAAAAAAGAAGGAAATCCTACTTTATGCAGCAGCACGGATGAGCCTGGAGGACAGTGTGCTATAAGAGGAATAAGCCAGACAGAGAAAGGGAAATAGTACATGTGTTATTCAGTCAGTTGTGTCCGACTCTTTTCGACCCTGTGGGGTGTAGCCCGCCAGGCTCCTCCATCCGTGTGATTTTCCAGGCAAGAGTACTGGAGTGGGTCGCCGGTTCCTTCTCCAGAATAGTGCATGGTTCCGCTTATATATGGTCTCTAAAATTGTCAGACTCATAGAGGCAGAGAGTATAATAGAATGGTGGTTGCCAGTGGCTGGGGGAAGGGAAAATGAGGCATTACTATTCAATGGGGATACATTTCGAGTCTTGCAAAAGGAATGACTTCTAGAGATCTGCTGTATAACAGATTTGTTATATACTACACAACAGTATTGTTAACAATACTGTATTGTACACTTAAAAGTTTATTGAAAGCATAGATCCCATGATGAGTTACTACCTCGATTAAAAAAAAAAAAAAATGATTGTGAGTCTTTCAAATGAGTAAATTGAAAGCCATGGCCTGGAAGGGACTTGCCTGAGTGGATTCAGAAGCCATGGCAGAGACCATCCACCTTCCGGCTTATGTCCAGCTTCCTTGGGTGCACTTGCAGGGCTTCGCCTCTTAGGAGGCAGAGGGGCAGTTAGAGGAGGTGCCTGGGCACCTGGGTTCAAACACAGACGCCAAGGATGAGCCAGAGCCAGAGCCAGCTGCTGAGACTGCAGTCCCCTGAACCCCAGCTCTCCGCTGCTCTGCAAACTGGGCCTCCCGCCACTCACAGATTAGTCACAGACGCTGCAAACACATCCGCAATATTGTGTCAAGAAAAGACGTGCAGCAGCATCCAGATAGCAGCCTCATTAGCCTCTTATTATCCATTCACCCAAATATTCCGACTAATCAGCCTTCAGATGGGCAGGATTAATGGGTTACAATCCTGGCACTGGGCACCTCTAATTGAAATGGATGCGTCGCCTTTCAGAATGGACAGCTTATCCTTTGCCATTGCACAGAGACTGTGCCCCAGCCCGGAGGTTCTGCTCTCAGGGCTGTGACAGCAGAGCCCAGGGGGGATGAACGGAGCCCTTTGCTCACCTCCGCTTGGAGCTGGAGACCCCTTCTTGTATCACGGTGATCAGTTTGCTGCATGTTTGTCTCCCCTACAGGACTGGGAGCTACTTGAGGGCAGATCTGTATCAGTTGACATCAGGTCTGGCTGCATTTAATAAGAAACGCAAAATACTAGCACTTTCAACAAAATGAAATTTATTTTTTCTCTTGTTTAGAGTGAGTCTGATGAGAGGACGGTCAGGCCTGGCAGAGCAGCTCTGTGATGTCTTCAAGGACTTAGCCATTCCTTCCTCTCACCCCTTCCTTTCTCCATCCCACCTTCCTTTTTAAAATTTTTTCCATCATCCTGAGGTATAGCATCCATCCTCATGGTCCGAGATGACTTCAGGAAAGTCTGAGTCTTGAGCAGCCAGAAGGGGAAAAAAGAAAGGGAAAGTGAAGCATACCTGCTAGCTGAAGCAGCTCCCTTTAAGGAGCTTTTGGGGTATCCCTCCTGACACTTATACTTGATATCTCATTGGCCAGAACGTGGCCACCTGAGTCCAATGCAGTTGTTAGCTGAAAGTGTCCCCAAGTAAATAAAATCCAGGTCTGTCACTCAGCAAGAAAGAGAGAATGCATATCGGATGGGCGCCCCTTAAAGTCTTTGACAGATTCAGCTTTAATATCCCTCACAAGGCCTTCCTTGCCCATTATGGGTGGGGTTAAGAATTTGGGCAGACAAACCTGGGTATAAATTCCAGCTCTGCTCTTTACTAGCTGTGTAAAGAGCTAGGCAAGCTTTGTTTATCTTTTTGAGCCCAGTCTCTTTATTATGGTAATTACTGCACTGACTTTATAGGGTGGTCGTGAGGATTAAATGAGTTGGTGCTATTCAAGTGCTTGGTAGGACTTCTGGCACACAGTGAAGGATCAATAATTGATGGCTTCCATGACTATGAGTGATAATCATCACCACCATATAGGGGGGTTTTATATTTCATTTTGAAGATTTCTGGGCTTGGAGGAAGAAGACTTATGTTTAAGACCCACACGATGGCTGTGTGACTTCTGGCAAGTCACCTAACTTGTCTGATACTCATTCCTTTTCCTAGAAAATGAGTATGGTTAGGCCTCCTCTCAGTTAGGATCAAAAAGTTTCTTTCCAATGCACCATAAAATGCTATACTATTAACAAAGGTAATGTTTTGCATTGAGAAAAACCACTGTCTGGGGGAGGCAGACTGTCAGGCAACTTAATTCCACACCCCAGCTCTGCCACTTCTAAGATACCTTCCTTTGACAATATCTCATGACCCGCCTGAGCTTTGGTTTCCTCACTAGTCAAAGGACATAGTAATACTTTTCTTGCAGCTTTCTTGTAGAAATGAAGAGACTTATCAATGCAAATGCAAAGTGCCTGAGAAACAGAAGACTCTAAATAAACGGCAGTGCTGTTTATGGTGATGGTGGTGATAAGGGTGATGATGAATCATTCAATATTAGTGGAATGGACAAATAAGTGGAAGAATGAATGAGTCAGCAGGCAAGCTATAGCTTGGAGTTAGCATCCTCCGTCTTCAGGCCCACACAGAGGGGGCATGTGAGACTCCCTGTAAGGTTTTGACACTGGGTTTTGCTCCGGGCAACCTTAGCCTTGCCTGGTGGGTTCTACACACCAATAGGGTCCACATGACATGTGCTAGGGAACCCCTGTAGGGACATCTTCTTATCATGTTCCTGGGGGAGGAGGTTTCCCAGCTAGATATCACTTCCAACTATCCCTGGACCCACTTGCCTCCCATGGGGAGTCAAAGTCAACTCCTAGCAGCTGCTATGGAAGATTGACTCCTAGCATCTCTGTCTCCAGGCCACGCATATGTATGTTGCTGGGCAGGGTCCCATAAAGTCTCAATTTCGCAGAGGGTGAGATGATTACATTACTCCTGCTTTTCTCTTCTAACAAGAGGAGATAAAACCATTATGATACCTCCGGCCTGCACATCCCTGTTCTGTTTCCATGTTGTTCTTGCTTTTCCAGACTCCTCCTGACTTTCCTCCATTAAGTACATCAAGTACTAAGAACTCAGAACTCATTTGGTACAGAGAGAAACTCAATTATATCCACCAGCAGAGTGTAAAAGGGATGATGGTTTGAGATATATTTATACGTTACAGCCTCTAGGTGGAAACTGGCCAATTTTCAGTCCAGCAGTCTATAGGAATTGCTCAGGAGGATGTCAGCTGAGTTCAGGGGAACCATTCTGCACAGGAAACACTCTCTAAGAGGATTTATAGTAATGCAAATGTCAAAGTTAGCTCCAAGTTAAATGAAACTAATTGGACCCTGTAGAACAGAGTTTGTAAACTGGGAGCCCAAGACCATCTCTAAGCCATAGATGTGTCTCATTTTGTCCATGGTAGGCACTCAATTAAAAAAAAAAAAGATTGGTTGCCCAAAATTTGAAAATCAGATTTCACAATGAAAGTACAGATTGTGTGTGTGTGTGCATGCAAAATTGCCTGCTCTGTGTACAACAGGTCCGCGTTCTTGAATGGCAACAGTTGGCTGGATTTCAGTAGCAGATGGGCCTTCAGAAGGGTCACGTGTGCTCTCGTTGCCCACAGTCACCACCACTCGCTACCGTCCCTTTTGTTGTATCCTGCTTCTCCGCTATGCACATTCTCTGTAAGTATTTGTGTTTAGGCCCCTTCTTCACAAGATACCCACTGCTTGAAGTCATACAAAAGTCAAAATGACCTCTAGCGTGAACGAAACTGGATGGATCCTTTAGTAGGTGCTCCTCGCTGGTAGAAGTGCAGCTGTCAGAGTTTCTTCCAGCTGAAAATGTACCCGGACGAATCCATTAGAGAGAACTCGTGAGTCATGCAGACTCTGAGGAGCTACTGTGTCAACCCTGAAAAGCATCAAAAGGACACAGTCACCTCCATGGAGTTTTGTTTACTGGACTCGGTTCATGTCAGAGCTGAAGGCCCCACTGGGTGAATGGCCTCAGGCTCAGAAAGAGCAGCTGGCATAGAGCGAATTGTCCTTTTCTCCCTCTCATCTGGAGTGGCTCTTTCACTGTGGACAAAGGGCCGCCCAGAAAGGCTCAGATGGGAAGGAGAAGTGTAACTGGGACTCAGGCAGTCGAGGAGCGAGGAGCGATCCTGGGCCTTGTGCTAAAGCCTTGTGATATGCGGAAAACAAGGGTTGAACAGTGCCCACTGGGAGGCAAGTTCCATCCTGACTTTCATCCCTGATGTGCTAAATGAGTTTGGGCAAAGCCTTTCCTTTTGTGGACTTTAGACTCCCATTTGCAAAACTAGGCTTAGACTGGATAAGCTCTTTTAGAAATCGTTATTCTAGAGAGAGACCTGGTTCATGAGTGACAGAAGGGCAGGTCTATAAGCAGCACGGCTAAGGGCAGTTCAGGCGTCTGCCCTGAATTTACCACGACCACCCTGGATGATTCTCACTGCCTTGTCTCTTGGCCGTCTGCTGTCAGGCTTCGTGTTATATCCCCACGTCTCCTTCCATTCTCCCTCCCTCTCTCGGCTCCAACCACCGCAGCCTCACATTCTGGGAACATGGAGGGCATTGCTTCAGCCTCTGATGTCCTTTCCTTTATCCTGGCAAGATCCTACTCTTCAAGACCCCATCCCTCTTCTTTGAAAACTCCCCTGCCCCCCTCCACCCTCATACACACAGCCACACCCAAAGTTGCCTGGCTTTGAGATTCAAATCCCAGCTCAGCCTCCTACCAAGAGTGTCCCACAGTTTCTGAGGATGGCAGGGCCAGGAATCCAGTGTCCCCAATTCTTCCCCCCAAGTCTCTGAAGCTCCCACTTTACCAGCAGCTCATCTTAGTCACCACTGTGACCATAGGCCAGATTATTTGACCTCTCTCAACTTCATATCCAGAAAAGATGGATAAAAATAGTAGTCAGCTCATAATGTTGAGAGGGTTGGGGGTAATCCTACCAACCGTGTGGTCCCGTGCCTGGGGCCTGGTCTGCGCTCTTTGAATGTCTGCTTTAAATGTACAGAGAGGGCTGCACTCATGTTTGTATTCACTTACGGCCCAAGCCTGAGCCCAGCGCAGACGGGGAGCACTCTTCAGGAGTCTTGGGACTTGAGGTTTGGGCCCAGGCTTTTGTGTGAGCTCTGTGATTTGGGGCAGGAAGCTTAACTTTTGGGAGCCTTGCTCTTGCCTTCTAAGCAGAGGGAACGGTCCTGCCTGGCCTTCAGACAGCTGCTGTCTGCAGTGCTCACTGGGGCTGATAAATGGGAGTGAGGTGGGGTGGGGACGTCCCCTGAAACAGGAGGGAACGCTCTGCAGACGTGAGCTCTTGATTACCGTTCCTCACGCTGACAGTGTCTTTTCTCCGGTGGCAGCCGGGAGCCACTTGCTGCCCAACCACGGAGGCCCAGATGTTGTCAACATCTGTCTGCTTCGCCAGGCCTTTTACAGAGAGAGGAGGAGCAAAGCGGGGAGGGAGAATCACCTGCTGGAGGCTGTGTGGGCGGTTTCCCTAACTCCTCCTGCCGCCCCGCCCGACTGCCCGCCCCTGGGAGGAGGGGCCGCTTCTCATTGGCTCCCAGTGTCCCACCCAGCCCAGCGTCTGGCTTCAGGGAACATTGGTTGACTTGATGGGGACGACTCAGTGTTGCCTTTTTTTAAAAAGTATTTTATTTGAAAAATAAATTTTATTTGGCTTCCCTGATAGCTCAGTTGGTAAAGAATCCACCTGCAGTGCAGGAGATCCCAGTTTGGTTCCTGGGTCGGGAAGATCCCCTGGAGAAGCGATAGGCTACGCACTCCAGTATTTTGGGGCTTCCCTTGTGGCTCAGCTGGTAAAGAATCCGCCTGCAGTGCGGGGGGTTCAATCCCTGGGTTGGCAAGATCCCCTGGAGAAGGGAAAGGCTACCCACTCCCGCATTCTGGCTTAGAGAATTCCATGGACGGTATAGTCCATGGGGTCGCAGAGAGTCAGACACGACTTTTACTTTTGTTTACTCACTCACTGTTGGCGCTGCTGGCCTAGTTGCGGCAGCTGGGGGCTGCTCGTGAGTTGTGGCGCGCCGGCTCAGTGCCACGGCTCCACCTGTTGCAGAACAGGGGCTGTAGGCTCTGCGGGCTTCTGTAGTTGTCCACATGGGCAATTGCAATTCCCGGGCTCTAGAGCACAAGCTCAGTAGCTGTGGTGCACAGGCTTAGTTGCTCCACGGAATGTGGCATCTTCCCAGACCAGGGATCTGGTCTGAGCCCAAACCAGAAGACCGTGTCTCCTGCATTGTCAGGAGGATTCCTCACCACTGAGCCACTCAGGAAGCCCCTCAGCACTGCCTCTAGGATCAGCCAAGGTTAGCAGAGCCTCTCTGTTATCCCGGTAGAAAGATGGTGAGCCTGGGATTCGAGAATCCTGCGGCTGCGGCTGCGGCTGCCTTGCTGTGTGACCTCAGGCAAGGCAGATACACGCTCTGGGCCTCAGTCAAGTGATGCCTCTAAGGTTCTGCAAAAAAGCGTTCCCTCCCTGATGGATCCTTGAGTTCTGTGGAACATCTTACATCTGGGAGAGACTGGAAGTTCAGCATCTGCGTGTGCATAGAGCGTTTTCCCCCTTTACGTTTCTTTGTACTGGGGAGAGTGGCAGCTTGGCAGTGTGGAGAATAGCAGCCAGCGCTACCCAGGGCCTTCAGCCGCTTTAGCTCATTTAGTTCCTACAGCAGTCCTTCCAGGTGGACCCCGGCATCCTTGTTTCTCTACTGATTGAGAATCAGAGAAGAAATTCAGTCTCTCAAGTCACACAGTGCATCAGAGAGAGAGTCATTCAGAATTTTTTTTCCGAAGTGTTGTGCTTCCAAGAAGTAATGAGTCTTTCATCCCTGAAGAAGAGATTCAACACCAGGCTGGGCCAGAGCCGGGGATGTTGACCGTGGCCTTATTTGTTCACAGACTCATATGATGTCCATCCCTAGGAGGACCCTCACAGACCACCGGGCACATCCCCTCTTTCATAGGTGAGGCTCTGAGAAGAGCAGGGACTCGACCTGCATCACTCACAGGCCTCACAGTCAGGCCGACCTGGGTTTGAGCTCTGTCTGTCACCTACATCCCTGGCATCTGTCTGTCCTTCAGTGCGGGCTTGCAGGGGAGCTTAGCTCCAGTTCCCAGGCCATGGACACACAGGGCTGGGCCAGGGTACCGAGGGGATACCTGTGAACCAGTGGTCCTCTGCCCAGAGCCCGCGGGGATGCGCCTCTGCCTTCCCTTCCTGCTCTGAGTAGGGGTGAGAGTATCTTTGCTAAAATACCTCTTTCCTCCCTCTAAGGAGTGAAGTCGCTCAGTCGTGTCCAACTCTTTGCGACCCCATAGACTGTAGCCTGCCAGGCTCCTCCATCCATGGGATGCTCCAGGCAGGAATACCGGAGTGGGCTGCCATTTCCTCCTCCAGGGGATCTTCCCGACACAGGGATCGAATCCCAGGTCTCGTGCACTGCAGGCAGACTCTTTACCGTCTGAGCCACCATGGGCTCCTTTAGGGAGTGGGGGGCGGGTACTGGCAGCTCTGTGAGATGGTGAGGCTTCATTCTGCCACCTTCCCAAAGCCGTGAGCAGGGGGAGCCCTTGCCCAGGCTCCCAGGGAGACACGACCGCCTGTCTCCACTGAGTGCCGGAGGGGGCGGGCCTGGCGCCGGCACGTCCTCCCTGACCCCCTCCGCAGCAGATGGGCACACAGAGGAGGAGAGCCAAGTGGGTCATAGCCTGGAACAGCAGCCGGTGGAGCTTGACCTTCACAGCTAGTTGGCCTCAGTGACCAAACCTTGAACAAATTCCCTTCTAACCACCTTCAACAAATTGCCTCCTCCCTCTGAGGCTCCATCTGGGAGAAGAGGATGATGATAGAAGCCTCTTCACAAATTTGTAAGGATTAAGTGAAATAGTGTAGGTAAAGTGGGGAAGCCAGGGCCCGCTAGGGAGAAGGTGCCCGACAGCGCTGGTCTCCCTGCCTCCGTGGTTCAGGGATTGCTCTGCAGTCCTTCATCCAAGGCCAGCAGTAAACCAGTGTCCGCCTCAAAAGGAAAATATCAGCTGTCTCCACTTTGTTTTCTTTGGGGGGCTAACTCTTCGTATTGTTCTTTTGCCTAACATTTATGTGGACTTAGGAGGTGCCAGGGGCTTCCCAACTGGCTCAGTGGTAAAAAATAAAAAAAGAAAGAAAGAAAGAAAGAAAGAAACTCACCTGCCAATGCAGGAGATATAAGAGACACCGGTCCGATCCCTGAGTTGGGAAGATCCCCTGCAGGAGGCCATGGCAGCCCCCTCCAGTATTCTTGCCTGGAGAATCCCATGGACAGAGGAGCCTGGTGGGCTACAGTCCATGGGATCAGAGTTGGAAACGATTGAAGTGACTTAGTACACACACATGAGGTGTCAGACACTGGACCTGGACCTATATTAACTCATCTTTGTCTCCCAACACATCCCTTGGGGTTCACTGTATTTATTTAACAGGTGAGAACACTGAGGCAGAGAGAAATCGCCCCTTGTGTGGGGTCAGTGGAAGAGTTGAGAGTTCAGGGCTCACTGTACTGGACTGAATTTCAAAGCCTGAGATTCACCCATTATCTTGTCTATTGTCAAGCTCCTGGTGTGTGTTAGGCATTGTTTCAGGCACCAAAGATATCAAACAGTGAGCAGGTAACACCCCTGCTCTCACGGAGCTTCCAGTCCAACTCAGAGGGAGACTCAAGTGTCAGACCCAGCCCCGCCAGGAGTCCACATCCTGACCCAAGGCCCCTCACTTTTGCTCATGACATTTTGGGGCAAATCAACCAGCCGGCAGGCTGGCGGCATTCCTCCCTTTGCTTGGCCACTGTTGCCTTCTCCCCAGCTCACTGCTTGCAGCCAGGACAGCCCCCTTGGCACCTCCCCAGGGTGGTGGCAAGCACAGAGCTCAGCTGGCACTGCTTCAGGACTGGGGTCATCTTCAGGGGCACTCAGCCCCTCCTCCACGCTTCTCTGTCTTACCCAGAAACATACTCTTCATGTTTTGGTAATGATGGGAGGCTGTGTGGAGTGTGAGATCCTCTCAGAATTGGGTTTATTGCTGAGCTCTGCCACACTGTTGCCCTGGTCCTCGGGGAGCTCATTTGGCTACCATGTGCCTCAGTTTTGGGGTGCGTGTAACGGGACCCATTAAACCCACATCACACCTACACCGCCCAGTTCCCAAGATTGAGAGGCCCGCAACTGGAGGACCAGGGCCTGCCTTTAGTTCTCTAGAAATGTGATTTGGTCATCTCCCTCATAGTAAAATTGGTACCAAGAAATATTTCTCTCCCCATTTCAGAGATCTTTAGACTGCAGGTCTGTCTGGGGCCGGAGGAGGGGAATGAGTGCTTCACTCATCTTGGATGCAGAGTTGAAAAGGTTGCCCACAAATCTCAGGAATGCATTCATTTTGATTTTCTAAAATGTTGTATTAAAATATGGTTTATCCTGATTACTACGTTTTTGGCATCCTTTACATTTTGCTTGTAAGGCAAGTGCCTCCCTCGCCTCGCCTGTCCCCAGCCATGCAGTGCTTAGCTAGATGCTCAGAGGAGGGAGGGCGGCTGGGAGAGGCTTTAACCCTAAGTGCTGTGCAACTGACGCTATTTTGTTGCCGTGGTGGTGGTTTGTATTGTTTGCTTATAGTTACATAGCATGCTTTTAGATGGGAAGAGATTTTCGCGGGGGGTAGAAGAAACCCTCCCAGGTTTTCTACTGAATCTTACAGGTCTGGGTTCTGATCGTAGATCTGCCACAGACACATTTTGTGACCTGGAGCCAGTGACAATGATATCTGGAAAATGAGAATATTAGCACAAACCTCAGATCCCCTGTGAAGATTTAGTGCAATTAATTTGTCGATGTCGATGAATGTCTTAATATTTCCCTTCACAACATGAAAGTGTACTTTTTCTCATTTTGTTCCTTGGAACCCTAGAAATTTCAGACTCCCAACCTCTACTTGAACTGGAAGAGTTCTTTTTTTTAATGTTTTGTTTTTCTTTCCATAAATTAGTGACCAATTAAGATTTCTTTGAAAGGAGACTGTTCAGATGCAGTTATAATAATGTTGGCTAACGTGAAGATCTCTGAGTTCCTTTCCTTCTTTTCTTACGGTTGGTAAGCGAGCTTCTGGTTTAGAAAGGTGAGAGCGTTTGCCGCCGCTGCATTTCTCTGTAGCCCCTGCCGAGCACGGCACGAGGATGGCATGAGACAGGTGGCCAGATCAGCAGAATTTTGCCAGCACTGGGAGACTGGGCGGAGAAAGGGGACGTGGGGGCAGGGGCCGTGGGCTCCACGCCAGGCATGTCTGTATGGTCTCTGCTGAGATTTAAGTTTGACCCTCCAACCCTGACATCACCTCTCCCTGCCCACAGCTTCCTTTGTAGCCTGGTTGCAGGCAGCTGGGTACCACTGCCGCCTTCTCTGATCTGGAGCAAGAGGGGTGGCCCTGCCTCTTGCCCTCTGCCCGTTACTTCTCCTATAACCCTCTTTCCTGCTGCCTCGCTCTCAGCACTGCAAAGACCTGAGAGTCCATCAGCACTTCAGCAGGGAGCCATTGCTCCGAATGGAATCCTATAGGGAAGGAGGGGTCTCCAGTTCGCAAGACAGATGGAAGAAGTGCTTTGTAACAGTGGAGTCCTCTCATATGCACTTTTCACTTGCATGCATTAACCTATATATGTTTTGTGACAAGAGATACAGACAGAAATCTAAGAAGTTAGGTCATTTTCTCCCTGTTACACTCAGCGAGCATCTGTGATCCAGAATGAAAATAGGAAGGGAAACACGAAACTGTTGTCTTCCTAGGTCAGTCTCAGCGTCCACTACTCTGTCAGTGTGGCTGTGCCCTGTGTGGTTCTAAATTCAAGGCAATTATTTCAGGTGCTGAGTCAGATAAACAGTAACAGGGACGTTTCAACTGGGTCTTGAAGGATGAGTAGAGATGTATTTAGGAGGTTTCCCTCTTTCTAATGCAGTGAGAGCTTTGAGAGTATGTTTCAAATTTCATGCATGGGTATCACATACATACATATGCTTGTATGTAAATTGCAGTTAGTAATTCTCTTTTTTATATATGACTTCATTTATTGGCTTGTGGCTGTTCTGGGTCTTCACCGGGGCTCAGGCTTTTCTCTAGTTGCAGCGAGTGGTGGCTGCTCTCTCGGGGTGTGCGGGCTTCTCCTTAAGTGGCTTCTCTTGTTGCCGGGCGCAGGGCGTGTGGGCTTCAGTGGCTACAGCTCCTGGACTCTGGAGCGCAGGCTCCGTAGCTGTGGCACATGGGTGTAGTTACTCCATGGAATGTGGGGCTTTCTCCAATCAGGATCTGAACCTGTGTCTGCTGCAGTGGCAAGCGGGGTCTTTACCACTGAGCCCGGACTTAGTAATGTTCAGAGCCTCTTCGCATCCTTCCGCTTGGTTCTCCAGGCCACCCGGGGAGTTAGGGGAAATAAATCATTGTTGCCATTTGACTGGGGAAAAAAGAAGGTCGAGTGACTTGCCCAAAAGTCTCATTACGAGAATTAAGCTCTGGACTCCTGGCGTCCGCCGAGCCTGGTGCTGGTGAAGGTCCAGCAGTTTTCCACGACATCCTGCTTCTGAGTGAGGACCAGCTGCTTGAGAGAAGCTGAAGACAGGGCATCCTTCCAGAATTTTGGCCCATCCCTGGTTTCCTCCGGAGTCCCACCGGCAGCCTGCTCTCCGCCTCCTGGAAGGGCATGCAGCCCTGAAGCCAGGGAGGTGTGACGAGCAGGGGCCCCTGGCCAAGCCCCTCTAGTATTTGTGTGTTGAGAGCAAAAGGGGAGGAGCCCCAGAAACCAGTCACAGACAATGGGAGGGAAGGAGTCATGCCAGAATTCCTCCCTGTGCAGAAGAAAGGAACAACTATTCAGATCGAAAGTGCCCACTGCGAACCAAAAAGGAAAGAAAAGCTGATAAACAAGACTCTGCACCTAGTTGCACCGTGGCACAGTTTTCGAGCCGTGTGGGTAAAAATGCAGGGGGATATACAGCTTGCAGAGAGAGAGAGAGAGAAGTGTAGGAAAAAACATGTTGCCTGTAAAGGAAAGAGAGACGATGGAGCTGTTGGTGAATGTGGTGATCCTGACAGAGCGGTGTGCCGAGAACAGCCCGTGGAGCGGGCGGCGGGGGCTGGGCCGCCCGGTTGGCGGTGCCCTTCACGGCCGCCTCAGGAACCACTAGCCCCCGCATCCCTGGAGGCTCGGGAGCAAGACAAGACTCAGAAACAGGGCCTTTCTCTGGGGCAGCCCCCTTCCACGCCCATTGTTCCTGTAGGGCGGTCTGGTGGGTTCAGAACGCACAGGGCTCTGGAGGGGCCAGGAATCCAGGCTCGTGGTGTTGGGCTGAGTTCAGCCCCTCCCCAGAATGGGAAGGAGGTGACTCTGCAACCTAGTCACTCGGTTGAGCTGCGTCCATTTCCTCTTTACACAGCTCCGGGCTGCTCCCACACTCACCCTTCCAGCCTCAGGCTCTGGTTGCCCCTTGAATGATGCATCTTCTTGGGTGGCTGGTTTGGGGGGACTGGCAGTGACCCATTTAGGCTGGAGATGCTAGGATTTTAGGTCCCTGGACTTCACCCTGGACTTGAGCTAAGGACAACGCACACTGTTGGAAGCCGAGCTGAGGGTGGACCTTGGAACGATATAGATACAAAAAATCTTAGGGAGGGATTGAGGGAACAGCCCAGCCTGTGAGAGCAGGGTCTCAGAGAACACCTGCTGAGGGGCTTCATGCTCGCGGGGGAGGTAGGGGAGGTTATCAGTGTTTCGGGTAGGATGTTCCCTGAACAAGAAAGGAAAGCATCACCTCCCAGCCCCCCTGCAGCCTGTGGCCCGGGTTGCCCGAGTGTTGGCTGGGGTGGAGAGCGTCTCCGAGGGAAGAACGATGACCGAGAATAAGGCAGGAGGTGGCTGGCAATTCTCTCTGCTAACTTGGCGTACTCAGGAAGTGCTGGATCCTGTGTTTCTGAAAACTCGGGAGATGGAGTAGAAACTCGGAGAGGAGAGGGTGAATCATCCCAAGTCAGTCCTAATGGGTGCACAGAGAGCTCTGAGTTATTTTGCTTCCTGCCTCTGTGGTTGTTCGGACCAACCTCCTGCTGAGCTCCCCTCTCCTCCCTTCTCATTGGTTGGCATCTTGTGCTTGACCCTCTGCCCTTGGTAACTGCCTTTCCTGGGGTTTTATGATCAGGCCCAGTAGGAGATTGCCAAGCCATCACAGCCTGCCTTCCAGACAGCTAACAGCTCCATCCCCAGTGCTGGGAAATAGCAGCAAAGGAGTGTCTCCAAGAGACCCCTGGTGTGCGACTCATAATAGGTTTTGAGGAAGGTTGGTGGGTAACTGATGGAGACACTGGGGAGATTAGAAAGTCTCTGCATTTGCAGCTTTTTCTGTGACTTCAGTCACTCTCTGCCCGAGTTCCTGCTGCTGTTGGGTTCCTTCTTCAACACGGATTTTCCTAAGCATTGGTATGTGTAAGTCAGTTTGCAACTTAGGAAGTTCTTTTATAAATATGACTCTTAATGGAGTCCTTACAGATAGAGGAGAAGGTGCCTGTTACTGTGATCTTTTTAGAGATGAGGAAACCGAGGCTCAGAAGGGTGAGGTGGGGGGCCCAGGGCTGTCCAGCTGCTCAGGGACAGTCTGGACCTGATGCTGCATCGTGGATGTCCCTTTGCACTTAAAGTCCTATTATGTCCGTGCAGATGTAGCACTGGGAATGGCAAACAGGCATAGCTATCAGCTTGCTCTCTGTGGAAGGTGACTGTGCATGAGTAATTGGGTCGCACATCCCCTCACCTCTTCTGGTTCATTGTCTCCTGAGCATTTAAGAGTGAATAAATAATGAAACAGGGTTGCAGTGCAGACTAACTCCTTCTCTTTGCCCCTAAAGCAGGGAGAAGTAGCCAGACTGTAGTCCTGTTTGCCTTTTAATAACCCACAGAAAAATGTCCCTTCCCTAATCTAGGAGGGGATTATTGGCAGTTTGTGTGTGTGTTTGTGTGTGTATGAATTCACTGAATATCTTCCAGTCTTCTAGCCCTAGGACAGGACTCAAAGATGATTCAGACCTGGCCCGTTCCATTTTGGGGCTTCCAGGACATTTATGGAGTCATCTATCTACCTACTCATTTATCCCCTTATACATCGATCCACCCATCCATCCGTCTATCCATCCATCCAAAAGATATTTAGTAAGCATCAACAAAGCCCTGAGTGCTGCTTTCAGCACTGACAATGAAGTAAGAAACAAAATGGAAAAAGCAAAACCTCATGGAGGGTCTGCTCCATTAGAGCCATAAGCAAAGTTAACACGTTAATGTACAACAATGGGGAGAGTAAGTGCTTTGAAGGAAGTTAAAGGGAGGAAAGGACAGAGATGCTCTGATGGACACAAGAGGGCGGGGTACCATCTACCAGGTGAGAAAAAGGAGATCTTCACTGATGATACTATGTGCTATTTGCAGACCAGCATCTGCACCACACTTCCTTTCCCCACCCAAAGTTTCTCAAGAAGCCAGCTCACGTGGGAAGCTCCCTGTACAAAAGTTAGTTTGTGTATATTAAGTATTGAACAGATTGTCCCTAGCCTCTGGCATCCTTGCCAGTCTGAGCCCTTCTTTCAGCCTCAGAGGACTGGGTTGTTGGTTTACGGTTGGCATGATAATAGGAACCTCTCCATGGGATTTGTGTGTCTGAAACACGTTCCCTGTGAATGATGCCCTAAGCAAAGGACACAGGCTCCGGGTACCACCGACTGGAGAGGCAAACTGAAAGCTTCGGGATCGTTACAGACTTCGGATTCTGGAACAAGTGTGTGCCCTGCCTCCAGCTGAGTCTACAGCCTTGGCACAGTCGCCTCTTGGGAGCTGGCTTGCCTTGTCTGTTAAATGAGGAACACTTTGCTCATGAAGTTGCTATGGCCACCTTGTTAAAAAAAAAAAAAAATGCACATGATGACCAGTGAGCTTTGTGCAAACGTCCTCAGTTTGTAAGGGGGCAGGGCTGGAGCTAGGATCTAAGTTTGCTGATTTCTTTCTCAAGGCAATTTTCCTCAAAAATTTTTAAACCACTGTTTATTGACCACTGGCTGTGTTCTAAACATTATCTTGAATCCGTCTTTGTGCATTTGACGGTTTAATGCTCACGATAGGCCTGTTCTGTGAAGACTGCTCTGCTCAACTTTCCAGTGAGACCGAGGCTTAGAAAAGGACAGTGACTGACCCCAAAGTCCACAGCCAGTTGATGAAAGCCCAGGAACCAGAACCCGGGGCCGTGACCTCCAGAGCCCGTGTGGTCAGCAGGCTGTATGGTTGGTTAGCTAGGCTCTCTGTCAGGTTTTGGGTGTGACTGTACTCAGCAGGCCAGCCCACTCTTCCACCTTTGAACATGACTGTAATTGGAACGGCAAAGGAGACTTTATTCGCACCCCTTCTATGTTTTGCACTTAGAAGCTGTCAAAACCTTTGCTTCCTACTATGGGTCCTTCTGGAGTAGAGCTTATCAAATGGGGGCATCGCAGTCATTATCTGCTCACTTATCTATTTCCCCAAACTGACTGTAAGTTCTTGAGGCTTTATTTATTGTTCCCAAATCCAGGCAGAAGGTTTAGCACAGGGATGGAGCTTGACAATGTTAGTAATAATAATTAAGCCAACAACAGTCCTCTATTGAATGTATTTTAATAGGTCCAGGGCTGGATGACATATTTACATATATCACCTTATCTAATCCTTACAACAGCCCATTTTGGTGAATAGTATTATTTCACGTTAGAAGTGTGAAAAACTGAGCCTCACTGAGAGAAGGTCACACCACTAGAAAGTGGCAGAGTAAGAACTTGACCTTGGACCTGCCTGACTCCAGACATGCCCTTCACCTGGTGAATCAGTGAATGAGTGCATGGCTCCTCCATAGTTACCTGGGTTCATCTGTTTATGCTCATGACTCAAAGAATAGAAAAAAAAAAAATCAATCCTCTGGAAGATACTTTCTGCCTCCCTCTCCATTCATCCATCTTCAGAGTGGAATTTCCGACAGAACTTGAGAGGCCGTCCGAGGATGCGGAGAAGGATACTGATTTGTGCTAAATGCCTCCTATGAATTGTTTCCACTCCTCTCTCTCCCACACAAATGGGGGCCTGCCAAACAGATGTAGGCATACGCCAGTCACCTGCCCTGCAAGAGGCATTTGTAACGGATCCATTCATTCATTCTTCCAAGAAGTAATTGGAGATCTGCTGTGCACCATGTGCCATTCAAATTTATTCAGAAATAAATAAACCCTGGCCTTCCCTTCGCTGCCGCTCACTGTGGAAATACAATCAACACATAATGAGATCCACTCAGGATTGGACCCGGGGCTTGGTCTTGGGTACACAGAGTTGATTAAGGATGCTCTCCGGGGGCACTCAGGTGATGAGAGGGTAGTTGGCAGACAGAAGGAGGAGTCGCTGAGGGTCCTATCAGGTGACCGTTTAACAAGCCAGGACTGCAGGTTTCACAAAGGCTTGTTGAGAACTCATGACCCAAGAACGGAGGTTTAAAGGACGAGACAAATCAGCAGGTGTTGGGCAGGAGAAGGGGGCTGCGGCCGCGCACAGGCGTTTCAGGCCGAGTGAACAGCATGAGTGAAAGCACAGCTGCACGAGGTAGTGCGAGGGCACTGGAGGCCTCACTGGTGCAGTTAGTCTATGCCCATACAGCTGAAACGTGAGGCAGGATGTCGTGATTTTATATACATATATTTCACCTGGTCACAGAGGCCTCCACGTTTGCCTTTTCCTTTCTGTTCTAGAATACTGGAGCTGGAAGGACTGCTAGACACCAGCTGATCTTATCTACTCACCCCGGAATGGCGAGGGCCATGGTCAAGGTCACCCAGCTTGAAATCTGTAGGAGGAGAGTAGGGTGATCAGGAGAGTTCTCTGGGAAACTGTACCGAGACTACCTCATACTTTAATGGAGGGAGTTTGGCAGCTTCACTATTACCTTGTATCTATTTTTTTCAGGAAGTAAGACCTTGCATTAATAACAAGGATTCTAATATTTCTTGAGAGCCATAACTTGCAAACCATTATGCTCAGTATGTTCTATAATGCAGTCTCATGCAATCCTCCCCAAACCCTCTCAGTTAGGTGTTAGTAACCCAATTTACAGATGAGAAAACTGAGGAAATGCAAGCAACAGACCAGACACTCACGGGAAAGATAGTGCAGCCAAATCCGTGTCTGTCTAGCTCAATGTTCATTAGTTTTCTCCTTGAATTGCTAAAGGGTTAAATGATCACTGAAGGTTTCTGCTCCGATCTAAAGATTATTAAGGAGATTAGAGCTGGATGGGGAGTGTGTTCCAGAAAGCTTCTGCATTTTCACTTTATTCCTTCGGCATTATCTTGGGAAATAAAATAGGGTTGCTGGTAGACACATTGTAAGTAGATGATTAGTTGAAAAGAAAAAAGTTTCATTTTCTATAATGGGACCTCCTTAAATAGGTCACTCTATATCTGTCTAGAGGCAAAGAGATAACTCTACATAAATATAGCCAACTATAAATACATAAAGATAGGTCTCAATGTATTTTTATACACATGAATACATAGGTACATGTATATAATATGTATATGCAAATCTTTGATATACATGTATCCACTCTTAATTGTTCACGGGCGTAAACTTACTTCATTTGATTTTGTGCGGGGATCTTTCCTAGCCTTCTGGGCGCTTACCTAGGGAAAAGTGAACACACAGATAGATTCATCTCTAATGCAGTGACAGGACCTGCACCCCGCTGTCACGTTGCACTCTCTCTCTCTCCCTTTCCTGCCCATCACACCCCAGGTCTCACCGTGCCCTGGTGTATCTTATTTCTACCCCATTAGCTAACGGCTCACTTCAGCCGCCCTGATCGCAGGTCTTATCATCTCTTCCTCAGGCCAGACCTTCTTCCATCTCTGCACATTATTGAAAGAGGCAAATCTCTGTGGTTCCTGGCCATCCTGTAAGCATCCACGTAGGATGCCGACAGATTTCCTGGCCTCTACCATTAAATGCCAGTCATACCTTTTACCCAACTGTGACAACCAAAAATGTGTCCATCACCAAGTGTCTCTTGCAGGGCAAAACTGCCCCCACCCCCATCCAGGTCCTAGACAATTACGAATAGCTGCTCACTGGCTCCCAGGGTCTAGTCTCCCCACACAATGTGGTCATGCTTCTCTGTTGCTGGAAAAAAAAAGTCTCAGGTCCTTAATGCCTAAAGACTAATCAGGCCTTTGGTGATATGGTTCTGACGTATGTCATCATCTTATTCTCCTCAAGGCCCCGTGGCCGGCCCCAGTCTGTGAGAGAGTGGGCCTGCAGTCCTCCTGGAAGCAGCCCTGCTGGGAGGCCGTGTCGCATGCATTTGCCACCTTGTTGTGTGTTCTCAAGCAAGTCTGTCTCCTGAGCCTCTGCTTTTCCATCTGTGCTATGGGTGTAATCATCTCACCAGTAGGGGAGCTTGAGCGTCAGTAACTCTAAGACAAGGTAGGGAATGCTAAAGCTCTAATACAAGCCAGAAAATGCTGACGTTCCTGAAGTGAGGGTTGAGACGAAGTATTCTGAGGATTCAGAAGGTAGAGCAGTTCCTTCTGGCTAAGGCGGCAGATGGGGAAACCCCCGAGGAGTTCCCCCGGAGAGTGTATTGGAGGTAGCCGTGAAGCCTGCCCGGTATGTCAGCTTACAGATGTGGAGGTGAGGAATAGCAATGAGAGCCACCTTTCAGGCAGAGGAGATCCCAGAGCACTGAACAGGAACAGTGAGTTCCCAGCTGGTCGAATACTCGGCCTGGTGCCTGCCCTATGGTCGGCACTTGGCAGAGTTGGGGGCACCGATGGGGGAAGCACACGTTTTGAGAAGGGTGTCTCAAAGCCATACATTTTGAGATTTAAGTGGTTGATGAACTTGAACTGCAGGACTTCCCAGCTTACTCGGTGGGGAGGAGCCTTGTTTCCAGCTGTGCCTTAGTTATAGTAGAAGATGGGTTGAGAACAGTGAGGGAGATGGAATAAAGCCTGGGAGGTCGTTCAGGCTGCACTGACATGCTGAAAGGCACTCGTGATGGGGGCATAGGATGGAGAGAAAGAACGTTTGGAGAAAGAAACTATTTTGTAGATCAAGCTATCAGGAGTCATGATGTCTTAGCAGCTTTGGGAAGTGCTGGCTGCATATTCTGCCTCCAAAGCCCATTTCAGGATGTTCTGTGATCTTGGGCAAGTCACTTTCACTCCCTGAGCCTGTTTCCTCATCTGTAGCACTAAGGGTTTGGACTGTTTTCTTATAATCCCTCCAGTTTATGCACAGTCTGAAGCCTGGAAGAAGACTTCCCAGAGAACTTGAAGGCCCAGCCCCTTTGCTGATAGCTGTCACTCGGCCTCGGCGTATGGCCAGGAGAGCCTCCGGTGGGTCAGCAGGCCTCAGCCACGCTGGGGCTAGCTGTTGGGACCAGACACAAGTGACGGGAAGGGAAGGACATTACTTGGGAGAATATGCATGTTCACAGCTCCGAGGATTAAAGGCCCGTGTTCTTATCACCGCCAAACAGAGTATTATAAATCCAGTCTTAGAATACCAAATCCTTTTGCGGCTTGGCCGTTGTGAGGGAATATTAAAAAGGCCGAAGACAGAAATAATCAGTTTCCGAATGACACATTGTCAAATAAAGCATTTCTCACATTATCCTTTTCTTTCCTTTCTCTGGCTCTTTCTCCCGTGCCTGGATATTTTAACAGGAAAAATAGATTAAAATGGGGCCAGGCTCTATGGAGTTCTAAGTTTGACTTTTCAGAAGGCTCTCTCAGTGGGGCGGTTTTGAGGGTGCTTTGAATGTCTCACCTCTGTGTGTTTTTCGGTGTTTGATATCGTGTATGTAAGCAAACCAGCTGGAAGCTTGAGCACTGGGATAAAGCCAGAGCCGCAAGGAGGGGCCGTCCCAGGTCTGATAAGGTGTCCTCTGGACACTGAAGCCAGAGCTGGTACCAGGGCTGCCAGATTTACATTCCTCTGGTGAAGCCAGAACAAGTTTTAGGCTTCTGGGTGTTCATTAAGCACCTTCCCGGGCCAAGCGCTACATTTTAGGCTGGATAAATGAAAGCTTAGAAACTCCAGTGGGGAAATGGTCAGCCAGCCTGTTAGGCTGTAGCAGTGGAGCCGGATAACTGACAGCCATGGGGTTTGAGCAGTAGGAGGGCACAGCCTCATCCCAGCTCGCCGAGGCAAAGGTGCTCCGCGAGGAGGTAATGGCCAAGCTCAGATGGCTGGGCGCGTTGAGATGAGCAGATGAAGATGAGTGTATCCGTTTCCCAGGCTGTCATAGTTATCACCATACGCTGGGTTTGGGGGGAGGTGCTTAAAACGATGGGAATTTATTCTCTTGGGGTTCAGGAGGCCAGAAGCCCCAGATCAAGATGGCATTGGGGTCTGCTCATTTGGAGGGTCTGAGGGAGAATCTGAGGATATGTCCCATTCCTCCCAGGAGCTTCCAATGGTTGCGAGCAATCTTTGGTTTTCCTTAGCTCATAAAGGCATCCAGCCAGGCTCTGTCTCTATCACTATATGGCTGTGTGTGTGTGTGTGTGTGTCCCTTCCTTCCTTTTTTAAAACTTTTAGTTTTATTTTAGAGTATAGCCAATTAACAACGTCCTGATGGTAGATTCAGGTGCACAGCAGTGACTCAGCCAAACCTATGCGTGTATCCATTCTCTCCCAAACTCCCTTCCCATCCAGACTGCTGCATAATGTTGAGCAGGGTCCCCTGTGCTATTCAGTAGGCCCTTGCTCCTTCCTTCCTATAAGGACACCAGTCCCTGGACTTAGGGCCCACCCAATCCAGTATGCCCTTATCTCAATTAATCACAAATGCAAAGACCCTATTTCCAAGTAAAACCGCTTTCTGCAGTTCCGGGTGGGAACCACTCCAGGGAATGAGTGACTGAGAGCTCTGGACTGAGGGAGAAGCCCTTGGGGAAGCTCTCAGAGCATCACAGTCTGAGGGGACACTAACGACACTGTGCAACTCCTGGACTGGATATGAGGTGGGATTTGGGGGTAGGGGAGGCTTGAGAAGGAAGCAGAGACCTAGACACGAAGGGACTTGGGTGCCAGGCTGGGGATGTGGGCGTTACTCTGAGAGTGGGAGGGAGCAGAGTCAGGAAAGGGCTTCAGGCGAAGGGGAAGGGCATGGAAGGACTGGATTTGGGATGGAGGCCTAGAGAAACTGCAGGGCCGAGGCTGGTGCTTATCAGTGGAGCCAGGTCTTTCATCCTAATCTTTCATTGTCTTGTTTCATCCTTAGCCTTACTCGACCCTTCACGTTGGGACCAACCAGCACATTTTGTAGGTGAGCCTGTTGTAGCACAAGGAAGTAGACTGTCTTAGCCCACTTTGTCATGGCCAAGGGCAAGCAGGGACAGGGACCCCCACACCAGCCTGAATGCTCCAGCAATACCTCGTTATCCCATCACGTCAGTTTGCCCTTGACATCACCCACCCTCACCCATGCCTGGCTCCACTGAGAGAGCTGAGACCCAGTGTCAGTAACAGAAGAGGAATGGGCAGACCCTGCTCTAGAGAGGCTTCTAGTAGGGAACATTCCAGAACAAATGGGAACACACACTCCTTCTCCCCTCTCTTTCCCACTTCCTGCCTGGCAGTTTAGTGAAATCTTCAGCCCCATAAGAAGAAGGTAAAAGTCATCACCCAAGCCTTGTGCTTTTTGCAGTCTCGCAGAAACTGACCCCTAACCAACAGACTGGGATTTTTATTTCTGGAACTTGCTGCTGCTTCTCCTATCTTGTTGGTCTCCGGCTGCCCCAGAGGGAACATAGTCCGAATCGGATTTGGCATCGGGTTGTCCCTGAGGCCACTAGGACCTCAGCTTACCACCCCCTTGAGCCCCGGATTCTTCTTAACTTGCTTTCTAACAATCCGCAGCCTTCGGCTTGCGTCCTCCTCTGCCTCCTGCGCTCCCTGCTCACCCTGAAGCATTTTCTCCCCTACTGGGGTCTGTGTTTGCTCTTGGCGGGCAGACTTGCTGGCTGGACACTCTAGCCGTGCTCCCCTTTCCAGCGATAGCTCCTGCTTTTGTTTGCTTGCCCTGAAGGAAGACTGCTGGGAAGTGGGGGTCTAGACCCTCAGGAGTGGAACAGCGCAGCGGCCTGGACCTGTCCGGTGGATGCAGGTCGGAGTTTTTCCCTGACCCTGAGTTACTCTTCTGCTTTCTTTGGGTGGGACGTCCCACTAGGACAGAGGTGGCCACACACTTCTCTTGCAACCCTTTGCTTGTGCACAGTACACTTCAGTTTTCAAGGGCTGTCACAGCACTGTCCAGATTTCATTTACACGACAGCCTTGTGGGCTCCACGAATGAGTGTCGTGGGTCTCCATGTGCTAGGCACTGAGTGCCACATGTCACATCCGTGAACTCACATCTAACCTCACTGGATAAGGACACTTTTTACACAAATTTGTGAATGAGAAAATTGTGATTCAGAGAGGTTGGCCCTTTGTCCAAGATTGCCCAGTTTTTATGTGATAGCATAAGATTATAGAGAAGTCTTTCTGATCTCCAGCCTTTGGCCCTAACTGTGTGCTATACTATTCCAAGTAGTACCAAGTCCATTTTACAGATGAGTGAACTGAGGGTCTGGAGGGCATTGAGGAAATCTGAGATCACACAGTGAGTGAACAAGGAAATTAAAGATCACACGAGTGAACTTGAATTCAGAACATTTTCCTGTATGCTCTGAGCGTAACCCACCACTCCTTTAGGGTCTAGGAAGGAAGGTAGGGCTGGTCAGTGGTGTTAGAAACATCATCTGAGCTGCTACTGTGTCTTGGATGAGGCCCCTGGAGCCCTTTAGGAGCCCAGCCTGGGGGTGTCTGTTTCAGTGGGTCAGTGGCACTGTGAGCCCTTGATCCCTGGAATTCTCTTTGGCCCAAGTTTTCACAGTGAAATCCTGATCTATAATGGAAGCCATATGGCCATTGGATTAGCTGAGAGCTTAGCTGGTGGGAGCAAATGTCAGGACAGGCTGGGGAATGAGGGGCAGGGAGCCTGTACCACAATAAGAGGGTTGGAGCCACTGGCTTGGGGTCACATCAAATGAGTCGGCAGATCATGAAGCTAAAGGCCCCAAGCTCAGCTTCCATCAAAGTGGAGTGAGGGAGGTGGGAGGTCTCCCTCTGCTGCCTCCTCCTGGGGGTTCTCTGTGCTGGGAAATCTGTGTCTGAAGTTGCCCAGGTAAGTTGAGGAAGCAGAAGTGAGGCTGATTACGCCTTGAGCACCTGGCCCTTCCCACCCCAAGCAGAACTGTGAATCTATGATGAGTTCAGCCACACTGCCTGTGTCAACAGCCTCCTGTCTTTGGGCCTCTTTCCTCACATAACATAGGACAGGGATACCTAACGTGCACAGGTGTGAAGGTAAATGAGAGAGCATATCGAAGTGTTCAGCTTCCCTGGTGGCTCAGATGGTAAAGCGTCTGCCCGCAGTGCGGGAGACCTGGGTTCAATCTTTGGGTTGGGAAGATCCCCTGGAGAAGGAAATGGCGACCCACTCTAGTACTCTTGCCTGGAAAACCCCATGGACAGAGGAGCCTGATATGTTACAGTCCATGGGAGTTGCAAAGAGTCAGACATGACTGAGTGATTTCACTTTCACTTTTCACTTTCACTGGTAAGGGTTTGGGAATCCAAGAGAAGTTTGGCAGAATGAGCATCCTGGGGCAGAGGTAATATCGTGTGTTACTTGTTCAGTTATGTATGACTCTTTGCGGCCCCATGGACTATATATAGCCTGCCAGGCTTCTCTGTCTGTGGAATTCTCCAGGCAAGAATACTGGAGTGGATAGCCATTCTCTTCTTCAGGGGATCTTCCCAACCTAGGGATCAAACCTGGGTCTCCTACTTTGCAGGCAGATTCTTTACTATCTGAGTCACCAGGGAAGCCATCAGGGGCAAAAGGTCAGTCACTCATTCATTCATTCAGCATTAAATATGTACTTCCTGAATGCTGTTGACGATAGCAGTAGCTGTGAGCAGTTACATGTGCCCCACACAACGCTAAATGCTCTATGGGCATCTCACTTAGCCTCACAATGATCCATTGAGGTGCCACTGAATACTGCCTTCATATAACCCATGAGGAAACCAAGGCTCTGAAAGGTAGTGACCTAGTGAGGGTCACGCAGCCTCTAAGTAGGAGAACCTGGACTAGAACTGCGTCACTCTGAGGGCAGCTCTTGGCCTCTGTGCACGATACAGGAGCTTTATGAGCCGATCCAGCACTGCATGGGTGACCTGGGAGGGTTGTTGGGATTTGATGGGGGAAGAGAGCAAGTATGATGTGATACGGTAATTGCCTGTGGACAGGTTGGTTAAGCCTCATCTTTCCCAGGTCCGTTTTGGTTCTGGGTCTGAGAACAGGGCCACACACCGTAATTGGAGTGGGCAGAGTGGGGATGAAGGGCTCTGGGAGCAGGGAGGGTCTGCAGGGAGGGTTACAGAGAACGAAACATCCAAAATGAGGAGGGATGAATCAGGCAACTGTGGAGCAAAGGTAGGGTCTTCACTGCAGAGGCTGCCTTGAAACGTGCCCACCGAATCCTGGATCTGCAGACCGCACTTTCCCTCCCCTCCTGGGGCTCCCTTTTTCTCTGTGCACCCTTACCATCTTTCTCACTTTTCCTTTCCTTCCCTTTGGGCTGTAGAATCACTGTGCAGTAGCCACTGGCTATGCAGTGAAGAGCTGGGTCCACCACATTTTGGCCTTTTATTCCCAGCTGGACCTAGGATCAAAGCCTGTGTGACTTTAAGCAATTACATAACCTCTCTGAACCACCTTTTCCTCATTTCATTAATGGAATGTAACCTATAATCCCTTATCACAGAGGACTGTCTTGAAGATTAAATAAAATAACATTAAAAATAGTAAGGGGCGGGTCTTTGATTTTTTGTATGAAGTGATAGGGTTCTTCTTGCCTCCTTTTTCTCTTCACTCATCTTTCTTATCATCTCTTCCCTCCGCACTCCACCCTTTGTTTCTTGCCTTTCTTATCTCTGATGCAAAAAACCTGACAATACCACATCACAATGACTTCCAGACCTAGAGCAGTCTCTATTATATGTTCTGCGGAGGAAAAAGGGGTGTGTTCTTATTTTTCTAGGGCTCCAGTGGTGCCACACACACACACATTTTATGTATACTTGACAGATTGCACCCACCCACACACATAAATACATATACTTATAGCTTTGTTTGGTTTGTATATTTACTTCTGAGTTCTGACATCCAGAGAAACCTTCCTGGGGATCCCAGAGTAACTCATTGCCAGAGTCAAAACAGGGCTATCAGCCCATGCCTGCAGCCCTGGCCACCTCCGAGCCCACTCGCTACCCACTGTCCATGGAGGTGATGAATTCTAGCTTAGAGAACTGAAGGACTTGAAAAAAGAGAATCATCATTTTTAGTCAATAGGATGGCTGAATCATTTTAGTAAATGATGTTCTTCTTAGCCTAAACAGGTATCCTTAACAGCAGTCATCTCCCCACCAAGATAATCTGTTCAGAGTTAGTTAACATCTGTCATCTTTGCTAGATGTTATACAAGTGGTTTTCAGAAATTGCCCTTGCCTTTAATGAGTCAAGGCAGAACAATCAGCCAATGGGTATGGTCGAAAGAACAAAGGTTTTAAAGCTAAAAAGCCAAACACACACACACACACACACACACACTCACTCACTCTGAGGCTCAGAGCTTGCTCTGCTAATCAGCATCTGAGCTTCAGAGTCTCTTGATTTCTTCACCCCTCTCCTCCTAACCACAGGCATGGTCCTCCACAACTCTTGGGGTTACACAGCAGGGACTCCACATAGTGGCCTGGAATCTCCCAGGCAGAAAGCACAGTATATACGGAAGAGAAGCAGCTATCCGAGGGGCTAGCCCTGAGCAATGGAGATGCTTCTGGCAAAGGGAAAGATGGCAGGCAAGGAGAATACAGATCTTCCACCTCGGCCTTTGACAGGTGCTGTGGGGGACACAGGTAGGCTTTAGAAACACCCCTGCCTGGAGGAGCTCACCGAGCAGAGTATTTCATGAGTCTCATGAATCATGTACGATCTGTTCGTAAACACTTTACCTATTTCAATTTAATGTATGGTATGCAGACTCAACCAAATATTTACCAGCTGGATATATTAGAGAAAAACAAACTGCAGTGTGCCTTAAACTCCCGATGAAAGGAGCCCTAGAAGACCGATGTGTTCATTCATTCATTCAGCAAATATTTATGAAGCGCCTACTTTGTCCCAGGCCCCTTGTGGGGAATCAACATTAAAAAGGCCAGTGTTTCCGTTAATAAAAGTATAGATGATACAGAAATTGTTTGACTTGTGTATTCCCAGCAGGATGGAAGAAAGACTGCTGTCCCTTGAGCCCTCCGTGGATTCTTTCTAGAGATGAGGAAGCAAGGCTGAGAGGGTGTGCTCAAATGTCCTGGGGTCACTCAGCTGGTCAGAGGCAGAGTCGGGACTCAGACACTCTAGGTGTGAAGCTACCACCCTAGTATTTAGCGGCGTGCGTCTCTCTGACATGCCCATCACCCAGCTCATTTGTTCCTCGTGGGGACTTCCTGAAGAAGGAAGGGCAGGGGCTCTTGCTGACCATTATACAAGTGAAAAGCAAGGCTCAGAGAGGTGAAGCAGTTTCTCCAAGGTCAGACAGCTTGTTGGTGAGAAAGCCAGGTTTGGAAACGTGTCACTCCGTGGGCTCCGGAGGCTCCGAGAGCCAAACCCAGGGATCGTGGGCCGCGTGTGGTGGACGGCGACCCCTCCCTGGCACTCCAGCCCAAAGAACGGCGGTCGACTTGCGTGTCCTTCTTCCCTCCGCTCCAGGGTGGCCTCATTGCCCTGCTGTTGCTGGGGCTGGTGTTCACGGTGGCGCTGTACGCCCAGCGGCGCTGGCAGAAGCGGCGCCGCATGCCCCAGAAGAGCGCCAGCACGGAAGCCACCCACGAGATTCACTACATCCCGTCCGTGCTGCTGGGCCCGCCGGCCCGGGAAAGCTTCCGCTCCGCCCGGCTGCAGGCGCATAACTCCGTCATCGGCGCGCCCATCCGCGAGACGCCCATCCTGGACGACGACGACGACGACTACGACGAGGACGACCTGCCCCGGCGGGCCAACCACGTCTCCCGCGAGGACGGGCTCGGCAGCCAGGTGACCCGCAGCCTGGACAGCCTGGGCCGACCCGGGGAAGAGCGGGGTGACTTCGAGAAGAAAGGTGAGTCTTCCTGGTTGCATCCCACCTTCCCGGGGGGCATTTTAGGGAGCTGGGGAGAGGCGCAGGAGCTGGATGGTATGAGAACGCAGGAAGTGTTTTCTGGGATAAGCCATTTTTGATTTATGGCCAACTTCTGTTGGGTTTTCAGAGTTCCTGTCTTCTTGAGTCTTTGGTGGTGGTGAGGGGGAAAAAAAATAAATAAAGACTGCCACTATTCTTGGAATTAGAGTTTTTAGGAGCGTCAGAAGTTATGTAGTCCAGCGTCTTTCAGTGTTTCTTGATTGCCTCCCTGGCTGGCCTTCTCACTCCTCAGGAGAGAGCTCATCTCACTTGCAGATGCTCCTGTTGGAAGGCTGCTCCTTAGACTGAGTTGCAGTCTGTTTCTCTGGCTCTCCGTATCAGAAGCTGAGTCTGAAATTGCCTTCTCCAAGACAGCTCTTGGGAAGTATGACAACCGGGAGAAAAAAAGGCACCTGGTAACTCTTAGAAATCAATATCAAAAAATAATCCCAGTTTCTCTGCCACTCTGATGTGACATATTTTCAGACGTTTCACCATTCTGGTCACTGTGCTCTAGATGGAGATTCTAATTTCTCATGTCTTGGAGTGTGACACCAGAAGTGACACTCTCTTCCTCAAGGTGGGAATGCTCCTGTGTTGAGCAAAATGCAATTTTCACCTCCTTTTGGCCTGGTGTTATGCTTCTGTTCATGCAGCTTGAGTCATATTTGTTTTTTTGCAGCTGTTGCTGACTTGTGGTTGACTTTTTGATGGCTAAAACATCTCACTCTTTCTCATATATGCTACTGCAAAGACCCATTCTCATTGTTCTGTTGGAGGACAATTGATTGGACCTGGGTACAGGATGTGCTTATATCTGTCTTTTTTCAGTGTCTATGCTTCCAGTTTGTTTATAGATGAGATTTGGCTATTTTTCCTTTAGGTAAATGCTGTAGAATCACTGTTCTGCTTTTTCCCCCGTATATTGTCTTTATGACCCTGGTGATGGTGATGTCCTCAAGGTTTGGCCCGGAGGCCCAAGTGTTAGAACTACTCCTGTTTGTGAGCCAGGAGAAACCATCATCACTGCTCGGACCAGTCCTGAGCTGTGAACTTAACATTCTTTCCCCCTGCACCTAAGGTCTTTCCTCTCAGATCCATCTTTCCATGATGCTCAGTGGAAAATAGGAACTTCAGGAATTTCTTAAAAAGGAGACATTTTTGTCAAGCTTAGAAACCTAGGGAGGGAAGAGGGTGGTACAGTAAGAGTTTAGGTAAACCTTACATTATTCCTTAGAAACCTAGGGAGGGAAGAGGGTGGTACAGTAAGTAAGAGTTGTTTGGACCTGAGTTCAAATCTTGTCTCCTTTGTTTGCTGAATGACCTAGAAAAATGGGAATTCAGTCTTCCAAGTCTCAGAATCCTCAATGAAGGATTTTTGGAAGGATTAAATATGAAAATCAATGTATACCAAGTACCTAACACAAGGCCCAGGATATGGTACATGTTGAATTCCTGAGAGCCGTATCTGTAGACCTCAGGCCCTTGGTCTTCCCTGGGTTCCTAAGACTCTCCCTAATCCAGCTCCCTGTTCCCTGCCCATCTCCCTCTAAGTGCCAGCCACCATTGTTTGCTCAGTGCCCTGGAACGTCCACCTCATTTCCCTTCTCCGCCGTGATCTCTTCTGTCTTTGAGCTGTTGGTTTACTGACAGCCTCCTCAATTCTTCACTTTCTCAAACATTATTTATCATTTTTCGTGTGCTTTTCATCTTAGAGGAAGAGCAGTCTGCATTGATTTCATTCTTCACACCGCTGCCTGGTGCAGTGCCTCTCGTGTAGACTGTCCAGCGAATGTGAGATGAGAAAGATGGCCCTAGAGAGTGAGGTTATTCAGGAGCCATGCTATCAAGTCATAGCATCCTGCTTCTCTTGTCTAAAGTAGAAAGTCACTTGGATATGACAGAAGCATCATCCCGTTTTCCTAGATGTGGACTTTTGCAGCCTAATTTATTAAGCCCTACTGTGTTTATATGGAAAATGGGTGAATTAGCAACCAGTTTGCCCATCTCATGGGCTTCCCTGGTGGCTCAGATGATAAACAGTCTGCCTGTAATGCAGGAGACCAGGGTTCAATCCCTGGGTCAGGAGGATCCCTGGAAAAGGGAATGACTACCCACTCCAGTATTCTTGCCTGGAGAAGTCCATGGATAGAGGAGCCTGGTGGGCTACAATCCATGGGGTTGCAAAGAGATGAACACGACTGAGTGACTAACTTCTTCTATCCTTCGTAGTTTTGCTGTGGGGCTCAAATAATAAATGTACTGCAAACCCTGGAGAAGTTTCCCTAGAGTGGGATTTGTTTTTCACACTACAGTCTTCCCCAGCCTGGCCAAGAGGAGAGGTCTAGAGCCTCCTTCAGTTCCTGGAGCGGGCTGTGATTACTTTGAGCTTATCACTTACTGCTGTTCAATAATAATCAATTTCTCTTTTCGTCTCCTACTCTAGATGTGGAGACTTTTTTAAAAAATTTATTTCTTTTTTTTTAATTGAGGTATAATTAACATGCACTGTTGCATTAGTTCCAGGTCTACAATGATTCAATATTTGTCTGTGCTGAGAAATGATCACCACAATGCCTAGTTAACATCCATGGCCTCACAGCATGACAACATTTTTCGTGTGATGAGAACTTGACTCTCTTAGCAACTATCAAATACACAATAGAGTATTATTAACTCTAGTCATCATGGTGTACATCCCAGCCCCATGACTTTTGAAAGCAAGGGCAGTTTCGCTAATGTCCAGCACAGCAACTAATACCTAATAAGTACTCTGAAAATGCCTGTTGGCGAATGATTTGGTCAGTTGAATAAATCCAAGCATTGGCTAGAGCCCCAAGTTCTCAGTTCCAGGCCTCGAGCTATCTCACTGTCCTCAAATCTGGGGACTCTAGAAACCAAAATGTTGACTGAGGCCATCAGTGGTGATGGCCAGAACCCAGCAGAGAGCAGCCCCTGGTTGGGGGTGAACCTAGAGTCTGTTACACAAAGTGGAGTAAGTCAGAAAGAGGAAAGCAAATACAGTATACTAAAGCATACATATGGAATCTAGAAAGACAGTATTGACGAACCTATTTGCAGGGAAGGAATGGAGGCACAGAGGTAGAGAATGGGCTTTTGGACGCCGCGGAGGAAGGAGAGGTGGGGACAGATGGAGAAAATAGCATCAACGGATCAGTTCGGTCACAGCTGGGTCTGGCTCTCTGCCACCCCATGGACTGCAGCACGCCAGGCTTCCCTGTCAATCACCAGCTCCCGGAGCTTGCTCAAACTCATGTCCATCGAGTCAGTGATGCCATCCAACCATCTCATCCTCTGTCATCTCATCCAACCATCTCATCTTCATCCTCTCTCTATATATATGTCTTGTGTAAAACGACTAGCTGGTGAGAAGTTGCTGTGTAACACAGGGAGCCCAGTCTGGAGCTCTGTGATGAACTAGAGGGGTGGGATGGGGGAAAAGTTGGGCTCAAAAGGAATGGAACATGTGTATAATTATGGCTGATTTGTGTTGTGTCAGGGGCAGGGGATGGGGGGTGGGGGGAGAACAAAACAGTGTAAAACTTTTTAAAAAAGAAATTCCAGTAAGCCTCCTGGGAAATGGAAGCAGAAGCCTGACCCGTCCCCGGTCTCTCCCAGGGCATGGCAGAGTCCAGGTAAGAGCCCCAACCTCTTGGCCAGAGAGCACCCTGCTATCGATAGCTGTCATGCTCAGAATGGCCCACGTGGCATCATGCTGACAGCCCATTTCACTGGGGGGTAGGGGCCTTCCAGGTCTTGTGTTCCTTAAAGAGAATCCACAGGCTTGCCCTTTCAGTTGTTGGACATGTCTGTTATTCATGTGTGCAAAGCACGGGTTCCTGATTCTTGAATGACAGAGGCTGCGCAGGGGACTGAATCATGCTGGATCCAGAGGATACAGGAGACGCACTCCTGAGACAGGGGAGGTGCTCTGATCTCCTCTCCTCCTCGGGTCCTGTAGAGTCTGCAAACTCTCAGCTTCACGCTGCAACACGTCTTAAAGATAACTTCGTCCCTTGTGCTTTCTTTGAAGCAGAACTCTATCTAAACGATAACAAGACCAGACGCTTATTTTCTGAAATCAACTTCAGATGAGACGCATACAAGAGAAATCTAAAGAGAACGAGTGGTGAATGCATGAGAAATAAGACCCAGTCCTTGCAAGGCAGCCTGGCAGGGTCGGGGTGAGCAGGTGGGCTCCGGGCCCTGCTCTTGTCTGCACCGGCTGCGTGGTCCTGGCGAGCCTCTTTGCCACCTGCAAACTCATGCCTTCATCTCACCCGTTTTCATCTGACCACATTATTCCTCTGACTTTGCTTTAAAACGAAGTACAGTCTGGAATAAAACCAAGCACTTCATTTAATATTCTACCCAGCTGCCCTTAGATCTGATAAGGGTGGGGAAGGACGACGCGTGGGCAAGAAGAAAGTAGGAGACGCACTTTTCCTGGGTCCAGGCAGAATACTGGTCACCCTGTCCATGGGCAGGTGGTGGCTAGGGGCTGTGGTTGCCGTGCTGTGGCCTCTGAGCTCCTGGGACCTCCTTGGCTGGACAGAAAAGGGACAGCTCTGCTGGCAGATGGTGGAACACGCAGCACCAGCAGCTCAGGCTGAATATGCTTCCTGTTGCCTTGGGTGGTCCTTGGAGAGACTCATTAGATTCTTTCTTTATGGGGGAACCTGGGGAAAACTGTAGGAGAAGGCAATGGCACCCCACTCCAGTACTCTTGCCTGGGAAATCCCATGGATGGAGGAGCCTGGTATGCTGCAGTCCATGGGGTTGCGAAGAGTTGGACACGACTGAGGGACTTCACCTTCACTTTTCACTTTCATGCATTGGAGAAGGAAATGGCAACCCACTCCAGCGTTCTTGCCTGGAGAATCCCAGGGAACAACTGTGTATTTGTCCAGAGCAGACAGGTATCAGGAGCTGGGCAAGTCCTATAAAAGTCATCCCCAGAGGGGATGAAATTATATTGCCAAGGGCTAGCCCCACCTACACCTCTCACACTTAACATTTATCTGTACATTCAAACTACTTCGTCATACTCGAGCACCCCCTGTTATTTGCAGCTTGGACCTTCAGGTAATAGGGGGATAACCTGGAGGCAGAGGGAGAAACTTTCTTTATCAAGAGACAAAGCCTGGATTCCGATACCCCAAGAGCACTATACTGAGCGGGCTGACTTTCAGCCAATACATACCCATGGGGACATGCCCTTTGTTAAGCCCTGAAATTCTTCTATTCCAATCATTAAGAAGCTTGCTGCCCTGAATGCCCCACCCCCATGCCCTCCTGCTGCCTGGCCATCACACCGCCCCGCCAAGGACCCTCCTGAGGTCTGTGCCATCTAGGAAGAGGCCGACTTTAGACTGCTTCTCCAGGATTATGGCTTGGCAGCTCATCTTGTGGCTAATTCCTGTACTTGAGACATTCTTAGGTGTTGTAAGCATCACCCTTGATATCACCTTAGCCAGTTGCTGGGAATTTAATCATGTCAATATGTGACTACTCAGCACTGCGTTGGGTCCATAACAGAAACTTGATGCATTTTAATTCCAATTCTCCTTATCCGTGCTTAAATTTATGTTTCCCTTTCCTGAATATTATGCATGGAAGCTCAAGGAAATTAAAATAACAGATTTATCACTTTATCAAGGGACAGGGTAGGGGATGGCTGAATGGATATTGGGTTTTCTTAATTTTGTTTTATTATCAGGAAAGAAATGCATACTATTTGTAATAGAAGGATGTGAGGGGGTGGAGGGAAGGAGTGAGAGAAGGAAAGGGAGAGAGAGAAGAAAGAAGACAGGGACGGAGGAAGGAAGGGGTCTGAGTTGCATAAAACAAGAGCTAAAAACCCTTCCATTGTCTCACTACCCCATCCCACTAATGGAACCCAAAGGCTAATCTTTGAAAATAGTTTGATTATAATCTTCTAGCATATTTTCCAGCATACCTACATATGGAATATAGATGTTTTATGTATATGGTATAGATAAGATATATGCATTTCACACCCAGATATACAGTAATAGGGCTGTCTCAGCCATGTATATCATTTTGCAGCAATTTCATAGTTTACCAAACAATGTATGAAAAGCGTCTTTCCGTGTCTACCCTGCACACCTATCTTCTTTTGGAAAGCTCTATAAGATTCCAGGATTGGAACACCAATCACAACAACATTTGCTTTACTTGTCATTTTTGCTGACCATTATCTCAATTTGCTGCACTCACAGTGAGTAAGTATACATCCTTGCACACACACACACACACACACACACACACACACATACAGACATACATATTTTTGCAAAATTTAAGGCTATTTCTATAAAACAGATGCCTAAAAGCAGAATCTCTGTATTAAAGGGTACACATTACACACTTATAATTACAGATTACACATTTACAATTTGGGGAAGTACCACTGCAGGTATTCACTTTAGAATTTGTTTTGTACTCTCAAGGGGGCCTGTACATCTTCTATACAAATCTGGACAAACCACCCACTGCCCCATCACCTTGACCATTCATATACTATTCATGGACCTTTCTGGGCTTTATGTGTGTGTGTGTGTGTATATATATATATATATAAAATAGTTGCCTTCATTTTAAATATGCAGTTTTCGCTTTTGATTTTCTTTTCTGATTGGTCCAAATTCTTTTCTTTGTCAGAAATCAGTCTTCATGGTTACCCGAGCAATGATTCTTAGGTGAAGCGATGCCAAATAAAGGCTTGGGTTTGCTGTCCCACTTCAGTTCAGGACCTAAGGTAGGGAGGAAAAAAAAAGAAATGGCATCAAATATAAGCAGTGGTCCACATTTGATACATGGGGAGGGGTCACAGTCTCTCTGACATGGAGCAGTAGGCTAAAACTTACTGTTGCTCAGAATTACAGATCAGAATGTTTCAGGGTAAATGGGACCCTTACTGAGAGAATGGAGTAGGCGGGACTTTCTTGAGCCCCTTTAGGAGTCCAGCTGCTATCTTATACATTACCTCATTGAGCTATTTGTAATGAACCCCGAGGGGAAGGTAGATGAAGGAGGTGAGTAGGAAGCCAGTGCCGCTGCTGTGCAGATGACAGCTAACCTCCACTTGTGATAAGCACTGTCTGGGAACTTTCTAGGAATTATGTCATTTACTCGTCGCAGCAGCCCTAAGAGTTATGCAGTGATACTGCCCTGCCTTACAGAGCAGGAGCCTGAAGCCGAGAAAGGTTACACGATATGTCCAGAGTCACGCAGGGGAACATGGCTGAGCCAGGTCCAAACTCTGGCACGTGAGCTATCATGCTAAGGGGCCAAGCTGGGATGTGAACACAGGACCTCACACTGATTATATGATCCTTGGGAAGGTGCCGAGTCCCTGCTGTCCCAGGGATGTAGCTGGAGCCTAGAGCCCATGAGCATGAGCTAGCTTCATTCTCAGATTTGGGAGGAAAAATGGGCGACTAGCATCTGTTCTCCAAGGCAGGACGCTGCTGCACAGTGATTCTGAGCTTCTAAATCAGCAGAAGGGATGTTGCAGCAGGGAGTCACAGGTTTTTGGAAAGTCTTGAATGGTCCCCAGGGGTGTAGGGAACTCATGTTTGGTGCCAGTAAAGCACTCTAGGGTGACAGGGAACTGAGGAGCTGTTTATTAACTCTTCTGACATCCCCTGTGAATGCCATGTAAATGTCACTCTCGGGTGGCGCTTTCTAAAATTTCAGAGCTCTTTGCTAGTCAACACCTTATTCGATGCTTTACCCGGTTGTTCAGATTTCTTAACTCGGAGATGGCAGTCTGTTTCCAGCTTCCTCACCTTCACCTCTGCTCATCCATCCCCTCTTCAGGCCATATCCGTCTTCCTGATGTCTTCAAAACACCTCATCCTCACATACCTTCCTGCTTGCATGCCTGTCCTCCACTTCCAGACACAGCATTTACTCCGTTATGATCCTTCTGGCCATAGCAGTTTCATGCTTAAAGTTGTGCGGAGTTCTCACTGCTCTTGATCCCCACCCTCTGTGCTCAGCCACCATGGCCTCCACTCTGTTCTGCAAACTTGCTAAGCTTCTCCCACCGCAGACCATTTATTTGCATATGCTGTTATTGTCCTTGTCTGCAAAAAAAAAAAATTCCTCCCTTTCCTCCCCTAATCTGTCACGGGTGATTCCTTCTCATCATTCTGGTCTCAGCTTAAATCCTACTTCTTCAGACAAAGCTCTTGTCCCTACGAGTTCTTCTCTTTTGTTTTCTGTAGTGGTACATTAAAACAAAATTATTTGGATTAATTTATTAAATATTTTGCTTCTCTGATTAGACTCAGGATTCTGTGAGACCGTGGTCCAGACCTATTTGCACTCTTCTGTGCCTAACAGATGGAGAAGGAAATGGCAACCCACTCCAGTATTCTTGCCTGGAAAATCCCATGGACTGAGGATCCTGGTAGGCTACAGTCCATGGCATCGCAAAGAGTCGGACACGACTGAGTGAACAGAATGACTGGCAGTTTTCGTTGTTGTCGCTAAGTCACGTGCAACTCTTCCACCCTACGAGCTGCAGCGCACCAGGCTTCCCTGTTCTTCACCACATCTCAGACTTAGGTTCATGGAGTCGGTGATGTCATCCAACCATCTTATCCTCTGTTGCCCCCTCTCTTCCTGCCTTCAATCTCTCCCAGCATCAGGGTCTTTTCCAATGAGTCAGCTCTTTGCATCAGGTGGCCAAAGTATTGGAGCTTCAGCTTCAGTATCAGTCCTTCCAGTGAACATTCAGGGTTGATTTCCTTTAGGATTGACTGGTTTGCTCTCCTTGCAGTCCAAGGGACTCTCGAGAGTCTTCTCCAGTACTACAGTTAGGAAGCATCAATTCTTTGGCACTCAGCCTTCTTTATGGTCCAACTCTCACATCTGTATCTGACTCCTGGAAAAACCATATCTTTGACAATATGGTCTTTGTTGGAAAAAATGATGTCTCTGCTTTTTAATATGCTTTGTCTAGGTTTGTCATAGCTTTCCTTTCAAGGTGCAAGCATCTTTTAATGTCATGACTACGTAGTAGATGTTGAAATATGTGTTGAGTCAATAGATGGAGGAATAGATACATGAATGAAGAGGCAGATGGATAGATTAGTATCTTTCCATAGGCTGCCAAACTTTGCATGGATCCTTTATCCTTTCTTTGAACCATACATACTGGGTTTAGTATTTTCAAATCAGTGATTTACTGAATCTTCCCATGCATCTCATAAGAAAGAAATTACTCATATCAAACTTTGGAGCTAATCTCAAAGTTATAGAGCCAGAAGTTAAGAAATTGTCATTTGAACTCAGCTTTTTCCCAAGCATGTTCCCAGGGACTTCTCAAGCATGTCCCAAACCCAAGTATGTTCTGAAGATAGCACAATCCTGTCAACTTATTTGATCAGAAGAGAGAAAATATGGGCTTAGAATGCTAGCAAGCTGTCTCTTACTGTTGTGCTCATTAAGTGTTGGCCACAATGAGAAATATATTTTGCACTGTGACCACACGCGTATGCTTTTTTAAAATCATAGTTGATTTACAGTGTTTCAGACATGGGGCAAAGTGATTCAGTTATACACATGCAGGCATGTTTCTGCTTTTCCACATTCTTTTTCATTATCTGTTATTACAAGATATTGAATGTACTTCCCCGTGCTGTACAGTAGGTCCTTGTTTATTATATGTATAGTAGTGTGTATGTTAATCCCAAACTCCTAATTCATCTCTCCTCCCAAGCCTTCCCCTTTGTTAACCATAAGTTGGTTTTCTGTGTCTGTGAATTTTGTGAGTACATTCATGAGTGTTGTATTTTCAATTCCACATGGACACTTATCCCACGATATTTGTGACATCATGTGATCCTTGTCTTCGTCTGATTTACTTGACTTAGTATGACAGCTTCTAGGTCTGTGTGTGTTGCTGCAAATGGCATTGTTTCTTTCTTTCATGGCTGAGTAATATTCTGTTGTATGTACCTTTCGCACATCTCTATGCATCCATCTGTTGATGGACGCTTAGGTGGCTTCCAGACTTGCCTGTTGTAAACAGTGCTGTGAACACTGGGGTGTGTGTTTATCTCTTTAAATTAGAGTTTTCATCTTTTCTGGATATATACCCAGGAGTAGTATTGATGAATCACAGGAGTCTATTTTTAGTTTATTTTTTAAGGAACCTCCATACTGTTTTCCATAGTGGCTATAATAATTTATGTTCTAACTAACAGTGTACGAGGGTTCCCTTTTCTCCACATCCTCTCCAGCATTTATTATTTGTAGACTTTTCTGATGATGACCATTCTGACCAAAGTGAGGTGACACCTCATTGCAGTTTGGATTTGCCTTTCTGTGATAGTGATATCGGGCATCTTTTCCTATGCCTGGTGGCCATCAGTATGTCTTCTTTGGAGACACACGTTCTTGTGAATGAGTGTACATGTGTGTCTACATAAGTTTGGCAAAAGAATCCTTCCCGTATTACATGTGGCGTGCTCTGATCATTTTCTGTTCTTCTTTGCTGTCTCTCTGATGTTGGTCTGAACCCCTGAGTTGATTTCACAGTTCATGAGGGGATTATCGCCTGAAGTTCAAAGTCCTTTCAGCCTCAGGGGCCGCGTTGTGCTGGGGTATCCACAAGGAGGTTGATCCCTAGTTGCTGGGTCTGTGACAGCTTCCCGGAGGCGTTTCCTGCCTCGAGAGGTGAAGGATGACTGCCATTAGATTCCAGGTAAGCAGCTGGTGGAGGAACTAGGAATGGTGCCCAAGACAGGCAGTGCTGTGCGGGGACTTTGTGTCTTGCCCCTCTGTCCTTGTGGCCAGCCCAGTGGTGTTTTCACCAACCCCCCCTGCACCATCATTTCTTGAAACTTCACCACCTGCCCTCCCAAAGGAACTTTTGTGTCTTTTTGTCTTCTTTCCTTGTTTATTTTTGCTTCTACCCCCTGCCTCCCTCTGCTCCCCGCCTAGGAAACACCACCTTCCTCTTCCCAGCTGTCCCAGAGCCCAGAAAGAACTTCTCAAAGAGCTCGGGGAAAGTCCTTCCTAACAGTGGGTCTTATTTTGACATCACCTTCAGGGTGCTTCCCAGGCTACCAGGGATCAGTGGAAAGCAAGATAGGCAGCATCGTTTCAAACTGGGCTGTACACTGGGATTCCAGCTCTGCAGCACATGAAGAAGAAAGTTTTGAATATGACTTTCTTCCGCCAAACTACCCTGGTGTCTTTATACCTAACTGCCTCTCCCCTCTCCTTGTTGAAAGCACTGTTTGAAATCTGCAGTGAAAACTGTTCCAGGGCCTGTTTGGTGTACCTTCTGGCTCCTGGGCACCTTTATCAGCCATTTGCAGACAGCTGACAGTATAGTTCCTGCATCTTCTCTTTGGGTACACCTCCCCCTTACTACTCAGCCATTCACTCACTCGCTCATTCATGTATTTAACAGATCTTTACTGAGCACCTTGAGCACCTACTATGTGCAAGGTACCATATTTAGTGCAGAAGATACAGAGCAAAATGGGAAATAGTTCTTTCCTAGAAGGTCACAGTTTAGAGGGGTATAAAACAGTAATAGCCGCTTTATTTTATATAGTCTTTGAACATTTATAGAATGGCTTCATAAACAGTATATGATAAACCCTGGGTGTTACTGAACCTTTTTGAGAGAGAAGGGAGGAAATGAAATCACTCACACCCCACAGTACAGAGCCAGTGTGGGGGCGAAGCTCTACTGAAACCTACATCTCTTTTGAGTTCAGGTTCTGGATGGTCTGCATTTTGCCACACTGTACTTATCCCTGCAATATCCTGAGTATCATTTGGCAAGCAACTTGT
Source organism: Redunca redunca (assembly GCA_006410935.1). Classification (NCBI taxonomy): domain Eukaryota; kingdom Metazoa; phylum Chordata; class Mammalia; order Artiodactyla; family Bovidae; genus Redunca; species Redunca redunca. The sequence goes on along the minus strand of SJYQ01000210.1, from coordinate 1,112,975 downwards.
TACATCCACATTGCCTCCCCTTCTTAATTTTAAAGGTCATAAACTCCTAGTCTTTGGAAGTATTCACAGAGGATTGAGTAGCCATTTGTTAAGGATGGTGTAGCAGTGTTGGAGATTTAGACACAATTTAAGCAATCCCTTCTAATTCTCAGGCTGTAACATTTGAACAAAAAGAGCTAAAATGTGTTTGAAAATATAGGTTCCTTAAAACTAGTTAGTCTAGAAAGTATCCAGAATTTAGATGGTTTTTTCTTTTCTTTTTCTTTGAACTGCAGCTGATCACTTGTAGAATGTTAGAAAACTCATTTTTGTTCCAATTCATCATACCACATAGTGGAGTTAACGAGGCTTTGGAAGATGAGACCCTGACTCTGCAAAAAAGTTTTATGACTTTGATTTCTAAGCCCTGCCCCTCCTAGACGTTGGCCCTGGTGCCTAATTGTCTAGGCCTGGCAAAGCAGAAGGGAGCAGTGCCTCCAACAGACAGGAGCTCAGCATCCCCAGACAGCCATCCTCTGAGCTGCCTCCACACTCTCTAAAATAAGATATAGACAGAGATTTGTCATGGAATCTCCAGCAGGAATGTCACCACTGCTGTCACCAGAGCCCCTTAAAATGTCACTTCCCGGCATTAATTGCCACGATAGCAAAACAGACGGGCGTTCTCTGGACATTTGCTCTCCCCCTCCTGCCTCGTGGTCCTCTCCCTGCCTGCCCTCTCTCCCTGCTCCCTCAGAGCCCCCCTCCTCTCTGTCTCTAGGGACCCTTGGGGCATCCTGACTTGATTAGACTGTGCCCGGTGAGGCAGCCCCACCGCACAGTGACAGATGAGGGTGAAGGAGGTTTGATAAATGTCGGGAGCTGAAGAGACTGTTCCCTGATTGATCAGAGCTGGAGCCATTTCCCAGCAGTCAAGGGACTCTGTACCTCCCGCCCTGGCCTCCCTTGAAATGGCTGGAAATCACCCGTTTGAGGTCTGACTATCACACAGAGTCCAAGTTGTTCAGCCTCAGGTCTCCCATGGGGACTCATCCTGCTTTGGTTTCTTTGTCCACTCAGGGGTGCAATAAATCGCTATGTCTACCCACAATTAAGATTGATCCTTATTTGTCCTAATCCTTCTTAGTTATAAAAGTTATAGATGCTAAATTTAGAAAGCTTAAAAAAATAAAGTATAAATGGTCATTTCTCAGAACACCTCATCAAATTGCCACAGTAACGTTTTGCTGTGTTTCCTTTTTTCATTTTCTCTTCTTTTACATATTGAAAGCAAAAACCTATATAATTTTCTATCTTATACTTTTATTAAATATCATAAATATTTCAGTATGTTTATCTTCTGCTGTAAAACTGTCTCATAGCTGATTTATTGATGAACATCTCAGTTGCTTTTTTTCCTCCCTTGCCATTCTGTTTTCGTCAGCAACAAGCATTTTGTACTTAAATTTGTTTTTCACCATTCTGGTTTATTTCCTCAGGGTATATTCCCAGGAGTAGAATTACTGAGTAAAACGGTCTGAATGTTTTAAAGTTCCTGATATATGTTTAACGCAACACCCCTGTGTCAGGAAGTCTCAGGAAGCATGTGTTAAATAAGGAAACATTTTTCCATCTACATTTTCATTCATTAATTCAACAAGCTTTAATTAAGTACCTACTACGTATCAGGCACTAATTGTTGTTGTCTAGTTGCTCAATCTAGAGGTCTTTGTGAGCCCATGGATTGCAGTCTGCCAGGCCTGTTTATCCATGGAATTTCCCAGGCAAGAATACTGAACTGGATTTCCATTTCCTTCTCCAAGAGATCTCCCCAACCCGGGGATCAAACCTGCCTCCCTAGTATCGGCAGGCAGATTCTATACTACTGAGCTCCCAGGGAGGCCCATCAGACACTAATTAGGGTGAGGATAATGCAGTGAGTAAAATATGTACAAATCTATTTTATTGAGCTTTCTATTGAGTATGGAAAGACCATAAATAAAGGAGAAAATATATAAGATACATAACTAAATAAAAATATAACTATTTTATAAATGTCTATTTTATGTGAATAAATTATATACAATCTTGTATATTATATGGGGTTCCCAGATGGTGCTAGTGGAAAAGAAGTTGCCTTTAGGAGACTTAAGAGACACAGGTTTGATCCCTGGGTCAGGAAGATCCCCTGGAGGAGGAAAGAGTAACCCACTCCAGTATTCTTGCCTGGAGAATCCCATGGACAGAGGAGCCTGGCGGGCTATAGTCCATGGGGTTGCAAAGAGTCAGACATGACTAAGGCAGCTCAGCATGCCCATGTTATGTATATTATAAAACCATTATGGTTACAGTGGGAAAGAAGCGAAAGGAAGGGAATTAGGACCTGCAGGAAAGGTCTCAGCAATGAGGTGACCTATAGTAGATGAAAGACTAGTAGATATAGACTGAGATCTATAGTAGATCTAAGTAGATGAGGACAGATCTATAGTGGATGGAAAAGTAAGCCTTATGAATACACGAGGAAAGAGCTTTTCAGGCAGAGGGAATAGCAAGTGCAAAGGCCCTGTGCTGGGAGCAGTGTGCGGGGAACGTTCAGGAAGACAAAGTCTCAGTAAGAGGAAGACAGCGGTAGAATACATTGAATCACAGAGACACTGAAAAGCAGGTAGAGTCTCACCTAATCTGCTCACACTGATTTGAGACCTTGGACCAGTCACTTCATTTCTCTAAACCAATGGTTCTCAACTGCGGGTGGTTTTCCCTTCCTGGAAACGTTTGACAGTGTCTGGAGATATTGGTTTGTCGTGACTGGAGAAGGGGTAGAGAATGCTACTGGTATTTAGTCCCGGGGATCAGGGACGCTGGTAAACACCCTGCCATGCACAGGACAAATCCTGACAGTGAAGAATCACCCAGCCCAAAATGTCAGGAGGATCAAGTTTGTGAAACCCTGCTGCGAGCTTCAGTCCGCACTTTGGTAAAATGGAGAAGCCAATTTCATGAGCATGTGGGAGAACCAAGCGATGGTAGCAGTGACTCCTTTTTGTAAACTAACACTCTGCACACAGAGGGCAGCGGTAATGTTAGTCTTGCATTGTTATATATTTTTTTTTTATCGTCCTCCATAAGGGTTTGTTTTGAGGGAGCCACCTCAGGGTCTTTGCGTCGCTGAACAGTTCTTCCCCCGGCTATCTGCATGGCTTCCTTATATCTCACCCTGTCATTGAGGCCTTCCTCTTCATAGCATCAGGGCTCACCCTTTGACCCATCATACATGTTTGTGTGTCTGTTGTCTGCTTCCCCCCAAGTATTTTGTCTGTTGTTTTTGTGCAGTGCTTTCACTTGTTTAGAACATTGTCTGGCACAGAGAAGATGACAAATAACTTCTCAAATGAGTGGAGAAATTGAGAAAACAAGTCAATGCGTGGCTGACGTCGAGTGTTTTCTTCAGCTTGTTTAAGTTTCAAAGAATGGACTACTTAGTTTAGCTGATGCAGCTTTCTTTTTAGTTGCAATGGTAGTAACGTTAGCTAACCTGTGTGGACCAAGCTCTGTGATCAACACTTACTAAATATGTGTACATTGAACCCTCAGAAAATTTGGTGTGGTCAGTACTTCTAATTGCCCCCCATTTTCAGATAAGCCAGGAGGGGCTGGGCGAGCTCAGAAAATTGGTCCCAGATCACATGCCAGGATTAGTACCTAAGTCTGCATGACCTTGAAATGCTCATTTCTCACCAGTTCTCTGCTGCCTTTACTGTTGGAGAACACGGGGTCCAGGAATAATCATAAAACATTTTCAGGCTTCATGGAGAAAAGGCCATTGTTAGGATATAATAAAAATTGGCACCTTGTTTCTGCCATCCTTTAGCTCTTCTAAATTCATGAAAGAGTATCTGAGATTCTTTTGCCTCCATCTGCTAATGACCTTCTTGTCTCCTAGGCTGTGCACGCCCACCGCTTGCTTTGACTGCCTCACAACTTCTGCCCTGGCTCCCCTCTGTTCCTTGCGAGATACACACTGTTTGTCTCTCTCCTTGCATCTCCTCTTCAAATAACACATGAGAGGATCTGTCACATTTGATGTTGAAAGTCCTAAGGGCAAATCCTCACACCAGGCAACACCACCATTCACCCACAAATCCGAGGCTGTCCGCCCTTTCTGCCCAGATGGGGAGCTCTGGTCCCATCCGCTTTGCTGAGATGGTGGAATCTCAGAGTCGCCAGCAAGGCGCCCTCTGGGTGGTGAAGCACCTGCATGTACGTCACGCTAAAGCAGGCATCTGTGGGTTTGGTGCCTCAAAGCATAGCATCCTGTCCAGAATGGTGGGGAGTCCATCTGCTCAGAGCAGGGCTGGTGTGCTTGCTCCGGAAGAACCTGGTTTGTGAGTAGCTCAGCTTAGTGAAGAGATAGATCAGAGAGTGACAGATTATTTTCCTAAGTGTTTCTTTATTTTATAAAAGCATTCACCACAGGCTGTCTTTCAGTACCCAGCACCCACCTAGTGCATGTAAAAGAAAATGGGATTTAATCAACTTTTGGCCTACCGAAATCTTTCAGTGTTCAAACCACAGCACAACTACAATGGCATGCCTCTCTAAGAGCTAGCCAGCAGCTGGGTGATGGCTTTGGAGAGGGGCAGATGTCCCCACATAACACCTCAATCTCAGGCAAGTTAAGTAACCTCTTTAAGTCTCAGATTCCTCCTCTGTGAAACTGATTTAATAATTGTGTCAGATTCCTAGGGTTGTTTTGAGAATGAAATCTAGTAATATGTGAACAGGTTTGTGCAAAGGCCACCTGCCTTACATATTAATGATCTTGGAAAAATCTCATTTCCTTCTTGAACTTCAGTCTTCCCATCTGTACAATGATCAGCTTGGAACTTTGCCGATCAATTCCTACACTTTTTGATACTAAGATTCTTGAATTTTCTCAATCAATAGAAATTGATAAGAGGCTAGACAAGAAATTCAACTTTAAAAAAACTAAAATCGTGGCATCCAGTCTCATTACTTCATGGCAAATAGAAGGGGGAAAGGTGGAAGCAGTGACAGATTTTATCTTCTTGGGCTTCAAAATTACTGCCGACAAGTGACTGCAGCTATGAAATTAAAAGCTGCCTGCTCTTTGGAAGAAAATCCATGACAAACCTAGACAGTGTTGAAAAGCAGAGACATTACATCACTTTGCTGACAAAGATCCATATGGTCAAAGCTATGGTTTTTCCATAGTCATGTATGGATGTGAGAGTTGGACCATAAAGAAGGCGGAGCACCAAAGAATTGATGCATTTGAACTATGGTGTTGGAGAAGACTCTTGAGAGTGCCTTGGACAGCAAGGAGATCAAACCAGTCAGTCTTAAAGAAATCAACCCTGAGTATTCATTGGCAGAAATGCTGAAGCAGACAGGATGCTGAAGCTGAAGCTGCAATATTTTGGCCACCTGATGCAAAGAGCTGACTTACTTGAAAAGACCCTGATGCTGGGGAAGATTGAGGGCAGGCGGAGAAGGGGACAACAGAGGATGAGATGGTTGGATGGCATCACCGACTCAATGGACATGAATCTGAGCAAATTCCAGGAGATGGTGAAGGACAGGGGAGCCTGACGTGCTGCAGTCCATGGGGTCGTAAAGAATCGGACACAGCTTAGTGACTGAATAACACTACCACCAGACAAGAAATTCGGGCAAAGCTTTACTGGGGCCTCCACTGCTGCAAGGGGGAGCAAAAACAAGTGAGAGTTTCCCTTGTTCACTCCCCAAGCAAGGGCAGACTGGTTCCTTATATAGGGTGAGAAAAGGCGTAGGTCTAGGGCTTGGGCCTACACCCTTGGCGGTGGTGTGTGCAGAGGGCTTGTGCAGTGCCCTGCTTTTGCTCCTGGCCCCCTGTTTTTGCTCCCATTCTTCAGAAGTGGCAGCTGGGTTTCTGATCTGTTTGTATCTTCTTGTCCATAATTTGCCCCAACTGTGTATTCGAGCAGTTATTTTTAGTGTCTTAGAGTTTCTTTGCCTTTTATTGCTTGAGGAGATATTTGTCTGGATACAAGCACTGCAAGGAAGGGTCCCAGGTCCTAGATCCCAGCCTGTTTCACTTGCACCAGATTCCCTGGGCTGTGGATACACATATGGCATGGGGCCAGTGGAAACTGAGCCAGAAATCAGTGCCACATGCCTAGTTGGCATGACTAATGGTGTGTGTATAGCGGGGAGAAGTTATTAGGAAAACCAGCAGGTCTTTAAGAGGAAGAGAAGCCGCCTTTCTTGCATGCAAATCCTTATCTCCTCATACTTCCTTGGACAGAAACGATGTTAAGAGAAAAGGGGCGCCAGTCCCTCACATTCTAACTGATAATAGGTGGCAGAGACCAGTCTCAAGCTTCGTTTTATAACTTCCTGGCTCCAGGATTATTCCCTAAGTGTCCCAAGGAGGTCGGCAGAGAGAGCATCACTTCCTCATCATTTCCCTTGTGAATGAAGCCTTCGGAGACCAGATGCATCCACTTCATTATAATTACGTTAAGTGCCGCCTGATCGGCGCTGTTCATCACCCCTCCGGAAAGCGGCTTCGCTCGGTGGACAGACAGGCAGCCTGCTTGGGCTCAGCGCACCTCCCTCTCATCCATCTGTGTCCTTGGCAGTGGCTGTTTGTGGTGCCCAGGGCTCTCCTCTGGAGGAGAGGAAGCAGCAGGGGTAGCATGTGTGGCCTGAGCTGAGTCCTCCTCCTCCTCCTCCTCCTCCCCGCCCCCCCAACCCGGGGCTCGGAGTAACTGTGCAGAGTCAGCTGCACCGTGAGGCCTCTGCACCCTCATCCAGCTCTTAGCTTGTCAGGATGTTGGGAGGGAGGTGACCTTGGTATCCTTACAGGTGAGGCTCCTGGGTAGGCGGTTCCTTTTGTCCTGAGGGATCTGGTTGTCCTTGCTGTGGGATTCTGTGTCCTCACCCTGTAAGAAAACGAGGTCTGCCCCATCCTTCACAAGGGCTAGAGCATGGTGGAGACCGTTCTGATGTCAAGGGCGGCCTTTTGTAACCTCAGTTGTCTATGCATGGGTTCAGGGAAGGGGGATGTGAGTTCCCAGAATTAAGAGAATGGGGCTGGCAAATAAGGAAAGACTCCATGGGAGAGGGAGGCGCTAACCAGGGTATTTAGGGCTGAGAAGGACTGAGAGGGAAGGTGCAGGGAGGAAGCTAAGGTCTCTCTAGAGCCTGGTGGTTAGGCGTGTGGTTCTGGAGCAAGGCTGCCTTGGTTGACTCCGCATGTTAATACTTTCTGAGGTCTACTAGGCACACATAACGTTGACGTAGGAGTAAATGTCACCATCTCTGACTGTCCTCATCTTTAAAATGGGGAAAGTCAGAGTTGGCATCCTCGAGCTGTTGTTAGACGAAATGGGTGAAAACATGTCACAGGGCTTAGAGGAGTGCTTTTTACAGATAAAAGGCTCCACTCGTGTTAGTTATTATCCTATTGAGAGTCTTCTGCAAATAGATGAGGTACTTCGTAGGCTGCTTTATTTAGTTCTAACAACTACTCAGCAATTCATTTGTTCATTCATTCACCAAAGACTCATTAAAGCAGTAGCGAAAGTGGCTGGCAGGACCCTGCCCTCAGAGATGTCGTCCTTTAATGGGAAGAAATGGCAACCTGCTCCAGTATTCTTGCCTGGAGAATTCCATGGACAGAGGAGCCTGGCAGACCACAGCGTATGGGGGCTGCAAAGAGTTGGACGTGACTAGACAATGGAGCCTGCAATGGGAAGACAAGACTTGAGATGTGAACTGAATTATCAGTTACTGACCAACATGGAGCCACCAGGAAGGAAATGTGCTGAGTGCTCTGGGGGCAAAGAGAGGGGGAACTTAGCCCCAATTTGGCTGTTTAGGAAGCCCTTTCTGAGGAAGGAAGAATTAAACTGAAGTCAGAAGGATGCACAATGTTTGCCCAAATGAAGGGCTGAAGAGGCAGCGGAAGAATTTCTGCAAAGAAAGAGCCTAGCCTGTCCTGTGACCTGGAAGGCCAATGTGACTAGGACACAGGGAGGGAGATGGGGCCACTCTGTTGCACACAGATGGAGAAACTGAGGCACAGCAAGCTACTGTCTTTCCAGAGCTGCGGTATCGACCACAGAAGGGTTGGGTCTTCCCGAGATGGAAGCTTTCCGTCCAGCCTCATTAGGATGGGCACCGGCTATGCTGACTGTGGCTTGCATGTCACGGGAAGGGAGAGCAGCTGTGCCTGAGCTGAGGGATGGCATAGACAGAGAACAGTGCCTTCGAAGGTGGCGGAGTGGTCCTTGAGTTTCCCAGCTGAGTCTGGACCTTATCTGTTCTAATTCCCTTAGGGTTACAGGCTAGAATGGAATTAATTTCCAAATAGCCTCATCCGAACTCCAGGCTTTAATATCTTCTGTGTCCTCTGGGTCATCCTTGTCATGAGAATCCCTGCTCACATCACTGGTGCATAGTGTTTTTGGGTTTTCATAGCTGGGCATGTGTGCACACGGGGGTGTGTGTGTGTGTGTGCGCATGTGTGTGTTGTGTGTACACGCTTTTCTTCCCCAGAGCTTTCAAGGTTCATTGAGGGAAATGCACGGGACTTGGGTGAAATTTATTTTCTGGGAAGACAGGCAACACAGAACCATTTCTCTCCCTGCATAAATATGCATGAGGTCCACCCGCTCTCTCCTCCCTGGGAGGCAGGGGTGGAGGGGGAGGAGAGCGCCCTCTGTGACTGGTGTCTTGGCCCTGCCCATGGCTGCTGGCACCCTATTAATCAGGGGGGAACAGCAGCCTCATGAACTGTGAAATTGGCAGCCCCCTGACAGCTCTGGGCCTGGTGGAGCAGGGAGTCTATTTCACAGCTGGAAGGTGGCTGTGTGGAGCGGGCAAGGGGGGCACCAGGCTTAGCAGGCCAGAGCAGCTCGGGCCCCCTCCTGGCCTGCCAGACCCCACATGAGCCTTGCTCTTGATTAAGGGAAGATGTAGGGAGAAAGAGAGAGGGACAGGCAAGAGATGGAACACACTGAATGAATGGCCATCGTGACAAATGGTCATGGAGTCCCTGCGCTCTATCGAGGTCCAGGAACTAGGCTGTGCACTTCTAAAAAATATTTATGTATTACGCATCTGGTTGTGCAAGGTCTTAGCTGTGGCACGGAGAATCTTCCATTTTGGTTTTGGCATGTGAGCTCTTAGTTCTGCCATGTAGAATCTTTTAGTTGCAGTACGTAGGATCTAGTTCTCTAGGGTCAGAGGTCAAACCCAGGCCCCCTGCATTGAGAGCATGGAGTCTGAGCCACTGGACAGGCAGGGAAGACCACTGTGCAATTTTGATGCATTTCTTTATTTAATCTTTATGAATGCCCTACATGGTATCATCATGAGCCCCATTTTACAGACCAGGAAAAATGGGACTCAGAGAGAGGAACTGTTTCAAGCTGTAACACATAGTAGATCTATGCTTGGTACCCATGTCTCTGACTGTTGGGCTCCAGAATCTGCATTTTATAGCCACTGCACCATCCTGCTCTCTAGCATGCTATTAAAACAAAGCAACCAAGTGAAAAATCCAAAAAGCAAGAGAGGTGTCTCATTCATTCAGTGGCCACCTGCGCAGTATACACTCCATGCGGAGAGCTGAGTCACTGGGCCAAGTGCTGGGGTTCTCTGGGGATAAACGTCCTTGATGGTTCCTGTGTGTGAGAGATGTAGCTCAACAGGTATTTACAGCAGCATGACATATATTTGAGAGTGGGGCCAGTGTACAATCAGCTCTGACATTCAGCAGCTCTGTGACCTGGGGCAAGTTACTGGACCCCTCTGGGCTGCAGTTTCCCCATTTCTGAAACAGGTACATCAGAATTCCCCAATGGAAAATCTCTATGAGGATTAAATGAGATGTGCCATGTAAGGTATTTAGAACGGTGCTTCGTGCATAGTGAGAGATCCATAAATCATTGCTGGGAAAGGTGCTGAAATGTAAAGATGAACAGATATTAGAGGAGCATTTAACTGTGCCAAGTGTGCCAGGGAAGACTTCCCTGGAAAGGTGACATCTGGTAGATAAGAACCTCATCAGTTAACCCAAAGGGCAAGGGGGGATGTGCAAAGTTCTTGAGGCACCTGAGAAAAGATGGTACATTCCAGGAGCTGTAGGAAGTCCAGAGTGGCTGGAGCAAGGGGACGTGAACAGCAGGAGCAGACTCGCATTGGACCCAGAGGCCAGATCACAGGGACCTTGGACTTTGCCTGCAGTGCACTGAGAAGTGAAGAAAACTTTTGCTCAACCATGCCCAGTTACTTTCCTTGCCAGGAGGACTATTGAAGTGGCGCAATAAGCATAGATTAGAATAGCGGCAGGGAGACTGAGGCAGATGACCGCTGTGATCCAGGTGAGGGATGAGGAGTTGGCACTCGCTGGTGGACACCACAGGGTTTTTCTGGGAGCAGACCTCCCCCGTTGACTCTGAGCTCTTCTTAGAGATGTGCCATGTGACTTGACTTGGCCACCCTCCTCCGGACCTCAGTTCCCCCATCTGTTAAGTGAGCCCCAGTGATCTCTGAGGGGCTCTCCACTCCCTGCGTCCTGTACTCTTGTGCGTGTTGGGTGCTCAGTTGCTCGTCGTGTCTAACTCTGTGACCCTGTGGGCTGTAGCCCCCAGGCTCCTCTGTCCGTGGGATTCTCCAGGTAGGAATCTCCAGGCGAGAACACTGGAGTGGGTTGCCGTTTTCTCCTCCAGGGGATCCTCCCGACCCAGGGATCTCACTTCAGTTTCCTGCCTCTCCTACATTGGCAGATGGATTATTTTTTAATGACTGAACCACCTGGGAAGCAGTCCTATATCTGTAAGAGGGAAGGTAAAGAGGGTGGACCTGTCTGAGGTGAGGAGATGGTGAAATATTCGTGGAGGAGAGTAAAGTAAGTCCCTAACTACTGATTTTCCACAGATCTGAGTGATAGATCTGCAGTGAGTCAGGGAGGGAAATCTGGGGTTAGGGACATGGGAGTCAGGAAGATCCCATCACTCCCCTTTCCCAGCAACCTTGGTTGCAGCAGGCAGTTGGAGAAGGGGTACCCCTGGGGTCCTTACCTTGCACCTTGCTTTGCAGAGGGAAAGAAAGAAATAGACGGCAAAGGATAGTGCATGAATGCATGGCAAGAAGAGACTATCTTTTTGGAGAATAAACCTTGTCTCTCTTCCTATCATTACAAACCATGGGCTTCTGTGTTAGGATGGCATCTCCCACTCCATAGTCCTTTTCACCTCTTAGAAAGTCGTTCCATCATGTGGGAGATATACATAGTATAATAATGTGCAGGCTTTATTATCTCTAGCAGGTGGTATAGATGAAATATCTGATATATTTATTTCGTGTGATATTTATGTACAGATATATGTGTGTGTATATATATACACTATACACACACACACACACACACACACATGTACCATGATATATACATGGCTTCCCTGATGGCTCAGATGGTAAAGAGTCCGCCTGCTAATGCAGGAGACCCAGGTTTGATCCCTGGGTCAGGAAAATCCCCTAGAGAAGGAAATGGCAACTCATTCCAGTATCTTTACCTGGAGAATTCCACGAACAGAGGAGCCTGGAAGTCTGTATAGTCCATGGGATCACAAAGAGTTAGACACGACTTCCTGGCTTTCACTTCACTTCACATATATACCATGCACATAGACAGTGTTGCCTTTCCCAAAATAGAAAATAAGCTCCAAGAGGGTTGGAATCTGTGGGACTTCACTGGTAGCCCAGTGACTAAGACTTCGCCTTCTAAGGTTGGGGGCCTAGGTTTGACCCTCGTTCAGGGAGCTGAGATCCCACAGGCCTCACAAAAACCAAAAAGATGAAACTGAAAAAATGTTGTATCATTCAATAAAGACTTTTAAAAAATGGTCCACATCAAAAAATCTTTAAAAAGAGAAAGAGAGAGTTGGAATTGGGAGATCTGTCCCAGCTTTTGGAATATTTCCTGACATCTAGTAAGTCCTCATACTTATTGGTTGAATAAACAGATAAGCTAATAGATAAGCTAGTGGAGTTTACACCACCCTTATGGTAGAAAGCAAAGAGGAACTAAAAGAGCCTCTTGATGAAAGTAAAAGAGGAGAGTGAAAAGGCTGGCTTAAAACTCAACATTCAAAAACTAAGATCACGGCATCCTTTGCCCGTCACTTCATGGCAAATAGATGGGGAAGCAGTGGAAACAGTAACAGACTTTATTTTCTTGGACTCTAAAATCACTGCAGATGATGACTGCAGCCATGAAATTAAAAGTTGCTTGCTCCTTGGAAGAAAAGCTATGACCAACCTAGACAGCATATTAAAATGCAGAGACATTACTTTGCCGACTAAGATCCATCTAGTCAAAAGTATGGTTTTCCAGTAGTCATGTATGGATGTGAGAGTTGGACCATAAAGAAAGCTGAGCACTGAAGAATTGATGCTGTTGAAATGCGGTGCTGGAGAAGACTCTTGAGAGTCCCTTGGACTGCAAGGAGATCAAACCAGTCCATCCTAAAGGAAATCAATCCTGAATATTCATTGGAAAGACTGATGTTGAAGCTGAAGCTTCGATACTTTGGCCAACTTATATGAAAAACTGACTCACTGGAAAAGACCCTGAGGCTGGGAAAGACTGAAGGCAGGAGGGGAAGGGGACAACAGAGGATCGCATGGTTGGATGGCATCACCGACTCGATGGACATCAGCTTGAGCAAGCTCTGGGAGTTGGTGATGGACAGGGAAGCCTGGCGTGCTGCAGTCCAAGGGGTACAAAGTCGGACACAACTGAGCGGCTGGACTGGACTGAATGGAGTTGAGGCAGACTGTACAGTGCTGTGTGCCTCTGATTAATCTGTTACTCCTCTTAACTGGGGAGTCTCAGTCTTGCCTACCATGTTGACAAAAATAAAGGAAGGAGAGGGACAAAAGGGCCCTGAGAAGCCTGGAGGCGACTTGGCCGTCAGCCTCGCCCCGGACGGCCCCATCTGTGGGTGGTGGTCCAGGAGCATCCTGGCTGCAGTGGTGTGGATCTAACAGCTTAATCAGGGCCAGTGCCGCTGGTGTTGCCCGGCCGGGCCCAGCCCTCTCCCCCGCAGATGCCGTTTTTGCAGTGTTCAGTGCTGATTCCCCGGTGGGCTCCTTCTCTGAGTTCTTGTTAATTAGATCTAAGTGGGAGGAGCCTGGTGCCAGGTTGAACCTTGCCCTATGGGGCATCCATGGTGTCACTTCTTGATGTGTCCCAGGCAGTTGATGAGGGGCATTTCCAGTTTTTATCAACGATATCCCCTGGCGTTGCAAACACATTTTTTTCTTGTCCTTAGGAGCCGGGGGTGAATGCAGTCTACCCTGTGATGAGGTCAGGGTTGAGCACATGGTTATGTCTAAAACTCTGTCCAAGAATCAGTCATAAATGCTAACTGAATGCTCCCTCCCCCTCCTTTTCTTCCACACTCACTGGGTGCCTCCTGTGTGCCAGGCACACTTCAGATGAAGGGGACAGAGCTACCATCAAAATTGACAAGTCCTTGTGCTCAGGAGCTCCATTCTAATAGGGCGGTGGGGGGAAGACAAACATTAATCCCAGGAATCCACCTGTACATACTTCAGTGCAGGGCAGTGGTAAGTGAATGGTGGGTAGCGGCATAAAGCACGAAGAATTAGGGCCCTGTTATTACAGAGAAGACGGCCAGTCTGAGAGCATGACTCCCAAAGCTCTGAGATAGTTTCCAATGATGGGGGCACAGTGGGGATGGAGCAGAGTGAGAAAGAGGGAGAATTATAGGCTGTGAGATTAGACACTTCATGTGGGGCCAGGTCACACCAGGCCCCAGGGGCGATGGCGAAGAGCTGGGGTTTTCTAAGTGTGATCTGCAGACACTGGAGAGTGTAGAACAAGGCGGCAGCGAATTCAAATTTATGATGCTGGTGGAGTAGAGAGGCTGCCAGCATAAATGCAGAAGCTGGGAGAACAGTTAGGAGATGGCTGCATGTAACAGTAACAGTTACCACTGCTGTGCACACGACGAGTACTTATTGTGTTAATTACACTTGCAATACTCCCAAACTAAGGATACCCAGTGGTGAGAATTTATACCCACGGTCCACTGAAAGAGGATATATAGTTTGTTCATGTCTCTCCAAAGTAGGGGGATTTTAGTGTTTGAGTTATTTCATGCTTGAGTGTTCCCTTAAAATGATTTGCAAAATTCAAGATATCTTCAATTTTGTGGCAAAAATAGATTTACGGTTTCATCAGTCAGTCAAAAAAATTCCCGGACAGAACTAGGAGTCATGAGCCCTGGTTTCAGTTGCTGGAAAAGGCAGACCTTCACGCAGCCGCACACCCGGACTTTAAGATCACAAAATGACTTTTATGTAACTGGCTTTGCTATAATGCCGTTAAGACAGAGTAATGGGGAGCCAGACTGTCTAAGTTCTCTCCCAGGCTTTTCCACTTTATAGCTGTGGGGCGGAGGCAGGCTGTTTACCTCTTTCCCCCTTAATTTTCTCATACATGAAAGGCAATCATAAAATAAAACTCACTGTAAGTATTTAAAAAGCTCTAATAGATGGGGAAAAACGGGAACAGTGGCAGATGTCGGGCTCCAAATTCACGGAGGATGGAGCCTGCAGCCATGAAATTAAAAGATGCTTGCTCCTTGAAAGAAAATCTATGACAAACCTCATCAGTGTGGAGACATCACTTTGACGACAAATGTATGTATAGTCAAACCTGGGGTTTTTCTCCTAGTCATGTACAGATGTGAGAGCTGGACCATGAAGGAGACTGAGCACCAGAGAACTGATGCTTTCTAACTGTGCTGCTGGAGAAGACTCTTGAGAGTCTGTTGGACAGCAGGGAGATCAAACCAGTCAATCTTTGAAGGAAATCAGTCCTGAATATTCGTTGGAAGGACGGATGCTAAAGCTGAAGCTCCATCCAATTCTTTGGCCACCTGATTCGAAGAGCTGCCTCATTGGAAAAGACACTGATGCTGGGAAAGACTGAGGGCAGGAGAGGGAAAGGGGTGACAGAGGATGAGATGGTTGGATGGCATCATGGATTCAATGGACATGAGTTTGAACAAACTACAGGAGATGGTGAAGGACAGGGAAGCCTGGCATACTGTAGTCCATGGGATTCTAAAAAGTCAGACATGACTGCGATTGAACGATAAAAATATGCACTCTTTAGTACCATGGCTTGGCCTGCACAGGGACCATTTTTATCATCAGCCCTTGCCACAATCCACTCTTATTTCTGAGAGGGTCTCAGAAGTTTTCCTTTCAGAAATTAAACTTGTTTAATACCCTCAATTAAACAAGTTGAGGGTACTGTTTAATAATTAACCTAGGGCAGCAGACAGGAACTTTGACCTCAGAAATCAGAACCAGGGTGCCTGAGTTCTCTGGCCAGGTGATTGTTTTAATCTCATGGATGTCTGAAGCCTGTAGCTAATTTCTCTTCTCTGTGTTGCCTGCTGGGATGCTCAGAGTCTCATATGGTGATTGTTTTAGTCTTATGGACTAATTTCTCTTCTCTGTGTTGCCTGCTGGGATGCTCAGAGTCTCACATGAAGCTTCAGCTCCAGGAAGTGTTCGTTTTTACGTTACTTTTGATTAGTGCTCTTTCCCTTGGGTTCATCTTTATATCCTTATGTCTGTCGCTCTTTCTTGTGGATTACATCTTTCTTTAAAATTCTCTGAAGGTATATTTTATTTTAGATCATGTAATGAACTGTATTTTAACCATGTAACAGTGTATAATACAATATGTGATACATGATATAAATATATAAATACAAATATATACGGCTTCCCTGATGGTTCAGTGGTAAAGAATTCACCTGCCAATGCAGAAGACGTGGGTTCGACCCCTGCTCCGGGAAGATTCCCTGGAGACAGAAATGGTGACTCTAGTATTCTTGCCTGGAAAATTCCATAGACAGAGAAGTCTGGCAGACTATGGTCCATGGAGTAACAAAGAATTGGACACAACTTAGATATATCGTAAGATATATCATATGTATACTACATACATAGTCTTACCACTGAATTAGAACAAATATAAAAATATTTTGTAGTATATAGCAGATCAGTTCAGTCGCTCAGTTGTGTCCGACTCTTTGCGACCCCGTGAACCACAGGACGCCAGGCCTCCCTGTCCATCACCAACTCCCAGAGTTTACCCAAACCCATGTCCATCAGGTCAGTGATGCCATCCAACTATCTCATCCTCTGTGGTCCCCTTCTCCTCCTGCCCCCAGTCTTTCCCAGCATCAGGGTCTTTTCAAATAAGTCAGCTCTTCGCATCAGGTGGCCAAAGTACTGGAGTTTCAGCTTCAACATCAGTCCTTCCAATGAACACCCAGGACTGATCTCCTTTAGGATGGACTGGTTGGATCTCCTTACAGTCCAAGGGACTCTCAAGAGTCTTCTCCAGCACCACAATTCAAAACCATCAATTCTTTGGCACTCAGCTTTCTTTATAATCCAACTCTCACCTCCATACATGACTACAAAAACCATAGCCTTGACTAGACAGACCTTTGTCAGCAAAGTAATGTCTCTGCTTTTTGATATGCTGTCTAGGTTGGTCATAACTTTCCTTCCAAGGAGCAAGTGTCTTTTAATTTTATAGATGCAGTCACCATCCGCAGTGATTTTTGAGCCCAGAAAAATAAGATCAGCCACCGTTCATCAGATATATTTTTATAAATAAAATGCTAAATTAAACAGTTAAATAATTTTCTCCATTGCTTGCATTCCTCACTTCCCTAGACTTGATGTTTCCCTTCTATTTGAATGTTTATTCTTTGACTTCATGATCATATCTGGGCTGGTCTCCCATGCTGTAAAATTTTATATTTTATCACACTCAGGCCAGCAGTGTATATAATCCATGTTTTTCCAAGCTCTAACAATACTTATTATCAACAGCTTATATTTTGTCCTTCTGTAAGATGAAATTGTGATTGTAATGGTTATTTAATTTGCATGTTAGAGATTGCTAATATCTTTTCTTAAAGCTTATTTTTCTGTCAATTTCCACATTTATATCCAAATTGCACATTTTTTAGTCGATTATTTTTTTCTTATTGATAATAATCAAATTAACAAAAGTTACCCTTTGTCATTTGAAAATACTTTCTTCCAACCTATGACATGTATTAATTTTGTTAATTGCCTCATTTTGACAATTTTCACTACAAGGCTATAAAAGTTTTTTTATTTCTAATTCATATTTCTTACGAATGATGGAAAAAAGTCTTTCATTCTCGTCATGTTTTAATAATGTTACTATATTTTTTGGGAAGATCCCCTGGAGAAGGGAAGGGCTACCCACTTCACTATTCTGACCTGGAGGACTCCATAGACTGTATAGTCCATGGGCTCGCAAAGAGGCTGACGCTACTGAGTGACTTTCACTTTCAATTATTTTATTCTAAATTCTTAAGATTTGGCTTGATACATATGAGTCTTTAGATATGGGTTTGTTTGTATATGGTATGATTTAGAGACTAATGGCTTTATGTTTCATGTGGATAGCTAGTTTGTGTTTGTTTTTTTTTTGGTAGTCATCCTTCTTTTAAAAAAATTTTTTTTTTACTTTATTTTACTTTACAAGACTGTATTGGTTGTCAGCTCCCCTAAGAGTCCATCTTTGCATCTTTACTCCGCTGGTTCATAACATCGCTGTCATATAACAAGTTTCTGTGTGTAGAGGACAGTTTCTGAGATGGCTTCCTTTTCACTGGCCTACTTATTGATCCATGCTCTAGCAACATTCTGCTTTTAATTATTAAAATTTTATAATGATATCAGATAGGGCAGGGCCCCTTCACTGTTCTCACTTAAATATCTTAGCTGCTCTTCTCTCTTTACTCTTCTCTGTGAATTTTAAGATAAATTTCTCCCATTTTAGGAAACATTTTGCTGTGATTGATATAGTGATTACATTAAATTTACAGATCGGTTTGCAAAACTCACAAAACTCAGACTTCCTGTCCTTGAAATAATAGGTCTCTTTCTTTGTCTTCTTTTATGTCTTTGAATAGAATTTTAGAAAATTATCTATACACCTATCATACCCTGTTTATTATATTTAACATCCAGGAGCATCCCCACTTTCTATTATTATTGCAAATTGTATCTTTTTATTTTTATTGTATTTCTTAAGTTTTGCTTTCCTGTGTATAGATATTCTGGTTTTTCATTGAATCCCAAAATATGAGTAATTAATTTATTATTTTTTTACCTATGGATTTTTCCATATAAAAATATCATATACCATTAACAGTCATTTTGAAAATCTGTATACTATCTTATCAGAGAAGGCAAAGGCACCCCACTCCAGTACTCTTGCCTGGAAAATCCCATGGATGGAGGAGCCTGGAAGGCTTATTTGTTTTCTCTTCTCCTTTTGCACTGACAGTCATTTTTGTTCATGACTTTAAGGGGAAGAATACTAAAACTCTTCCATTATGTGTTATGTTTCTGTAGTATTCCATAGATATGGCAGTCCACTCCAGGACTATTGCCTGGAAAATCCCATGGACAGAGGAGCCTGGTAGGCTACAGTCTATAGGGTTGCAAAGAGTTGGACACGACTGAGCAACTTCACTTTCATTTTCATAGATAATCACATAACAAAATTTGTTTGTTTGTTTGTTTGTTTTTGAAGTTTCTGAGTCTTGTCCAACTCCTTGTAACCCTGTGAACTATAGCCTGCCAAGTTTCTCTATGAAATTCTCTAGGCAGGTCTACTGGAGTGGCTAGCCTTTCCCTTCTCCAGGGGATCTTCCTAACCCAGGGATCAAAGCCAAGTCTCCCACATTGCAGGTGGATTCTTTACCAGCTGAGCCACCAGGGAAGTGCTGCAATGCAGTTGGTAAGCTTTTAATAAGGAAATTTCTCTTCTAGCTTTAGCATATTAATTTAAAAAATTATGATTTGGGGTTACGTGTTATTAAATAGCCTTTCTGTATCAAGTGAGATGGTTATATTTTCCCTTTTAACCTGATTGTGTAGTGTCTCTATATACATATACACATATATTAGTATTAGTAAACCGTCCTTACATTTTCTAACACCTTAGACAAGTTTCAGTACCAACATTATCCTAGCTTTATAAAACATGAGTTTAAACAGACTTTCCTCTTATTCTATCGTGCTGTTAAACATACTCAAATGTGTAACTACTGTGTGAAATGTGAGCTCATTCTAACATTTGTTAGAATTAATGCTTAAAACTGGGCTTCCTGGTGGCTCAGATGGTAAAGAATCTGCCTGCAATGCAGGAGACCTGGCTTTGATCCTTGGGTTGGGAAGATCCCCTGGATGAGGGCGTGGCAACCCACTCCAGTATTCTTGCCTGGAGAATCCCCATGGACAGAGGAGCCTGGCAGACTATAGTCATAGGTCACAGAATTGGGCAAGACTGAGCGACTAAATACATATGCTTAAAACTGTTAATATCTGGGCCTGATATTTGTGTCCATCTTTATGTTAGATGGTAAATTCTGTCTACTGATTCCGATATTTATATGTCTATTTCAGTCATCTATTTCTTCTTAAATAAGTTGTGGTTTTGGAGACAATGTAGAATCACTGATTTTTATCTGTGTTGTACCATTTATGGACATAACGTTTTGTGTTATAAATAAATATGTATGTGTGTGTATATATACATATGTAATATGTATGACTATATAGGCATATCTCACAAAATTCTCAGTTCATTTCAGTCACTCAGTCGTGTCCACCTCTTTGCGACCCCATGAACTGCAGCACACCAGGCTTCCCTGTCCATCACCAACTCCTGGAGCTTGCTCAAACTCACATCCTTCAGGTCAGTGATGCCATCCAACCATCTCATCCTCTGTCTTCCCCTTCTCCTCCTGCCCTCAATCTTTCCCAGCATCAGGGTCTTTTCCAATGAGTCAGTTCTTCATATCAGGTGACTAAAGTATTGGAGCTTTAGCTTCAGCATCAGTCCTTGCAATCAATATTCAAGACTGATCTCCTTTAGAATGGACTGGTTGGATCTCCTTGCAGTCCAAGAGACTCTCAAGAGTCTTCTCCAACACCACAGTTCAAAAGCATCAGTTCTTCGGCACTCAGCTTTGTTTATAGTCCAACTCTCACATCCATACACGACCACTGGAAAAAGCGTAGCTTTGACTAGACTGACCTTTGTTGGCAAAGTAATGTCTCTGCTTTTTAACATGCTCCCAAGGTTGGTCATAGCTTTTCTTCCAAGGAACAAGTGTCTTTTAATTTTATGGCTGCAATCACCATCTGCAGTGATTTTGGAGCCCCCAGAAATAAAGTCTGTCACTGTTTCCATTGCTTCCCCATCTATTTCCCATGAAATCATGGGACCAGATGCCATGATCTTCGTTTTCTGAATGTTGAGTTTTAAGACAGCTTTTTCACTGTCCTCTTTCACTTTCATCAAGAGGCTCTTTAGTTCTTCTTCACTTTCAGCCATGAGAGTGGTGTTGTCTGCATATCTGAGGTTATTGTTATTTCTCCCAGCAATCTTTTTTTTTTTTGATGCTTTTATTTATTTATTTATTTATTTTTAAACTAGTACCTGTTTATTGTAAATCAAAACATTATCACAAATAAGATAATTCCAGCTTGTGCTTCATCCAGCCCAGCATTTCACATGGTGTACTCTGCATGTAAGTTAAATAAGCAGTGTGACAATATGCAGCCTTGACATATTCCTTCCCCTATTTGGAACCAGTCTGTTGTTCCATGACCAGTTCTAGCTGTTGCTTCCTGACCTGCATGCAGGTTTCTCAGGAGGCAGGTCAGGTGCTCTGCTATTAATTTTCCATAGTTTGTTGTAATCTACACAGTCGAAGGGTTGGGTGTAGTCAATAAGGCAGTACCTATAATTATGCCCTCAGTTTAATTCGAGATGTGGGATTATTTGGGCGTCTTCTCTCAATCATTTTTGTGTTATATCTATTGTATTAATATTTTTGAATTTGGCTACAGTTTGTTGAAACTTGATGTTATTTCTTATTAATTTCTGTTATTTTAATTTTATTCTTTGTGTATCCTTTTTTAGATTTATTAAACTACTGTTGATTTACAATATTGTGTTATCTTCTGCTGTACAGCAGAGTGATTCAGTTATCCGTATATGTTCACTCTTTGCCATATTCTTTTCCATTATGTTTTATCACAGGATATTGACTGTGGTTCCCCATGCTACCCACTAGTGTCTTGTTTCTCCATTCTGTGTATAATAGGTTACATCTGCTAATCCCAGACTCCCGATCCATCCCTCCCCCACCCATCCTCTCGTGGTAACTACAAGGATGTTTTATATCCTTTATTATGACTGCAGTATTCTCTTTTAACGATTGAATCACAAGCCTGAGTCATTAATTTTCAATCTTTTTCTCTCGCTGATGTTTGCATTAAATAGTTGACTTTCTTCTAAGTATTGTTTTAATCTCTAGATGTCAGGTTTTGCTCTGTAATGTACATGTTGCTCTTTAGTCCTAAATATTCTAAAGATTTCTTTGTTTTTGAATTTTTTTTGTTTTTGTTTAAATTTCTGAACATACGTTTTTAAAAAGCTTTTTATATGACACTAATTTTAATATACTTTGTCCGAAAATATGATCTGGATATTATCTTTACTTCTCTGCTGAGATTTGCTTTGTACCCTAGGACATGGCTACTTTTATAAATGATTCCTGTGTGTTTGAGAAACATCATACCTCTCCTAATGATCAGACAAAATAGTCATGTATCATCATTAATCCTGCCTGTTACGTTTTATTGACCAAAATTTCTATGTCCAAATATTCATCTGCCATATGTATGTATTTTTTTCCTTTTTTCGGTTCTTCTTCGTGAGACAGAAGTCCTAAAGTCTTCCCAATCAAAATCTAGACTGGTAGGCTGGTTAATTTTCGTATTTCTGACAATTTGTGTTCTTTTATGTTTGAGGACTGCATTGCTAAGTGAATAAATTTTAGGATGGCTAATTTTTTGTAGGGAGTTTATTTTTTTCTCTCGAATGTCTGTATTGCTGATGGTTCTTTTTTTTTTTTTTTGCCTTCTTTTAGTTAGTATTTCTCTAGGATGTATTCTTTCATCCTTTGTCTTATAAGTGAAAGGGCCAGGACTCAGAACTGAGCTCAGAGGCTATCAGGAATGATATCTGGGGTTATCTGATAGAAAATAGATAACTAACAGATGCTTAGTTGAGTCTGATTTCAGTTGATCTGCTCCATGGTAAGGTGGCCAGAGTGAGGTGAGCAAAGACGTCTGATGTGAGCTCCAGGAAAGCCAGCACTTATCCCTGCTTTGTCCTCTGCTTCATTCCAAGCACCTGGAACACCGCCTGGCACTTAGCAGGTGCTCAAAAAATGTGCAGTGAATGAATCAGTTGTTGAATGGAATCATCTCAGCAGGTCACTTTGAGAGGCCTTGTTTCCCATCTGCGAAGGGCTTGGTTGGGCTTGCCACCCACCCTGCCATCTATAAGCTACAGCACTACTGACCAGTCAGGGCCACCTCAGTGTAGCCACTGCAGAAAAGGACACAGTCGGGCTTGTCCTCCCTGCATTGCTTGAGCTCGGAGGACCGGATGAGGTAGTGCCATTAGATCAATAATCCGTACTAACTTTTGAAGGATAATTCCTGCATGGCTTGCAAATGGCACAAATCTTAAGTATAGCCTTGGTAAGTTTTCCTAGTATATGCCTATAGTCATGTCACCAGCATCCAGGTGAAGATTCAGACTGGACTCTCACAGCTCTGGCCACTAGCTATATGTGGCCGTTTAAATTCATTATAACTGATTAAACTCAAATGTCCAGGTCATTGGCTGCATAGACCACATTTCAGATCCTTAGTGGTCACGTGTACCTTTGCTTTTGTATGGTGCCTCCTGCCTTGAACAGTACAGAATGTGAACAACTTTATCATCACAGAAAGTTCTAGTGGGCAGCTATAAGCTGCTGCTGCTAAGTCGCTTCAGTCATGTCCGACTCTGTGCAACCCCATAGATGGCAGCCCACCAGGCTCCCGTGTCCCTGGGATTCTGCAGGTAAGAACACTGGAGTGGGTTGCCATTTCCTTCTCCAGTGCATGAAAGTGACAAGTGAAAGTGAAATCGCTTAGTCGTGTCCGACTCTCAGCGACCCCGTGGACTGCAGCCCACCAGGCTCCTTCGTCCATGGGATTTTCCAGGCAAGAGTACTGGAATGGGGTGCCATTGCCTTCTCCTTAGTTTGCCAAGATTCCTGAATTCAGAATTCAAGGTACCTTGAAATTATATTTTTTATTTTATTCGCAGCTGTAAGATGGGCTCTCAAAAGTGCCCAGTATTCTTTCCCCATCAGTTGGTTTTTCCTGTTCTTTTTATATACGGGCTCCTACATGGGTGCACTCTTGTGTCTGGCTTCTTTTTAGTCAACATATCGTGTGCAAGATGCATCCATGTTGTTACTAGTACCAGTAATTCATTCTCTTATATTGCTGTGCAGTGTTTGGTTACGTGAATTTACCAAAATGTGCGTATCCATTCTCCCAAACACTCATCTTTATGATCTTTCACTCTAAGCCAGGCACAGTGTAAGCATGTACCTGATTAATTCGCCTTACCCTAATGTCAATTCTTTGAAATAGTTCCTGCTTTACAGGTGGATGAATCCATGCACAGAGAGGTTGAACAGCTGTTCCCTAGGCGCACAGTTAGGCCAGGAGCCTGGGGAGGCAGCTTTGCTCTACCCTTTATGCTTAGTACAGGACAGTTACCCTCTTCCTTGCACTCTGGTGAACATCACATCCCTGTGAGTTTCAGTCGCTTGTGCTAAGAGAACTGTTTCTATTCTACGTTTCCTTTTTATTTCTGTGCTCTTATTTATTTATTTTGGCTTTACTGGGTTTGAATTCCTTCAAAGGTCCTAATGTCATCAGAGATTACTCCAAAGTTAGTGGTCTTGGATGTTGCTGAGAGCGCATATCCTTTCAGCGTTCTGGGCCCAACCATGCTGTGGCTAGTGGAGACAGTGTGGTCATGAACACCTCTGAGTCAAGTTCAGATCCACGCTCCCTGCTCTGTGGAACCAGCAGCAGAGCACACAGCCAGGCCCCTGTCTCTTTGCAAATGTGGAATCTATCGTGTCCGTGGCTCATGTGCTTGATCACTCAGTCATGCCCAACCTTTACGGCCCCATGGACTGTAGTCTGCCAGGCTCCTCTGTCCAAGGAATTTTCCAAGCAAGAATACTGGAGTGGGTTGGCATTTCCTACTCCAGACAACACCTTCTCAACCCAGGGATAGAATCTGTATCCCCCGCATTGGCAGGTAGATTCTTGTCCACTAGAGCCGCCTTCCTGGGAAGCCCGCGGTCTACTCTGGGCACTGGTTAAACATCACAGAGTCAGGTGTGATTGCTTAAACCGTTGTGGGGGAAAGCCAGAATTATTTCACAAAATCAAATCACTCTACTTCCTCCCTCCTTCTGGAGGACCAAAGTGGGAGGTGGTCAGAGGCCAAGGATGCTCCCCTTGCGTGCCCACCTGGCTACTTCATGACCTCTTCAGGTCTCTGTCCAAACGTTACTTTCTCCATAAGACTCTCCCGGCTTCCTGGTTTAAAATAGCACCCCCCTTTCCCAGCAAGCCCTGTTCTTCCCTGCCTTATCTTTCTCATCAGTGTTTAGCACCATCTAACACAGCCTATATTTGACTGATTGATGTCTTTATTGCCATCTTTCCCCATGAGAAGGTTCAGGAAGGTAGGGGTTTATGTCTCTTTTTTGAATTCCAGGTGCCTGCACCAGCATTACCATGTAGCAGGTGCTTGTGTTAATCATGTTAATGAATCAATATTAATGAATAGCAATTGCTCAATCAGTACATTAATGGACAAACTCTGAGGCTGATGGAAGCTGAGGTTAGGTGTGGAGGGTATCCTGGCTGGGATTGTATCAGGCATAGTGTAGTTGGAGTGAGTAAAAGGTGCGGGCACCCTGTAATCCATGCAGAGGAAAGGAGGATGAAAAGCATTGTTTATTTAGCATCTACTGTGTGCTGAATGGGCTTCCCTTGTGGCTCAGCAGTAAAGAATCCACCTGCCAGTGCTGGAGACATGGGTTCATTCCCTGGGTCAGACAGATTCCCTGGAGAAGGGAATTGCAACCCATTCCAGTATTTTTGCCTGAAAAATCCCATGGACAGAGGAGCCTGGAGGGCTACCTTCCATGGGGTCACAGAGTCGTACACAACTTAGCAACTTAACAGCAACAACAAAGTGAAAGAAAGTGAAGTCGCTCAGTCATGTCCGACTCTTTGTGACCCCATGGACTGTAGCCCACCAGGCTCCTCGGTCCACGCCTGGGATTTTCCAGATATGAATACTGGAGTGGGTTGCCATTTCCCTCCCCAGGGGATCTTCCCAACCCAGGGATCGAAGCCAGGTCTCCTGCATTGTAGGCAGACGCTTTACCGTCAGCGACCAGGAAGCTCAGCAAATGTGCTAAATAGCACTTGTTTACAGTTTCTCTATCAGCTCTCATGACTTTTCATATTTAATCCTAGCAGAGCCCTTTGCCAGGGAGGTTTTATAACACCTGTGTCACAGATGGAATGACCGCAATACACCCAAAATCAGAGATTCAGAATGTGCTGGAGCAGGAATTTGAGACTCACATGGCCTGGTCCGAAAGTTGTTCGACTTCCAGACCATGCTGCCTCCTAAGATGGTGGGCTCCTGTTCCCCATTCCCAGCGAGCTTCATGCAGAGATGCTCGGCTCCCTTGTCTTGTAGTTTGATGTTTACACACCTCCTCCCTTCTTGGGCTGGGAGCTCCCTCCCTTCACTGGAAGGTGTGTTAGAAACTGTCTGATTCATTTTTGACATGTCTGTGCCCCCACCAGGGCTGGCGCAGCCCCCACACAACACGTAGCAGGCGTCCTCAGATTGTTTGTTAAAATGTGCTCTGCCAAGGGTTGGCTTCCTGAGAAAGCACGTGCTTGCGATACCAGGCCCTTCTTTCTGGTGGCTGCCTCCTGCGGCTTCATCCTGTCAATGTTTGGGGGAGCATCCTGGGCTGCTTTTTTCTGGTCTCTGTTTTAATAATTAATACCTTCTGCTTGGAAGTGAAGTTCATCCAAGAACAATCACAAGCAAATGAAAGCTAAGCTGTGAAATTGTGCTGGAGAGGGAAAACAGGGAGTCACTATAAATAAGCCCCAAGCCCACGTGCCTTTTTCTTTTTTGACTCTCACACACAGCTATAAATGTTTGATGAAGCATTTTACTTATTTATAAATCCTGTCACAGCAAACACAGGCATTTGGACCTAGTTCCCCTCCCCACAGTAAATAGCTACTTTTGGAAGACAGACCCCCTGGGGAGAAAATGAATGAGATTTTTTTTTTTTTCCTTCTTCTTCCTTTTTTTCCCCCTGAGGCAGAAGGGATTTAGCTATGCTCTAATTCCCCCATTAGCAGCCTCTATTTATAATCACTACCACTTATTGAACACCTATTCTGTGCCAGGAAATCCATGTGGTGATTTCCCATGGTATTACCTTAATTCTCCCAGCTCTTATAATAGGCATTATTATCCCCGTTTCACAGTTGAGGGAATTGAGGCTCCAAGAGGCTATGTATTGTCCAAGATCACACC
The DNA here is from genome assembly GCA_006410935.1 of Redunca redunca. Lineage (NCBI taxonomy): Eukaryota > Metazoa > Chordata > Mammalia > Artiodactyla > Bovidae > Redunca > Redunca redunca. Next base: position 1,086,295 of record SJYQ01000210.1, on the reverse strand, counting down.
AGCAATTAATTGACAGAGGCAGAACTCAGCAGCATGCTTGCTATTCTAGAAACACTTCTCCAATACAGTAATATAAAGTAAACTAAAGTTAAAATAAAAAATTAAAAAAAAAAAGAAACACTTCTCTACACTGCAGCTTAGGCTCAATTTATTGAGTCATGATCAGCATTTAAAAATATGGAAAAGCAAACTGGGATGAAGTAAGAGAAGGGCAGAGTAGGAGAGAAGGAAAAGTGCATTGTGTATCATGTTAGTGTTGCTTCATGCGGCTCATGTCCAGTGGCTTCCAGTCTGACAGCTTAGAAAGAAGCGGCTATGGTGACTGAATGCTTTCTTTGCCCCTGGAGGGACTAGCCTGAGGTTTTTGGAAGGACTTTATGGCACATGTGCCCAGAAACCGGGGGTGGGGAGGGTTGGGAGGGGAGGGGGTTATAGAACAGTGTCTTCCACTAAGCATTTTCCTAAGGAAAGGGCTCTAACTTACAATACGTTAAATTTTCCAGGATGTTGAGGCCCCACCTCCAGGTATCAGCTAGGAATTCCCATATGAGGGCCTGTAACCTCAGGCTGTCACACTATGTATTTTCTTGTGGAAATGAAGATATTGATAAAGCAGGCTTTATTCCTATAATGTGCACAAGTTGTAAAGTGGTTGCACACTCATCTTTTCTTCATCATTCTCAGAACTCCCCCCACTATCATTTAGCTCCTCTCACCATCTTCTTAGTCCCTCCCACGACCCTCTTAGGCATTCCCTGCAAGTCTGAATGCAAGGCTGAAGAACGTTTGCACCAAGGACCTACCGTATAGCACCGGGAACTATACCCAATATTTTACAATTAACTTACAAGGGAAAAGAACCTGAAAAACTACATATATATATACATATTCAGTTCAGTCGTTCAGTCGTGCCCAACTCTTTGCTACCCCGTGAATTGCAGCATGCCAGGTCTCCCTGTCCATCACCAACTCCCGGAGTTCACTCAGACTCATGTCCATTGAGTCGGTGATGCCATCCAGCCATCTCATCCTCTGTCGTCCCCTTCTCCTGCCCCCAATCCCTCCCAGCATCAGAGTTTCCAGTGAGTCAACCCTTCGCATGAGGTGGCCAGAGTGCTGGAGTTTCAGCTTTAGCATCATTCCTTTCAATGTATATATATACATATATATGTGTATATAGACACACACACATACATGAAACTGAATCACTTTGCTGTACATCTGAAACTAAACATTGTAAAACAACCCTGCTTCAATAAAATAAAATAAAATAAAAAACTCCCAGTTATAATAACTCCCAGTTATTCTGGGGTGTAATACATAGCATGGTGACTGTAGTTAACAATACTTTATTGTATATTTGAAAGTTACTAGATCACGTACATTCTTAATCTCAAGGAAAAAACGTTTAACTATGTGAGGTGATGGGTGTTTATAGACTTATTGTGGTGATCATTTTGCAACATACGCATATATCAGAGCATTATGTTGTACGCCTTAAACTTATGTAATATATTTGTGTTGTTCAGTGACCCAGTCATATCCAACTTGTTGTGACCCCATGGACTAAAGCACACAAGGCTTCCCTGTCCTTTACCATCTCCTGGAGTTTGCTCAGATTCATGTCCATTGAGTTGGTGATGCCATCTAACCATCTCATTCTCTTGCCATTTCCTTCTCCTTTTTCCTTTAATCTTTCCCAGCATCAGGATCTTTTCTAATGAGTTGGCTGTTTGCCTCAGGTGCTCGTCAGCATCAGTCCTTCCAATGAATATTCAAGGTTGATTTCCTTCAGATCTGACTGGTTTGATCCCCTTAAAGTCCAAGGGATTCTCAAGAGTATATCTCAATAAAACTGGAAAAATATATAAAAGAGTGAAGTTATTCTTAAAAAAAAAAAAAAAAAGAAAAAGCAGGCTTGTAACCCTTATTTTAGAGGTGAGGAAACTGAGTCTCAAAGAAGCAGACCTGGTTAATGGTTTGTGGATTTGGTTAATGGTCCTTTAACCAAGGACACACTGCCCACTGCCCTGTGCGCCTTTCTCCTCAAAGTTATTTAGCTAATATTTATAAAATGTAGATAAACTCTTACTACTCTCAGGACTAAAATCCACTGTTTTCAGGATAAAGGCCGTGTCAGATGCCAGGTCTAATATTCTATCCTCGGGAAAATGTTTCCTGGCCTCCCAGCTCACATCAGGTTCCCTGTTGCTCACACAGCCTCCCATGCAGGAACTGCCGCTCATGAGATGACTTGAATTGACATTTAACTCCCTTTCTGGAATATAACTCTCATGAGAATAGGGTCAGTGTCGAGCCTAGTATGTAATGGAAGATTAATATTTACTAAATGGATGATTTTGTTTTGTTTTTCTGACTCGTAGTCTGTTTGGCCCACCACATGCAGGTTCAAGAGAGACAATAATTTAGTATTTCTGCTAAATTTTCTTTTCTTGGGGGGGAGAAAACATAATTTTTATTTTTATTTTTTTTTTAATTTTTATTTTTACTTTATTTTACTTTACAATAGTGTATTGGTTTTGCCATACATTGACATGAATCCACCACGGGTGTACATGCGTTCCCAAACATGAACCACCCTCCCACCTCCCTCCCCATAACATCTCTCTGGGTCCTCCCTGTGCCCCAGCCCCAAGCATCCTGTATCCTGCATTGGACATAGACTGGCGATTCGTTTCTTACATGATAGTATACATGTTTCAATGCCATTCTCCCAAATCATCCCACCCTCTCCCTCTCCCTCAGAGTCCAAAAGTCCGCTCTACACCTCTTAAAAAGTCTTGCCTTGATATTATGTCCAGCATTTACTATAATTTGCTTTGGGCAATTGGTCCTTTCCTCAGTGTGATGTTGTATTTGGGGAAGGTGGTTAAACCAAAGGAAGGAAAGCAGAGTAGTTTTAGGGAAATTATTTAAGTCACTCCAAAATCTCTAACATATTAAAATATGTAATTGCTAAATAGTGTTTTATGATTTAATTATAATTGACTCAGAACTATATGGATTTCATTTCTCAAACTCACAGAAGTTGAGCAATAAAGGAAAGATGTTTTCAGGAAAAAGTAATGTGGTCAGAATGAGATAGATAGACTGACAGACGTGGAGAAAGATATAGATAGCATAGTGCACTTGACATGAAATTTGGAGATTTCTCAGAGTCCAACAGATAGTATTTTTCTCTGCCAATCCTGCCTCTCAAAATCCACTGGTATGTTTTGATTTAGTGTGGTTTTACCTTTTTAGGTTATCTTTCTTTCTTTTTAAAAAGAATTTTTATTTGTCTGTTTTAAAATTTTACATAAGTTTTAAATTTTACTTTCCACTTACAGTCTGACCGAATGTTGGCTATGTTCCCTGTGTTGTACAATGCATCCTTGAGCCTATCTTACCCCGGTGGTTTGGCTCTTCACTCTCCCACCCCTGTAATCCCCCCTCTTTCTCCCCACTGGTAACCACTAGTTTGTTCTGTGTATCTGAGTCTGCTTCTTTTTATGTTTTACTCATTCACTAGTTTGTTGTACTTTTTAGATTCCACATATAAGTGATATCATGCAGGATTGGTCTTTCTCTGACTTATTTCACTTAGCATAATGCCCTCCAAGTCATCCGTGTTGCTGCAGATGGCAGTTTTTCATTATTTTTGTAGCTGAGTAGTATCCACGTGTGTGTGCGTGCATGGAGTGTGTGGTTGTGTGTGTGTGTATCACATCTTTATCCATTCTTCCGTTGATGGACACTTAGGCTGCTTCCATATCTTGGCAACTGTAAATAATACTGCTAATGAACATTGGGATGCAGGTATCTTTTCAATAGGCTATCTTTCTAAATTAGAAAATAAAACCCTAAAACAAATGTCTACTATGTGAACAAGGATTGGAAGTTTGAGTAGAAATTTCTCATGTGTGTCCTTTTATCTTTCCATCAGTCTACTGTAGCAGGAAGAATGGATGTTTTCAACATCATTTGCCTTTGATGAAACTGAGTCTGAGAGAGAAGGACATATAACAAACAATATTTTGTGCCCAGTACTGGCATGGGCTTTTAGACATGGGCTCTCTTGTTTGATTCTATAAGAGTTTGCAGTTTGAAAAATAAGGGTATATTGTAGGAGGTAAAGTAGCTGGTGCTATGGGCTGTTTGGGGCTTCCCTGGTGTCTGAGTGGTAAAGAATTCACCTGCTAATGCGGGAGATGCAGGTTCGATCCGTGGGTTAGGACGATCCCCTGAAAAAGGAAATGGCAGCCCACTCCAGTGTTCTTGCCTAGGAAATCCCATGGACAGAGGGCCTGGGGGACTATAGTTCATGGGGTCACAAGTGAATGGAGCACAACTCGGTGACTGAACAACGGCAACAGTGTGCTGTTTCATGGGGGCTGGTTCAGAGTGTCAGCAAAGGGGCTTCTAAGCAGCAGAGAGCTGACTGCAGAACTGAAAGACAAGCAACACTTAGCTAGGAGAAAAGCAGGCATGGGAAGACGCTGTCCAAAATTTGGTTTGGCCAGATGTGGATCACAAAGGAACATACAGCAGCAAATGGCAAGGAGGCTGTAGTGGACCAGGTTATAAAGGGCTTTCCTGGCACACCGCTACAAGCACTTGACTTTGTCCTAAGGGCTGTGGGGGGAGCTACTAAAGGTCTTTAAACTGGTGAATCAAAGATCCCATTTGCATCTTGGCAGATTGAATGGACCGCAAAAGGGAGGATAGATCAGAGAGGGTGAGAGCAGGGAGAGAGAGAGAGTGGAAACTACAAGAAGATTTCAGGGCAAGAGGAACAGCCCCGGATGCCCGGGCTCCTCCTCGTGACTTGACCCTTCAGACCCCATGTCTGCATGTCCGTCTCCGTCTTTTCCAGCCCACTGTCACTAAAGGAACATGCACTAAAGCTGTAGGGTATTGTGCATTTGATATTATTATCAGCACTGTTATTTATTGTATTGATAAGACCTAATACCTGTGGATTAGGTAACCAGTTACCTAAGTTAACAACTATTTGTTATAAGGGCTATAACTACTAAAGAGATTTTTATTTTGTCATCGTGGTCAAGAGATTTAGAAACCTCAGATAAGCAGTGCTTCAAGTACAAATGTTCCTATGATAATAGGTTTTTGAAAAACACGAACTGGCTTCTTATTTTGTGTTAGGCATCATAATGAAGCTTTTATAACCATTTTCCTATTTTCTTACTTCATCTTCCAACCAATTTTATGGGGAGGTAGTACTATCCCATCCTGATAGACATGGAGAGTAGAGTTCAAAAAGTGTGAAGTGACTTCCTCAGCAAATAACCAGCTGAATGTGTGGAGAAAGGGACAGCATTTTGCCCCTGGAATTTCAAGTAACTATGATGAGCTAAGGTCTTGAGGAGAATATTGAGGGGCCAGGCATGGCCCTGGCTCTTAGAAACCCACAACTTCTTGGCACAAATAGTTCCTGCTTTGCAGGGCTGTGTTCTGTGAGTGAGGGGCAGCGAATTACTGGCTGAGAGGTAAGGAAATCTCTTCTTTAGGACAGCCGTGCAGAGCTCTTCTGGGGCACTTGGGAAGGAGCCCTACCAACCTCTCTTGCTGGCACAGTAGCTATTCCACCTCTCTGAGCATCTGTCTGCTCATCTGTGAATCAAGGCTAACAACACCTGCTTATCAGAGGTTGAAGTCAAATGTTGTTGTTATCTTTCAGTCACTCAGTCATATCCAACTCTTTGTGACCCCATAGACTGCAGCACACCAGGCTTCCCTGTCCTTTACCATCTCCTGGACTTTATTCAAATTCATGTCCATTGGGTCCGTGATGCCATCTAACAATCTCATTCTCTGTCGTCCCTTCTCCTGCCCTCAATCTTTCCCATCATCTGACTCTTTTCCAGTGAGTCAGCTCTTTGCATCAGGTGGCCAGTGCATTGGAGTTTCAGCTTCAGCATCAGTCCTTCTAAGAAACATTCAGGGCTGATCTCCTTTAGGATTGACTGGTTTGATCTCCTTGCAATCCAAAGGACTCTCAAGAGTCTTCTCCAACACCACAGTTCAAAAGCATCGGCTCTTTGGTGATTAGCCTTCTTTATGGTCCAACTCTCACATCCATACATGACTACTGGAAAGACCATAGCTTTGACTAGACAGACCGTTGTCGGCAAAGTAATGTCTCTGCTTTTTAATATGCTGTCTAGGTTTGTCATAGGTTTTCTTCCAAGAAGCAAGTGTTTTTTAATTTCATGGCTGCAGTCACCATCCACAGTAATTTTGGAGCCCAAGGAAATAAAGTCTGTCACTGTTTCCATTGTTTCTTCATCTATTTGCCATGAAGTGATGGGATCAGATGCCATGCTCTTAGTTTTCTGAATGTTGAGTTTTAAGCCAGCTTTTTCTCCTCTTTCACCTTCATTAAGAGATTGTTTAGTCCCTCTTTGCTTTTTGTCTTGGGCTTCTTTTGTGGCTCAGCTGGTAAAGAATCCACCTGCAATGAGGGAGACCTGGGTTCAATCGCTGGGTTGGGATGTACTCCTGGAGAAGGGAAAGGCTACCCGCTCCAGTATTCTGGCCTGGAGAATTCAATGGACTGTATAGTTCATGGGGTTGCAAAGAGTTGGACATGACTGAACGACTTTCACTGTTGCTTTCTGCCATCAGAGTAGTGTCATCTGCATATCTGAGGTTATTGATATTTCCCTCAGCAATCTTGATTCCAACTTATGCTTCATCTAGCCTGACATTTCACATGGTTTATTTCTGACATTCACATGATGGCATTTCTGCATACAAGTTAAATAAGCAGGGTAAACAATATGCCAGGTATGACCTAAATAAAAGTGAAAGAGGAGAGTGAAAAAGCTGGCTTAAAGCTCAACATTCAGGAAACTAAGTTCATGGCATCTGGTCCCATCACTTCATGGGAAATAGATGGGGAAACAGTGGAAACAGTGTCAGACTTTATTTTGCAGGGCTCCAAAGTCACTGCAGATGGTGATTGCAGCCATGAAATTAAAAGACCCTTACTCCTTGGAAGGAAAGATCTGACCAAGCTAGATAGCATATTGAAAAGCAGAGACATTACTTTGCCAACAAAGGTCCGTCTAGTCAAGGCTATGGTTTTTCCAGTAGTCATGTATGGATGTGAGAGTTGGACTGTGAAGAAAGCTGAGCGCCAAAGAATTGATGCTTTTGAACTGTGGTGTTGGAGAAGACTCTTGCGAGTCTCTTGGACTGCAAGGAGATCCAACCAGTCCATCCTAAAGGAGATCAGTCCTGGGTGTTCATTGGAAGGACTGATGCTGAAGCTGAAACTCCAGTACTTTGGCCATCTCATGTGAAGAGTTGACTCATTGGAAAAGACCCTGATGCTGAGAGGGATTGGGAGCAGGAGGAGAAGGGGACAACAGAGGATGAGATGGTTGGATGGCATCACTGACTCGATGGACATGAGTTTGAGTGAACTCCGGGAGTTGGTGACAGACAGGGAGGCCTGGCATGCTGCGATTCATGGGGTTGCAAAGAGTTGGACACGACTGAGCAACTGAACTGAACTGAAAGAATATACAGCCTTGATATATTCCTTTCCCAATTTTGATCCAGTGCCTTGTTCCACGTCTGTTTCTAATTGTTGCTTCTTGACCTGCATACAGGTTTCTCAGGAGGCGGGTAAGGTGGTCTAATATTCTCATCTCTTTAAGAATTTTCCACAGTTTGTTGTGATCCACATAGTCAAAGGCTTTGTTGTAGTCAATAAAGCAGGTGTTTTTTGGAATTCTCTTGTTTTTTTTTTTCTGTTGAAGCTTAACTTGAAGGATTTTGAGCATTACCTTGCTAGTATGTGAAATGAGTTCAATTGTGTGGTAGTTTGAACATTCTTTGGCATTGTCCTTCTTTGGGATTGGAATGAAAACTGACCTTTTCCAATCCTTTGGCCACTGCTGAGTTTTCCAAATTTGCTGATATATTGACAGCATCATCTTTTAGGATTTGAAATAGCTCAACTGGAATTCCGTCACCTCCACTAGCTTTGTTCGTATTGATGCTTCCTACGGCCCACTTGACTTCACACTCCAGGCTGACTGGCTGTAGGTGAGTGATTACACCATCGTGGTTATCTGAGTCATGAAGATCTTTTTTGAATAGCTCTTTTGTGTATTCTTGCCTCCTCCTCTTAGTATCTTCTGCTTCTGTTAGGTCCATACCATTTCTGTCTTTTATTGTGCCCATCTTTGCATGAAATGTTCCCTTGGTATCTCTAATTTTTTTTTTTTTTTACATATTGTATTGGTTTTGCCATACATCAACATGAATCTCAAATTTTCTTGACAAGATGTCTAGTCTTTCCCATTCTATTCTTTTCCTCTATTTCTTTGCATTGTTCTCTTAGGAAGGCTTTCTTATCTCTCCTTGCTATTCTGTGGAACTCTGCTTTCAGAGTTCCATATCTTTCCTTTTCGCCTTTGTCTTCACGTCTCTTCTTTTCTCAGCTATTTGTAAGGTCTCCCCAGACAGCCATTTTCCCTTTCTGCAGTTCTTTTTCTTGGGGATGATTTTGATCACCACCTCCTGTACAGTGTTACGAACCTTCATCCATAGTCCATCACGCACTCTGTCTACCAGACTGATACATGTTTATGTATCAGTGTTGAGTGGCAATGGACCCAAATCATTTAAGACATGTGGTAGGTATTCAGCAAACACGTATGCACTCTGAGTGAGTGTAAATGTATATGGCAGGACGTGGGCGGGTAGGGCAGCGGAAAGAAGGCACTTGGAGGAGGCGGCCATGATCTCCCCCAGCTATTGCACGGCCACGGTGGGCAGTGGGGCTTATGAAGCGTAGTGGCTGTCCGCATGGGCTCTGAGCTCAGACTGTATGTTCTAGGAGTTCCTCTACCTCATTCTGGCCCTGTGACCCTGGGGGAGTTTGTGAAACCTTCCTGAGCCTCAGTTTCTCCATCTGTAAAGTGCCTATAATAAGAAGTTATTTAACTCCTAGGTTTATCATGGGATGTAAAAGACAATCCGTGTATATGCTGAGTTCACTGTCAGTATAGGGGAGGCAATGAGTCAGCCTTGGCCATCTCCATCTGTCCTTCCAAGAATCAGAAGCCCAGTGGGGCCAAAGGGAGGATCCCAGCAGAATTCGCAGAAGAGTCCTAAGGCATGTGCCAGGATAGTTCTATCAAAGCCTGACACCAGATGACAAAATAGCTTCCCCAAGCTTGAAGGAACGTGCCCTCCTTGGGCTCAGCCCCCTGCTTCATAAAGATGTTTCATTCAAACCCAGTCGTGAATGACTCACTTCAGGACCCACTGGTTGCCTAGCAGGCTTAGGGGCAGGGGTCTAGGGGGACCTGGAGGCTGAAGACCTGTTTTCACTTGATTACTGATCCTTCCCAAATTTCACACAACATTAGGCTAAGATTTCTGTCACATGTTTATTAATGCCAGAATGAAAGCTTCCTCCAGGCTTCTCTTTACTTTTCATTGATGCCCAGTGACAGTCTCACTGGCTGATGCTGTGGAGGGTTAATCCATGAAAACCATCAGTTACACAGGCCAAATGGACGCAGGAGAAAGAGCATCAAGGAGGATGGCGACTTGCCTTCCCATCCTGACCCTGTCTCAGGTGTCGTCCCCATTCTCTGGGACCCAGTTCGGCCATCTATAAATGATATTTTGAAGGTTTTATGTGCTTCCAAATGGTAATACTTCTAATACACTGATTTTAAAACCTAACCAAGTGATATGTTAGTTGGGAATGTATTTCAAGACAGAACTACATATATTAAACCAATTATTTTTAAACCAGTGCTTTGAAATCAAATGGGTAAATCTCTGTTAATTAATCCACCGATTCATTCACTTAACTGATGTACACCGAATGCCTATTCTGTACGAGGCACTTTTCGCTGGAGAAAGACTGGACAATAGTAGTAAATGATACAAATGTAATAGTAAATGATACAAACATGGTCTTCACCAATACGGAGCTCATTTCCAGTTGGGAGAGAGAACAGTCATCAGTTCAGTTCAGTCACTCAGTCGTGTCCGACTCTTTGTGACCCCATGAACCACAGCACGCCAGGCCTCCCTGTCCATCACCAGCTCCCGGAGTTTACCCAAACCCATGTCCATCGAGTTAGTGATGCCATCCAGCCATCTCGTCCTCTGTTGTCCCCTTCTCCTCCTGCCCTCAACCCTTCCCAGAATCGGGGTCTTTTCCAATGAGTCAGCTCTTTGCATCATGTGGCCAAAGTATTGGAGTTTCAGCTTCAGCATCAGTCCTTCCAATCAACACCCAGGACTGATCTCCTTTAGGATGGACTGGTTGGGCCTCCTTGCAGTCCAAGGAACTCTCAAGAGTCTTCTCTAACACCACAGTTCAAAAGCATCAATTCTTCAGTGCTCAGCTTTCTTCACAGTCCAACTCTCACATCCATACATGACCGCTGGAAAAAGCATAGCCTTGCCTAGACAGACCTTTGTTGACAAAGTAATGTCTCTGCTTTTTAATATGCTGTCTAGGTTGTTCATAACTTTCCTGCCAATCATTGAGAATGAGCCGTGTTATAAGAACTAGGACTCTATATGATAAAATGAGAGAACACAGAAAGAATACCTATTCCAGTGGAAGAAAGACTTAATGGTTAAGCTATGTTTGAGTTAAAGGAAAAATACATTATTTACAACCATAAATTACGTATATTGATTGCCTCCTTGTATGGAGAATGATTCATGAGTTGGGAAATGCAAACTCAAGTCAAATTCTTCCACTTCCCTGCTAAGTAACTTTTATCTGAATCTGTTGTGATGATTTTGTTAAAAACAAAAAGGAAGTCCTCATTAGAGTGGAAAAAGCTGTATTAAGTGTAAGGAAAATAGTATTACAGAGTTATGGTGCCATGTGCTGCCTGGCAGTGCCCCGATAGGATACAGTTGCAAAGCATCTTTGGTTTTGTCCTCTAACCCCTTTGTACTTGTTGAATAATATTACGGTATTAGTTTCTTCTCTGCCCCGGTAGAAATACACAGTGGCTTTTCTGATGACCATTAGGTAATTAAAGGCCAAAACTGACTTAATGTAACAAAAGACTGTCTCAGTTCCGGGCTATCCAGTGGCTTGTAATAACCAGCTTTTCAGTCCCCACTAAAAGGAGAGTCTCTCTGCGGTTCCCCCGATTAGGGCTGAAGTTATCTTGGCAGCCGAAGATGGTCAGTGACGCTTGCTTGCTTTCTCTTTCTCACTTGCCTCCTCTCCAGCTTTTATCTGTTTTTTCCAGCCTCTCTCAGGCTGGAGTGTGCGTGAGGAGCGGGGAAGCACAGAAAGGTCAGGGAAGGTCAGGCTTGATTGGCCTCGTCATGACATGACCTAGCTTCAGCCGTCCAGATAGGGTTAGAGCTGGCTTGCTGCGTGAGCGTGTGTTCATGATCTTCTTGGAGCAGCTCCCACTCCTAACCATCCTTCTCTGAGGCCCCTTCCTGTGGTTGGCAGCATCCCTGTTTCCCTGAGTTGGTTCACTTATTCCATCACTCTCATGATTTCTCCAGCTTCCTTCTGGTGAGATGCCTTCACCCTTCCAGGCAGCCCTGTTCCTCGAATCTTCAGACAAGTGTGATGGCTAACACTTACATGGCACTTACAGTGTGCTATTTTACCCACTTTTACAGTGTGTATTATTACATGATTGCCATCCCTGTTTTACACGTAAAGAAACTAAGGCTTAGAAATCTTAAGGAAGGTGTCCAAGATCTCATAACTGCAATGTGGAGGGGCCATGATTTGAGCTCACACAACCTTTCTTAGAGTCTTTCTTTGAACACCTATTTTGTTCTTCATCCTCAAACTGGTTTTCTTTGGCTCATCATCCTGGGCCACGGAGAAACTGTAATTCAAAAAGATGTTTGCACCCCAGTGTTCATAGCAGCACTATTTATAATAGCTAAGATATGGAAGGGACCCAAGTGTCCATAAGAGATGAGTGGATAAAGAAGGTGTGATGCACACACACACACACACCACAGTGGAATAGTACTCTAAAAAGGAATGGAACGATGCCATTTGTAGCAACGTGGACGGACCTAGAGATTATCACACTAAGTGATGTAAGTCGGACAAAGACAAATACTATGTGATATCAGATGAATGTGAAATCTAAAAAACTGTCACTAATGAACTTATGGAACATAAAAAGATGAACAGACACAGAATGCAAACTTATGGTTACCAAAGGGTGGGGGAGGGATGAATAGGAGTTTGGAATTAACAGACACACATTACTGTATATAAAATAGATAGACAACAAGCACTTATTATATACCACAGGAAACTATATTCAAATCTTGTCATAACCTATAATAGAGAATCTGAAAAAGAATATATGTAAATACAAATTTATATATAAACATTA
>SJYQ01000210.1:1051932-1073869 GCA_006410935.1 Redunca redunca | reverse complement strand
TTATATATAGTTAAATATATATAATTTTATGTTTACAGATATATAAATATAACACACCCACATACATGTAACTAAATCACTTTGCTGTATACTTGAAACTAAGTCAGTATTGTAAATCAAATATACTTCAATTTTTAAAAAATGTAAAAAAAGTCGTTGTCATTCCCCTGATGGAACTGAGGAGTTAAATGGTTCGCTCACTGGTATCTAGCGACCCACTGTTCACATAAGCTACTGGAGTGATCTATCTTAAACTCATTTTGATGTCTGATATGTGTCACTTTGGGGTCTCAACTAGATTTTCCGTTTCTCATCCAGCTGCAGAGTTAAATTATGCACTGTCTTTGAACCTCTTGTTTTCTCATCTGTAACACAATGATAACTCTTCTGTATATTATACATGGTTACTGTAGAGATAACTCATGAATCTGGAATTGCTTAGATAAATCAAACATTTCTAAAAGCAGTATGAGCATTGTTTGGGCAGCTGCAACTGTTCCCTCTGCCCTTATCTCTCTCTGGAGATTTTCTTGTTTTACTTTCCTTTTCTGGGACTTTCCTCTACCATCTCTCCATATATGAATCTAATGTGGTCTACCTGTGTCAGTTCAGAAGTGCCTTGTTCCATGAACGTTTCTTCAGCTTTTAACTCCCAGTCCTTTGCTATACCTGTTGTAAAGTTTAATTCTGCCTACTTTTACAATAGTTGTTTTATATACTTTTCCCAGGAAAAACTTTAAGAAAATGCTCATCATCTTGACCATCACCATCCTCATTTTCAACCTGATAGCTACCTACTTTTTGCCAGACACTTTAAGAGACTATATTGGAGCCTTGAGATATTTTGGCAAAACCTATATAAGCAAACCAATTACATTGATGAGATCACTGAGAATTGCTGAGGTTAAGAGATCTTCCAAAGCAACACAACTGTAAAGATATGTAACCAAGTCATCAGTACTTTTTTATTCCAAGTCCAGTGATCTTTAATTTTCATTATATTTAATAACAACATCAAACCATAGCCACCATTTTCATCATCATTACCATCCACTATACCTCTCAAAATAACTTTCTCCCCTCTTTAGAGCTCAAAACTGGCACAGGTTGAGTTTGTTGTGTTACTTGCACAGAGTATTTATAAAGTTGAGTTAACAATGTTGCATTCCACATACTAAAAAGAAATACTGAGTGTGTACTACATTTTAGTCAGTACCTTAAAGCAGCAGTGATATGACAGTTAACAAAATAGACAATATCTTTTTATTTATTTAGCTAACTTCCCAGATGGTACTAGTGGTAAAGAATCTGCCTGCCAATGCAGGAGACACAGGAGATGTGGGTTTGATCCCTGGGTCAGGAAGATCCCCTGGAGAAGGAAATAGCACCCCATTCTAGTATTCTTGCCTCAAAAATTCCTTGGGCAGAGGAGCCTGGCGGACTGTAGTCCATGGGGCCTCCGAGAGTCAGAGATGACTAAGTGACGAAGCAGCAAATGGAAACAAATAAGAAAATAAATATTTAACACATTGGCAGCAGTGATATGTTTGATAAAGAAAAGTAGAACTGAGCAATGCAATAGAATATGAGCATACGAAGAAGCATCCTGTTTGTGTTTTGGTTTTTTTTTAAGCTCTGTTTAGGCATCTTGCTTCCCTGGTAGCTCAACTGGTAAAGAATCCTGCAATGCAGGAGACCCCGGGTTGATTCCTGGGACATGCGGATTCCCTGGAGAAGGATCGGGTACCTACTCCAGTATTCTCGGGCTTCCCTGGTAGCTCAGATGGTAAAGAATCCTCCTGCAGTATGGGAGACCTGGGTTCGATCCCTGGGTTGGGAAGATCCCCTGGAAGACGGCATGGCAACCCACTCCCTTCTTCTTGCCTGGAGAATCCCCGTGGACAAAGGAGCCTGGCGGGCTGCAGTCCATGGAGTCACAAAGAGTTGAACACGACTGAGCGACTAAGCATAGCAGAGGCATCTCAGTCGCTTTCCAACTGCCTTCCTAAGAAGGTTTGCCAGTGTGACGCCTTTTGCGCAGATGAGGAAGCTCCAGGCGGTTTACTTGCTACCACTTCTGTGTTACCATGGCCACCTCCCTTTGACGTGACTCCCTACAGAAACTTGGGCTCAGAGTGGTATGGTTTTCACGGTGTTATTGAAACTTGAAAGATTTTTAGATGGGATAGCTTAGATGATTATTGAGTGTATATTCACTTTCCATCTACCAGTGTGAGTTGGGAACACTTTCCTGTCCTGTTGAAGCTGAGCTTGCCCATCTGACTTACTTGACCAGTGAGATGTTAGCAGGTGTGACACGCAAAAAGCCTGAAGTATGCTTGCACAGAGGAGCTTCTTGTGCTTTCCTCAATGTCCCATTTAGCTTGCTGGTCTGAACAGGGTGCGAAGCCCGAGAAGCAGACCCAAACTCCACCTGTTGTTTTGCAGCCAAGCGAACCCCAGCCTGGATAATCTGACCCTCATTTGACCCACAGTGAAAGTCGCTCATTTGCGTCCAACTTTTTGCAACCCCATGGCCTGTAGCCCGCCAGGCTCCCCTCTTCATGGAACTCTCCAGGCAAGAATACTGGAGTGGGTAACCATTCCCTTCTCCAGGGGATCTTCCCAACCTAGGGATCAGACCTGGGTCTCCTGCACTGGAAGCAGATTCCTGACTGAGCCACCAGGGTTCCTTTGACCCACAGGCACATGAATAAGTACGATCTTGAATGAAAAAAAAATATTTTTGGAGTGGTTCTTAATAGCAGTAACTGGCTAATGCTAGAATCGAGTGTTAAATCTCAGCTTGCCCTTTCTTTCCTTAACTTTTAGGCTCTCAATTCCTTCTTCTGTAAAATGGCAATAAAAAAACAAACTTCTGGAGTCGCCTTGAGGAGTAAATCAGATGATACATGTGAAGCATCTAACATGATAGACGCTTGACAAGATTTTCCTCAGTGTTCTGAAGCTTTGAGTATGCTTCCTGCTTGCCTTCTAGAAATACTCGGGCAAGCTCAGCTCCCCTGATGTGGACTCTGGCCAGGTTTTCAGGACTGCTTTGTCTTGTTCCTGCTGACTTCATCAATCTTCATTCCTCTACTTCCCTAGTGACTCCAACACTTCTTCCTTTTTGCTTGAGAAATTTCAGTAAGTATGTAGCGCTAGTTGGATAGTCCATGCTGGCATCTGAGCCTCCACTGTGTGTTTATAATTATGCGGCATTCTCTTAATTATGATGATGCAAGGGAGGGAGTGTGGGGGATTTAGAAAGAAAACTGTTAAAAAAAATACTTCGTGAGAAATAACCCACAGTTAGTGGACGACAGGCCTGCAATTGTGGTTCTAATTGAAAATGGCACTATTAATATAATACTTATTCTATATAATAAAAAAGGAGGCACTTTTTGCAGTTACCCAATTCCACATGAAATTAACATCCTGTGACATTTCCCATAAATGGTTGGTTTGCACACATCAGTGGAAACAATTAGCTTGGAAGTGAATGAGGGCTGTGACTGAAGGATAAGGTAGGGAGGGTCAGACACATTCAGAAAGGCAAGAGTGAGAAAAGGGATCCAGACTTTGCTGAGGATGGGAAAACAGTGGAGCTTAGGGCAGGCAGCATTCATGATATCTAGGAAAAGCAGTGAGACTTGAAGAACTGGACTTACTTATGAGCCAGATCCACAGAGACATCATGATAAGTTCACTGAGAAGGTAAGTATAAATATTTGTATGAGTTGTGTTTCCTTAAGTTTCAAGTTCAGTCATCTGGAAACCCTTCTGTCGTGAAGACAGTGCCCTCCTTGGCTGGCTGCCTGCGCCCTCTAGTCCTGCCCAAACCCAAGAGTCTGGGTCATGCTCCTTCCCAGCAGGTTTTGCCCTGCTGTTGCCGCGCCCTTGGATGATGGTGAGATGAAATTTTTTCATGCCATGACATTTTTTTTTTCCATTTATGTAACATATGTTTCAGAGAAGGCAATGGCACTCCACTGCAGTACTCTTGCCTGGAAAATCCCATGGACGGAGGAGCCTGGTAGGCTGCAGTCCATGGGGTCGCGACTGAGCGACTTCACTTTCACGCACTGGAGAAGGAAATGGCAACCCACTCCAGTGTTCTTGCCTGGAGAATCCCAGGGGCGGGGGAGCCTGGTGGGCTGCCGTCTATGGGGTCGAACACAGTCAGACCCAACTGAAGCGACTTAGCAGCAGCAACATACGTTTTAATTTAGTTCTGTAGACAAGCTGATCCGGGTAAAAAAAGCATCAGTGACAAGTCATCCTTTTATAATTGAAAAGGGGAACATTTAGGCAACCTTTGACCCTATCAGGATGCAGTTAACCCTGAAACGGCAGAGTTATATATCATTCCCAAGGAGAACAGCTAGGCTGCAACAAGACTTCTCTCATAGCCTCCAGTTTAGATCTAAGTCCAATCATTCTTATCCATTTCTATTCCCTAAATATGTATGTTTTCAAGCATAAATCTTGTTTTCTATTTCCTTTAACATTGTCCAGTTGAGATCTGTATTTTCCTTTGTCTGGACTTACAGAGACTTCTCAAATAAGCGTATAGTTGCTAGAATTGAACCTGGGGTAGTGTCTTGACGCCATCAGTGTCAAGTATTGGGATCCTGAACAATGTTTGAATTCTAAGCTTAGTCTTTTCTTCTACAAAAAGCAATTTATCAAAGTGCTTACCCCATATGTTTGTTGTGAGTATTAAATTGGAAAATTTAAATAAAATGCTTGGCACAGTTACCGGCACATGCTAAGTGGCTCAATACGTTTCAGCTCTTTTCATCAGCACTGTCATTACGCATTATTTTCCCTGGGAACCCTCTTCCACAGTGACAGTCACATTGATCTTTCTTTAGTATTCCTCTAATGGTGCCACTCTTCTGATCAAAATCCATATGTACCTGTGATCTTCCCTACTGTATACACTAAAGTTCAGGTGCTTAACTTGGTATTCAGGTCCCTTGTCCCTTCCTGATGTGGTCACCGCACCTTTCTCACCTTACCTGTAGCAGCATCCCTCTAGGATCACTGAACTCTAGCCATACTAAGTGACTCATCGTGGTTTGAAATGAAGATGCTCTTTGTATATGCCACCTGGGAAAACCCTCTCATCCTTCTTTGATATACCATACCCAGCATCCAAGTATAGCTTCAGTCCCTGTGCTTTGCAGGGGAGGGCTAAAATCATTAAAGAGGTAGCTGTCTCTCTCTACTTGGCCTTCTAGGTGTGAACTCCACATCCTCCTCTTAATATTATTATAATTTTTTTGCTTGAATCACCAGTGAATTGAATAATTTGTTTTGGTGCCCAATCCAACTTAGTCCAGCTTTAATTTAACAACATCTTGGTGTAATTTATCGCACTGTGAGGTCTTTGGGAAGAGTCTCTAAAATGTCACCTGGATGATCTGCTTCATGCAAGTTTGCTCCTAACTTGTCTCGGTGAACGTTTGGTCATTCTACTCTGTAATTGCTAGAGATGTATTTGTCTTCTACTTTCTTCCTTTGTGTTCAATTTGGGGAAGACTCTTGAGAGACCCGTGGACTGAAAGGAGATCAAATCTGTCAATCCTGAAGGAAATCAGTCCTGAATATTCATTGGAAGGACTGATGCTGAAGCTGAAGCTCCAATACTTTGGCCACCTGATGTGAGGAAATGACTCCTTGAAAAAGACCCTGATGCTGGGAAAGATTGAAGGTGGGAGGAGAAGGGGACAACAGAGGATGAGATTGTTGGATATCATCACTGACTCAGTGGACATGAGTTTGAGCAAGGTCCAGGAGTTGAAGATGAACAGGGAAGCCTGGCGTCTTGCAGTCCATGGGTCACAAAGAGTCAGACACGGCTGAGCGACTGAACTGACTCACAGCTCATGGAAGGAGGCAGGCAGGAGTCTGTGCTCTTCCCTCTTGTCGATGTCTTTCCTTCTCAGGCACCATGAATTTATTACACACCAGTGGAGACTTGCCAGTTTACTGCCCAGCTGATGACTTGCTGTATTATATCTCCAGTTTCTTCTGCTTAGAACCAGATAATGGACCAATTGTTTCTGAGCCCAGATGCATGGACAAGAGAGTTTGTATCTGTGTGTCAGAGGGCTGAAAAAAGGAAATTAGGAATGACACCTTTCTAATCTTCTAAGTATAAGTACAAGGCAAATTTCTCTGGGTTTCTACTGAGGATAAGATAATTCAAATTATGATTGGTTTCTTCCTCTGTAATTATTGAAAGGGACTTAGAATTAAAATGAGAACCTCAAGTTGTAAATTCACTGAATAATGGATTTTTAGGTTATCGTTGGTCTGCCTGTCTTTTAGTTCACCTTTCCTTTTTAATACTTGAATCTTTTCTGTATTATTTTTGGAATGTGACACTTCTGCCTACTTACTCCGAGTTTCAGAGGACTTGCCACCTCCATTAGCTCTTCTTTCCATAGTTAGAAAGATTTGTCATGTGTGGGCTCATAAAATAATGAATATTGCTATTACGATGGTTGTTGATATTATTATTCTTAAGAGCATGGATCTTGGTACCAAACAGACCTGCATTTGAATCCCAGGCATCCCACTTACCATCTAGGTTACCTTAGTCTAGAGGTTCTCAAGCAGGGGTGATTTTGCCCCTTAAGAAGGAGTGAGACATATCTGGACATACTTTAGGTTATCACAACTCAAGGAGGGGGCTGCTAGCGTCTAATTCGCAATGGCCAAGGATGCTGTTAAATACCCTGCAACATGCATACGACAAAGTATGGTTCCCACAACAGAGAGTTATCCAGCTCCCAATGTCAATAATGCTAGGATTGAGAAACCTGTCTTAAGAACCTTAAGTGCCTGAGAGTCAGTTTTTCCATCTGTAAATCGTAGAGTTGAGTAGAGTTTACTTCACAGCATCACTGATAATTACATGAACTTACATCTGCAAAGTTCTTTAGCAGGTACCTGGGCCAGGGTAAGCACCAAAAATACAAACAAAAAAGCCCTTGTGGTTATTATGCATATATTGCATGTATCATGGTGCATGGGGGTGTAGTTACAGTAATAAGAATGTTAAACGTTGATATTATAAGTACTAGTAATATTACAACCCTTCACATATCAAAGGCAGCTTGCTTAACTTATTTATAGTGTCTCATTGTTCCTTATGATTCCATTACAAGCTTTCGTATTAGTCTAGCTTCTCGTATCTGGATCTGCTCTACCTTGCTAATTATATCCTTGATGTAACATTCAGATCTCAATACAGTTCTTTAGGTGGGGTCTGGGCAATGCACAATAGAGATTGCTATTCTCTCAGGGGTCATCTTACCATTAACTTACATTGAAATCTCCAATGCCCAAACTATTGAATGGAAGTGACAAGAGAGGGAGAAAAGACACCAAGCTGAAAGTGTATTTATAAAATGTGTGTTAAAAAAAAAATAAAATAAAATAAAATGTGTGTTATTGGTGCAGACTCCAGAAAACCTCCTTAGACACCCACATCTTTTTAAAATATTGATTTATTTGACTGCACCCAGTCTTGCTGCGGCATGTAGGGTCTTCAGTCTTCCCTGCAGCACGTAGAACCTTTAGCTGTGGCATGCAGGATATAACCCAGGCCCCCTGCACTGGGAGGGTGGAGTCTCAACCACCAGACCATCAGGGAGGTCCCTGGACACCCATAGCTAATCCAGGCATGCAAGGTCCACATTCTAGAGATTTAAATCAGGATGTGACTGATAAGAGCTGAACGGTGAAGAAGAAGAGGCCGACTCAGGGGAGAAATAGCAAGTGTTGTTTGTAATCCTGCAGTACCCCTTATCAGAACAGTGACTGGTGTGTGAGCCCCCTTCCAGGGTCGCCAGGATCTCCAGGGTTGCGACTGGATGAGCTGAGTTGGGGAGTTCT
Source organism: Redunca redunca (assembly GCA_006410935.1). Lineage (NCBI taxonomy): Eukaryota > Metazoa > Chordata > Mammalia > Artiodactyla > Bovidae > Redunca > Redunca redunca. The sequence continues at coordinate 1,065,958 of SJYQ01000210.1, read as the reverse complement.
ATCACTGCCTTTCTGCCTCTTTCTTTTATCACATTTCTCTACTTCATTGTGCACATCTAGCAAAATGAGAGTGTTCCTCAAGACCCATCCGCCCGTGCACACGGGCTCCCTGTACAAATGGCTCCCTAGGATGGATCTCTATTATTTCACCAAAAAACATCAGAGGAGGAATTTGTTCTGCTCCACTAAAGACATGATTTCCAGCTCTCTCTCCTGCCTTCACACAGTTTTTTTGGCTGCTTCCTGGGAAAAGGATAGAAAGAAAAAGAGGCATCCATAATACTTAGCTGAGCCAGTTTAACCAGGACTAAATAAGAAAGAGGAAGATAATTCAGGATTATCTAGCTGTGGAATAAAAATAGTTCCTAAGATGCATATGCGAGCCTCTACAGCTCTCCAGAGGTGCCTGGGCCAGCCCCACCATTCCACAGACTGATTGCGTCTCTGCTTTCCCCATATCCTTCTTGTGTTTCTCTCTTCATTTGCATCAGTAGTTAAGATCAGAGTTAGGCCAGCTTGGACGCCAGGTCAGCCTCTGCTCCATATGGAAATGCTAATGTCACCTGCTTTCCAGGCTGGTGGTGAGAGGCATAGAGTAAACACCCAACAAGTCAACAAGTATGAGTTTATGGTATAACTAGTGTGCTTATTAAAGATTTCTTACAGATACCCTCATCTCTATTTACTACATGAAAACATAACCAAGGTCCAGCGAGGCATGGCCATAGTGCTCAAGGATGAGCAGATGTTAAGAGGTTCAGGGTTTGAACCTCAGTATGATGATAAAATCATTTTACATCGTGTTTTTACCATGTGGTCTTGTCTTACTTCTTTGTACGTGTACTGTTTCCAATGAATCTCGCAGGAAGCTTTATTTTCTGAGGCTCAGAGAGGCCTGTTGAGGTGTTCAAGGTCACGCGGCAGCTGGGTTGGAGGTGAAGATCTGGCCTTCTCCTCTAGATCTGCTGAGTTTTCCATTCAGGATCCCCTGCTACCTCTCCCACCGGGGTTGCTCTCTAGTCTGCTGGCATTTTTGTGTGGTGGTGGCATAGAATCACGCAGAATAAAGCAAGCCTGCTCTAACTGTCATGTAGAAATGGGAAGCTGAAATTATAAGTCATTAAATGGAAAATCCGGAGCCTTATAGTAACGCCGACTCAGCTTCAATCCATTATTGTCTATATATTTAGCCAGTCTATTTTTAAGAGTTTAATATTGAGAAATAGGACATATTTATAATGCAGATGCATTCTTTTCACTCCCAAACCCCTCCATTTGCTACAGTAGACTTACATGTGTTTAAATTTATAACCACCGTTTTGTACTGGGAAACTCTGTCCTTCAAGGAACATGGGTAGAAAATCTGCCAGTTGAAGAGGTGAGAACCATCCAGGCTCCATCGTCCGCTCTCCCACATCAGCGTGGGTCAGTAATGCACCGATGTCACCAGGTGTATTTTTCATGCCCCTCCTTTGATTCCTAGTCAGTCCTGGGTGTTCATTGGAAGGACTGATGTTGAAGCTGAAACTCCCAATATTTTGACCACCTGATGCGAAGAGCTGACTCATTTGAAAAGACCCTGATGTTGGGAAAGATTGAAGGCAGGAGGAGAAGGGGGCAACAGAGGATGAGATGGTTGGATGGCATCACCGACTCGATGGACATGGGTTTGGGTGGACTCAGGGAGTTAGTGATGGTCAGGGAGGCCTGGCGTGCTGCGGTTCATGGGGTCACAAAGAGTCAGACACAACTGAGTGACTGAACTGAGTATACACTGTGATATGGTTTTTCTCTTCATTAAGCAAGCATAGCCCAACCCTGAAAGCTGTGAATGGATGTGTTATCACCCATATCACCACTGGAGAGAGAGACCTCAGTTACAGGTGGTTGTTATTTCTGGGATTATTCTCACTATTGTTAATATGGTCTAAAGGGAAGCTGACTGATAAGGGATTCCTTTCATCTGCTCCAATGTGAAAGTCAGTTCATTAAACCATGTTTATTAGACCCATTCCAAAACAAGCCATGGTGTGGTATGTGAAGCTGTTTGCCTAGCTCTGCTATTTATAGGCTATCTGACCCTTAGAAATTAATTAATCTTGTTGTGCTTCCCTTACTCACATGTAAGATGGAAATGTATCTGTCAGTCATTGCCACAATACAGCTACATGAAAAACAACTGTGAAACCTCAGTGCCATCCAGTAATAAGCAGTGATTTGCCAAGTGTCTATAGATTAGATGGAGTGTTTTGCTCATCGTGGATGGATGGCTTAGCATCTACAGATTGGCTGGTGTCAATGACCTGGGCTATAGGAGCATGGAGTCCACTCCATGATAAAAAGCTATGAATCTACTCTATGTCCATCACCTTTCTTGGACCAGCAGGCTCCCTGGGACACACCCTCCTCATGAAGGTGGCAGGTATAAATGTGTGAGCCTAGATATGTGATACCTCTTGAAGCCTGTGTTCCTAACTGGCGCACACTGACTTCTACCGACATACTCTCAGACAAAACAAGTCACGTAACTGAATGAAAAGCAAAGGACAATGAAGTATACTCCATCCACAATGAAGTTATAACAGTAGGTGGGTGCAAGGAGTGGTGAAGTTCCATTTACCATAGTCATTATGAGAGTTATATCCAACCATGGCTTGTTTACTTTCAAATAGTACCTGGTGCATTGTAAACACTCCAGAATGGTAACTGTCATTGTCTTATGATTATATGACTCATGAGATTTCTTGGCAAGTTACAATGCTGCATTTAGGTGACCCTCAGTAATGGATCAACCAGAAACATCCAAGCTAACTCTCTGGGGTGAAACTAAAACCAAGAGGAGGTGAAATTTGGGGGAGGGAAGGGAATAGGGGTAAGAGAGTGGGATTCTCCCTTCCATGCCAACCAGCTGCCAGAAAGACAACATCCTCTTGTCTTTGGCTCAGCATCCTCTGCTCTGGGCTAAAAATGATGGAACTAGAGCTTCATGAGCAACAGATCTGTCTGTCTCTCTCTCTTTATATGTACATATACAAAATCCCATGTTTGCCACAGTGTGCTTTACATTCAGGATATTGCAGGTCAAAGCACACACCTGATGAGCATGAAAGGGCAAGATGTAAGAATAGATGGAGGACTATGAGCAGAGGCTTGATTTCCACGCTTAATGTAGTAGCCACACACAGGTCCTGGATTATGGCTGGGAAAATCGAAGGTGTAGCCATGGGGTTTGGTTGACACGGAGTGCAAGCTCTGGGAGTAGCTAAAGTCAGAGATGATGGTCAGATTTATACACGGGAGCACAGTAGGGAGTTAACATCCACCATTCTTTGTCACAGGTAATGAGTTTCCCAATAGGGAAATGGAGAACCTAGTCTGTATTAAGTTTGGACCCAGTGCAAGGCCTTCTGTAAGCTTATCTCATTTAAGCTGCCTAACAAGAATGATAATAAAGACTATCCTTTGTTGAGTGCTTAGTACATTTTGCATACTGTGTTGAAGATATATTACTGCTTTGAATCTTAACCAAAATAAGTAAACAAACAAATGTGCTTATGAAGTCTCTTTGTGACACTTGCAACCCTGTGCGACTCTATGGACCGAAGCCCACCAGGCTCCTCTGTCTATGGGATTCTCCAGGCAAGAATACTGGTGTGGGTTTCCATGCCCTGCTCCAGGAGATCTTCCTGACCCAGGGATCAAAACCCATGTCTCTTAAGTCTCCTGCACTGGCAGGCAGGTTCTTTGCTGCTAGTGCCACCTGGGAAGCCCAAAGAAACAAAACTTCACAGTTCCTGAGCAGACTTATGCTCAAGGTTTTACTTATGGAGAACTGGGGCTTAGAGATGTCGAGTCCCATAATGAATAAGTGATAGAGTGAAGGTTAAACACGGGTCTATCAGATTCCTAAACTGCATGCCCTTGCTACACCTTGGGTGTCTGAGATAAACAAAAAGGGCACAGGAAAGATTAATGAAGCTGGGTAGAAGGGCTCTCAAAAGAAATGGACCTTTTGAACCATGGTCACCTGTGCAAAGTACTGACTCATTTGAAAAGACCCTGATGCTGGGAAAGAGTGAAGGCGGGAGGAAAAGGGGATGACAGAGGATGGGATGGTTGGATGGCATCACCGACTCAATGGACATGGGTTTGAGTAAGCTCTGGGAGTTGATGATGGACAGGGAGGCCTGGCGTGCTGCAGTCCATGGGGTCGCAAAGAGGCAGACAACACTGAAGGACTGAACTGAACTGAACTGAACTGGGAAGGGAGGTAGGAGTCCTCAGAAAGAGCCAGGCCCACCTTCCTTGCTCAAAGATAGATGTTCTTTGTAGAATCACCTCTCATGTGAAGCTCTTAAAAAACCAAACTGTGTAGGATTTTCTCTACATTTCTTTCCCCCCTTTTGCCTGCTGTTGCTAAGTCGCATCAGTCATGTCCGACTCTGTGCGACCCCATAGATGGCAGCCCACCAGGCTCCTCTGTCCCTGGGATTCTCCAGGCAAGAACACTGGAATGGGTTGCCATCTCCTTCTCCAACACATGAAAGTGAAAAGGCAAAGTAAAGTCTCTCGGTAATGTCCAACTCTTAACGACCCCATGGACTGCAGCCCACTAGGCTTCTCCATCCATGGTATTTCCCAGGCAAGAGTACTGGAGTGGGGTGCCATTGCCTTCTCCCTTTCCCCTGCTGATTCTACTCTTTTTGTCATCCTCTTTACCTGGTTCTGCCTTCTTTAAGTGTCAGGCAAGTTCAAAGCTCCTTTGGGAATTCTCTATAGCTTTTCCACTTGCAAAAGGAATTAGAAAACTCACTGGGCACTTAGTACAGTATATTTTTCTTATCTCTATTTGTCTCTTCCACTAAGCAGTGTTGTGTTTTAAAGAAGGTTCTGCTTCTGCGGCTGCTGCTAAGTCACTTCAGTCGTGTCTGACTCTTTGCGACCCCGTAGACGGCAGCCCACCAGGCTCCCCCATCCCTGGGATTCTCCAGGCAAGAACACTGGAGTGGGTTGCCATTTCCATCTCCAGTGCATGAAAGTGAAAAGTGACAGTGAAGTCGGTCAGTCGTGCCGGGCTCTTCGCGACCCCATGGACTGCAGCCTATCAGGCTCCTCCGTCCATGGGATTTTCCAGGTGAGAGTACTGGAGTGGGTTGCCATTGCCTTCTCTGAAAGAAGGTTCTATATTTCAATTTATTGTTGTATCCCTAATGCCCACCTTAGGATATAGCACCCAAGAGTGGTGTCAGGTGTAGAATTCCAGAAGGAAGGCTCTATATTTCAATTTATTGTTGTATCCCTAATGCCCACCTTAGGCTATAGCACCCGAGAGCGGTGTCAGGTGTAGGATTCCAGTGTGGAGTATGGGTGGCCCCCTAGTGCTAAGCAGTGCTGAGCCACATGCATGGCCTCCTTTGCAGTTATGAAAAGAGTGAATCTAGGAGAAGAATCTGACTAGTGACTGTGAGTTTGTTCCATCAGATTCTAGGCACACACACACCATCTGGGGTTGGGTAGAAGATTTGGATTTGCTGTGACTGATGGTCTAAGATCTTTTTGGCAGTGACAATATTAAGTCCCATCTTTAAAATGCTTACTCTGTATCAGGCACTGTGATAAGCATTTTTAACATCTCATTTAATCCAAAAACAGCTCTATGAAGTTGAAATTGCAAACCCCATTTTAACACTTGGAGAAGCAGAGGCTCTGATTAGTTAAGCAATTTACCCAAGTATCGCAGCTAATGAGAAACATAGCTAACATTCCAAACTGTGGCTAGTTCTGAAGCCTTTCCATAGCCGTGCCTTGCTACGAAGGTGTTAATAAAGTGACCAGGAAGTCTCTGGCCCAGCCTGTCTAGTTGCTTGATCCTTTCTCCCCTGAACAGGACTTGTTGATTTCTGGTATAAACTCCAGCCCATCCTCTGGAAAACTCCTCTGCCTCTATGGTCCTGATGTAGTAAAGACAGCATTGGGCTTCTCTGGTGGCTCAGACAGTGAAGAATCTGCCTGCAATGCAGGAGACCTCGGTTTGACCCCAGAGTCAGGATAATCCGCTGTAGAAGGGAATGGCTACCCAGTCCAATATTTTGCCCTGGAGAATTCCATGGACAGAGGAGCCTGGTGGGCTACAGTCTGTGGGGTCGCAAAGAGTCAGACATGACTGAGCAAATCACACACACACACACACACACACACACACACATACACACACACGAAGACAGAGTTAGTTGAGAGAGGTGAAAGTGCTTTGCAGACTGACGCATGCAGTTAAGCCTGTGGTCATTGTATTCATCTTGTTGAAAGCACTTTTCATTTACATTTATAACTACAAGGCCACAGAGCTGGAAGGAATCTTTGAGACCATCTATGTCCTGGCTAGGAACTGTGGAACCCGGAAGGTATTGTGTTTTTAACAGAGCAGAGGAAAATATTGCTGCATTTAATTCCATCATTCAAACTCAGTGCAGTTCTCCAGCAGAAATTATTACCACCCTACAAGTCTGCAGTATTAACCGACAGGCCCAAGATCATATGTATAAGAAAAGGCTAGTCCCAAGTTTTTCAATTTGTATTTGTTGCTGTTTGTTCATTTGTCTTGTCTGCAGGCACTTGTTTGAAGATAAGTTGTGCCAGGCACCAAAGGTTTAAGAACATTTGTGGAAGAGAAAACTAAAAAGTGAGAAAATTCTATCCATCAGTTTTTATCCCTGAGAATTGGGAAGAGCTGGTCAGTTTAAAAAAAAATGTGTACGTGAGTTTTAAATTTATTCTAGTTGTGGAGCATTCTCAGCTGGTTAGGGAACCCTGGCTGTTTTCTTTGCTACTTCTTTATTCTTTATTGAAAAGATGATTCCTATATGAGAGGGAATGTTGGATTCTGGAACTGGATTCTCACACCTTCCAAATTTGATGGCTCTTTCTTCTCTCCCAGATCTTCCTAGCCGAAGTGTTCTTCGTGTTTGGGCTGCCTTCTCCGATTGCCTGTGCTGTGCTTGGTCGGTCAGTTGTGTCCAACTCTGCGACCCCATGGACTGTAGCCCGCCAGGCTCCTTCGTCCATGGGGATTTTCCAGGCAAGAATAATGGAGTAGGTTGCCATTTCCTTCTCCAGGGGATCCTCCTGACCCAGGGATGGAACTCGTGTCTCTTGTGTCTCCTGCACTGGCAGCCAGGTTCTTTACCACCAGCGCCACCTGGGAAGCCCTATATATCCATATTCATATCCATATTCATATCCATACATCATTTGTTGGTTAGATACATCCTATTTATCTATCTGTTGAGATTTAAGGAATCTTCTCATGTGTTGTGGAGACTGACAGGTCCAATATTTTCAGGGTAGGCTAGGAGGTTAGAGGGGCCTTCTCTGGTGACTCAGATGGTAAAGAGTCTGCCTGCAGTGCAGGAGACCTGGGTTTGATCCCTGGCTCTTGAAGATCCCCTGGAGAAGGGAATGGCAAACCACTCTGGTATTCTTGCCTAGAGAATTCCATGGACAGAGGAGCCTGGTGGGCTACAGTCCATGGGATCACAAGTCGGACGTGACTGAGCGACTTTCACTCACCCCCTCAGGAGACTAGAAATCCAGGGAAGAGTTGTTGCAGCCCAGGTCTGAAGGCAGTCTGCTAGCAGAGTTCCTGTCTTCTTTTTTTCTGGTGAGGCCTTCACCTAAGTGGATGAAGGCCGTCTGTGTTAGAGAGGGCCATCTTACTCAAAATTCACTAATGAAAGTATTAATCTCATCTAAATAATGTCTTCACAGAAACATCTAGGGAGATGTTTGGCTAAATAGCTGGGTATTACAGCTTTGTGAAGTTGACACATAAAATTGACCATCACAAGGTCTGAGATGAATATTATTCTATACTTTGGGGAAACTGGATACAGAAATTGGAGACCTCAGTGCTGGACCTTGTTCTGCTGCTGATGTGTTTTTTTTTTGTTTGTTTGTTTTTTTGATGACTTTGTCTCTTGGTGCCTCTATTTTCACATCTGAGTAAAAGGGGAAATATATACCTAAAGTGATTTTCAAAGTAGATAACTTATATCGCAGATGCCTTTCACAGTGAATGAATAAATGGATGGATGAATGAACTGAGCCATCACGAAGCTGAAGAGTGAGAGGAAGCTGTGTTGATCACTTACTACATTCTAGAAGCTCTGTTAGACAATTTATATACATAATTACATTTAATCCTCCCCCAAACCCAGCAGACGTTTAGAGAAACTGAGGGTTGTAAATGAGAGGGGAGTGGCTCCATCATTCACTGGCAGAGCTGACCCTGGAACTCGGGGAGACTTCCTCACACTTTGCACGAGGCCGTATGGACGAGTGATGCCTACCTGTTGGTTGGTTATCTGAATGTAGTTTTGTCGAGCGACAGAACTGACTGCATGGGCCATGAGCTGAGTCTAGGCCCTCCAGGCCAGACAGTCTTGACCATTGACACTGAACAAGGTTCCCTGGCAAAGCAGGTCGGACTTTAGCCAAGGTGAGCCCCTGGCTCCAGCCAGGACCAGATTGCAGGGGACTCTTGTCCAGTTGATTTAAGACGGGTGGCTAAGCTGTCAGAGTTTCTTTCCAGGCTCAAAGAAGTCATCTCCAAACTCAAAGACTAGGATATCCATGTCTGTCCACCAGGCAGGCCAGGAAGGGTATGTGTAGGGTGGAACAGTGAATGGAGCCGGGTTCTGAGTCATAGTGAAGGTGAAGTGTTAGTCCCTCAGTCCTGTCTGACTCTGCAACCCCACGGACTGTAGCCTGCCAGGCTCCTCTGTCCGTGGAATTCCCCAGGCAAGAATACTGGAGGGGGTAGCCATTCCCTTCTCCAGGGGATCTTCCAGACTCAGGGACTGAACCTGGGTCTCCTGCATTGCAGTGAGATTCTTCACCATCTGAGCCCCAGTCATAACCTGAGTCTAAATCCCAGCTCTGCCATTTTCAAGGGTATGACCCTCGGAGACTATTTAACTTCTTCAGGCCTCAATTTCCTCATTTCTGAATAGCTAATGACACTTTTCAAAGCTGTTAGGAGGAATAAGTGAGCAAACATTAAAAAAAAAAAGTCAGCCCCCTTGCCTGGCAGAGAATTGGTGAATTTTTCAAGAATTGTGAGTTTTCTTTATAAATAGACTGGATGAATCTAGACTTATTAAAGAGGATGATGATAAAGCTGATACAGAAACTTGAACCCAAACCCAGACAAGTTTCAGTGGTAGACCTCTCAGTCTGTGTTGGAGAGAGAGTGCATGAGTGTTTGAACATGGCCTTGGTGAATACCACTGTAGACAGGGCAGGCAGTGCCTGTTCTGTAGCGGGGAGTATCAGGCTGAAGCTTGCCTGGAGTCTGAAAACCAACACAACTTCTATGCCTTTGCAGAGTCTGCTTTGTCTTCGCCCTCCTCTCGCTGTCTCTGTCTCCTCCCCTATCCTCTGTATCCTTCCCTTTCCCTTCTCTCTATTATTTTTCCAGCTCTCTCATGTCCTCCAATCCTCCGTCTCTCCGTTTGCACACCCTGACCTTGATTCCAGAACACAGCTTTCCTTCCCATTCCTGCTTCATCTGCCTGCTCCCTGCACCTTTTTCCTCTTCTCTTTTCTCCATCTTGGCTTGGGGGCTGGGGCTTCAGTCTCCTCAAGCCCCAGCGGTTCATTCCCATTAAGCCTGACAATCTCTCATATGTCAATTAGGAAGAGGCCGCTTCCCCCTCCTCCCCTCCCTTTCCCGGGCCTGCCGCGATGCTCAGATTAAGTACCATCTGTTGCATTCATCCAGGCGACGGGTAAGCATTTTGCTGCTCTGGGGAGGCAGAGCTCAGCGGGTACCAGGAGGTAATGTGGCTTGTTTGGACAACTTGATATATTGATATTGATAGAGCTACCGGATGGGATTGAGAGGGACGGGGGCGGGAGAGAGTGTTACCGAGGATGAAAGAGGCCATGGAGGGGTTTGCATAAGCACTTCCCGCTCTAAGCCTGTCTGGGCTCCTGGCACCGTCACCAAAGCAAGAGCAGCCAAACAGATGGATAGGATTTGCTATGGTCGGGATCAGAAACCCCTGCAGCCCAGGGGAGCAAACCTTGCCTCTCTGTGTATCTTCCTCTGCTCCCAGCTGGTCAGATTGGCATCAGCTTAGGAGAAAGTAAAGCAGAAATAACAGGATAGGAAGAGGCTGACCTTTTGGAGTTGCTGAATGTCAGAGCCACGATGAAAAGGGGAGATGTATCAGTCGAAGTTCCAGCTGGGCAAAGAAGGCGTCCTCCAATGGGATTTTTAGGAGAAATTCAACGAAGTGACTGTTTATAGAGAATAGTCAGAATGCAGAGAATCAATGGGGAGAAACCAGGAAAAAATAAGTATCAGGAAGCCCACTACTAATTCCTAGAACTGGAGGGGCAGGGAGAGGGCATGGTTTTATTAGAGTCCCTGAGAACTGGTTGTGGAAAAGGGGCCGTGGCAGAAGTTATGATTGTGGAGGGTCAGTCATTTGACGACCCCGTGGACTGTAGCCTGCCTCGTTTCTCTGTCCCTGGGATTCTCCGGGCAGTAATACTGGAGTGGGTTGCCATTCTCTTCTCCAGGGGTTCGTCCCAATCCAGGGATTGAACTCAGGTCTCCTGCATTGCAGGTGGATTGTTTACCATCTGAGCCACCAGGGAAGCCCTAAGGGTCCCAGTCTCTGTCAGAAATATGATGTGGAAACAGGAAAGGAACAAGCCAAGACATCCCCTCAACCTCCTCCTCCCAGATCCTTCCAGGCCATCTCCCTGGGAGAACTCAGCAAATAGCCAGATAACGAAGACCTGCAAAGTAGCCCACTGAGGGTCTGCCTCCAGGAAACAGAGGAGCAGAATGAACCTGTGTTTGGAAGATGGGTCTGGGGGTGAGAGAGAGATCGGAGAGTGCCAGTCAGGAGTGGCTCCGTGCTCCGTGGCCCGCACTGTGTCAGACCCTAATGTTCTCAATCATCACACACACTCCCTTTCTACCTCTTTTAAAGAATGCATGTGTAGAGCCTCTGTAGAGTCCAGTTTCTCTCTGGTGAGTACAAGACCACATCTGCTCAACCCTTCTCCATGCAGACATCTGGGAGGCATCAAGTACTCTTCCTTAAAACTAAACTCACATTCATTCCTCTTCTGACGTCTCTCCTCTCACTGAGAGGTACCTTGTTCTGCCAGAACCGGGGTCATCCTCTCTACCTCCCTCTCCCTTATCCTCTCTTTCCAGCCACTCACCACTCCTGTAGGAGGTGCTCCTACAAAACAGCTCTCACGTTTCCCCCTTGCTCTGTCTCCACCACTCTGCCATTTCTGTCTCTGCTCTCTCCTGATCCATCTCCTTTATTCTGTCTCCACCTCTGCTACTCTAGCATCTCATACGTGGATTAGATCACATACATCTCATATACAGACGTCTGTGCTCGGACACCACCTTCCTACTTGGCCTTCTCACTTCTATTTCTGACATTCTCCAGTGAATTCTTCTTGCTACCACCAGAGCTGTCTACCCTCAGTGAAGATCTGCCGCCTAAAACCTTCACCGTGTTCTCTCCTTGGTAAGACCCAGAAGAGTGAGGGTTAGGGTGAAGGTCAAGGTTAGTGTTAGTACTGGGATTTCCTCCCTCTCTGGATGATCTCACACCACTTGCTTTCAGCTTTTCAGCTGCAGGTGTGATTGGGGCCCCTTCCACATTGCTGCTTGCCATGCGGTCTTTGTTTAGACTCTTTCCTCTGACTCCTCTGCTTTCTTCCCCTGCAGCCCTTTTCACCTGATTAACTCAGACTCCTGCCAGATCTTAGTCATGCTGCTCGCGTCCTTGAAACAAATTTCTATGGCTTTCCTAGACAAAGGCATATCCCTCCAACATAGCCCTCTTATATCATTTTTCACTTCTCCTTTTTGGTACGTATTACTTGCAAATGTTGCGTTTCTCTTGTCATTCATGTCATTACTGTTGGTCTTCTGGTCCACATGGTGAGCGCCACAGAGGGGTTTTATTAGTTGTTGTTTCTGCCATCATTCCCTGCTGTGGACCAAAAGTTTATGTCCCCCTCAAATGCATATGCTGAAGCCTTAACCCCCAACGTGACTGTGACTTAGTCTACTAGACCCGCCATAGCAAAAGACCATGCACTGGGTGGCTTAAACAGCAGGCGCTTACTCTTCCCCAGCTCTGGAGGGCATCTACATGGTTGGGTTCTACTGAAGGCTCTCTTTGTGCCGTGTAAATGGCCGCCTTCTCTTGATTTCCCCCCCCCACACGGGGGATGGGGGAAATCTTTCTGTTCTTGAGTTTTGCCAAGAGAACACCCTGGTCATAACAAGCACTCTCTTCCAACAACACAAGAGAAGACTCTACACATGGACATCACCAGATGGTCAACACCGGAATCAGACTCATTATATTCTTTGCAGCCAAAGATGGAGAAACTCTATACAGTCAGCAAAAACAAGACCAGGAGCTGACTGTGGCTCAGATCATGAACTCTTTATTGCCAAATTCAGACTTAAAATGAAGAAAGTGGGGAAAACCACTAGACCATTCAGGTATGACCTAAATCAAATCTGTTATGATTATACAGTAGAAGTGAAAAATAGATTTAAGGGACTAGATCTGATAGACAGAGTGCCTGATGAACTATGGACGGAGGTTCATACAGGAGACAGGGATCAAGACCATCCCCATGGAAAAGAAATGCAAAAAAGCAAAATGGCTGTCTGGGGAGCCCTTGCAAATAGCTTTGAAAAGAAGAGAAGCAAAAAGCAAAGGAGAAAAGGAAAGATATAAGCATCTGAATGTAGAGTTCCAAAGAATAGCAAGGAGAGATAAGAAAGCCTTCCTCAGCAATCAGTGCAAAGAAATACACAAAAACAGCAGAATGGGAAAGACTAGAAATCTCTTCAAGAAAATTAGAGATACCAAGGGGATATTTCATGCAAAGATGGGCTCGATAAAGGACAGAAATGGTATGGACCTAACAGAAGCAGAAGATATTAAGAAGAGGTGGCAAGAATACACAGAAGAACTGTACAAAAAAGATCTTCATGACCCAGATAATCACGATGGTGTGATCAGTCACCTAGAGCCAGACATCCTGGAATGCGAAGTCAAGTGGGCCTTAGAAAGCATCACTACAAACAAAGCTAGTGGAAGTGATGGAATCCCAGTTGAGCTGTTTCAAATCCTGAAAGATGATGCTATGAAAGTGCTGCACTCAGTATGTCAGCAAATTTGGAAAACTCAGCGGTGGCCACAGGCCTGGAAAAGGTCAGTTTTCATTCCAATCCCCAAGAAAGGCAATGCCAAAGAATGCTCAAACTACCACACAATTGCAGTCATCTCACATGCTAGTAAAGTAATGCTCAAAATTCTCCAAGCCAGGCTTCAGCAATATGTGAACTGTGAACTTCCTGATGTTCAAGCTGGTTTTAGAAAAGGCAGAGGAACCAGAGATCAAATTGTCAACATCCGCTGGATCATGGAAAAAGCAAGAGAGTTCCAGAAAAACATCTGTTTCTGCTTTATTGACTATGCCAAAGCCTTTGACTGTGTGGCCTCCCTGTCTATCACCAGTTTTTGGAGTCCATCCAAACCCATGTCCATTGAGTCGGTGATGCCATCCAACCATTTCATCCTCCATCGTCCCCTTCTCCTCCTGCCCTCAATCTTTCCCAGCATCAGAGTCTTTTCCAGTGAGTCAGCTCTTCTCATCAGGTGGCCAAAGTATTGGAGTTTCAGCTTCAACATCAATCCTCAAATGAACACCCAGGACTGATCTCCTTTAGGATGGACTGGTTGGATCTCCTTGCAGTTCAAGGGGCTCTCAAGAGTCTTCTCCAACACCACAGTTCAAAAGCATCAGTTCTTTGGCGCTCAGCTTTCTTTATAGTCCAACTCTCACATCTATATATGACTACCGGAAAAACAATAGCCTTGACTAGATGGACCTTTGTTGGCAAAGTAATGTCTCTGCTTTTTAATATGCTGTCTAGGTTGGTCATAACTTTCCTTCCAAGAAG
>SJYQ01000210.1:1014927-1051462 GCA_006410935.1 Redunca redunca | reverse complement strand
CAGATGTTCAAGCTGGTTTTAGAAAAGGCAGTGGAACTAGAGATCAAATTGCCAACATCTGCTGGATCATCAAAAAAGCAAGAGAGTTCCAGAAAAACATCTACTTCTGCTTGATTGACTATGCCAAAGCCTTTGACTGTGTGGATCACAATAAATTGCCAAAAATTCTGAAAGAGATGGGAATACCAGAGCACCTGACCTGCCTTTTGAGAAACCTATATGCAGGTCAGGAAGCAACAGTTATAACTGGACATGAAACAACAGACTGGTTCCAAATATGGAAAGGAGTACGTCAAGGTTGTATATTGTCACCCTGCTTATTTAACTTATATGCAGAAAACATCATGAGAAACTCTGGGCTGGAAGAAGCACAAGCTGGAATCAAGATTGCTGGGAGAAATATCAATAACCTCAGATATGCAGATGTCACCACCCTTATGGCAGAAAGTGAAGAGGAACTAAAAAGCCTCTTGATGAAAATGAAAGAGGAGAGTGAAAAAGTTGGCTTAAAGCTCAACATTCAGAAAACGAAGATCATGGCATCTGGTCCCATTACTTCATGGGAAATAGATGGGGAAACAGTGGAAACAGTGTCAGACTTTATTTTTTTGGGCTCCAAAATCACTGTAGCTGGTGATTGCAGCCATGAAATTAAAAGATGCTTACTCCTTGGAAAGAAAGTTATGACCAACCTAGATAGCATATTGAAAAGCAGAGACATTACTTTGCTAACAAAGGTCTGTCTAGTCAAGGCTATGATTTTTCCAGTGGTCATGTATGAATGTAAGAGTTGGATTATAAAGAAAGCTGAGCGCCAAAGAATTGATGCTTTTGAACTATGGTGTTGGAGAAGACTCTTGAGAGTCCCTTGGACTGCAAGGAGATCCAACCAGTCCATCCTAAAGGAAATCAGTCCTGAATGTTCATTGGAAGGACTGATGTTGAAGCTAAAACTCCAATACTTTGGCCACCTCATGCGAAGAGTTGACTAATTGGAAAAGTCCCTGATGCTGGGAGGGATTGGGAGCAGGAGGCGAAGGGGATGACAGAGGATGAGATGGCTGGATGGCATCACAGACTCTATGGACATGAGTTGGAGTGAACTTCAGGAGTTGGTGATGGACAGGGAGGCCTGGAGTGCTATGATTCATGGGGTTGCAAAGAGTTGGACACGACTGAGTGAACTGAACTGAACTGAAGGCCACCGTGCCATATGATTAGCACCCCGATTTTATGGTCTCATTAATCTTAATTACATTCTAAAGGTCCCATCTCCAAATGTGGTCTGCTATAGACTGAGCCGTGTATTCCACAATTCACATATTGTAGCCCTAAACCCCCAGTGTGACTATATTGGAGACAAGCCTTTTGATAGGTCATTAAAATTCAATGAGAAAATAAGGTTGGGGTCCTAATTAAATAGGGTTTGTGTCCTCACAAGAAGAGGAAGACATCTATCTCCCTTTCTCTCTCTTTCTGTCCCCACTTCCTTCTCAACATGGATACACTGAGAAAATCCCATGTGGACAAACAGTAAGAAGGAGCCATCTTCAAACGAGAATCTGACCAGTTTACATTATCCAGTCTATGATTTTTGTTATGTAAGCCCAAGCAGACCAAGACATATTTTCTGAAAATACCATAGAAGGAATGAATGAGTGTGGAGATGAATGAATCCATGGATCTTGACAGATATGTATGAGTCCCCCCCCCCACCCTCCAACCTTGGTGGATTCCAGACTGTGACTTACTCTGGACTTTGGACCACAGGATAGCCCAGTTCTGACAGTTTTGGGTAGATCAGTCTCCTTTCCAGGTTTAAAGCATCAGGATTGGGCATGACTATACTTCTCAGAAGGGATTGTAGGCTTTTGCTGGAGGATTCTGTATCATAGGCTTCGAGTAGTGGACCTGTGTTTGGGACTTTCTTCTTGGCTCACCTTTAAGTAGACTCAACTGAGATACCTGGGGATACGGACATCAAAAGAGGCATATATACCACAGGGCCACTTGTATTGTCCATTGTCTCTTCCTTAGCAAGCTTAGATTCCCCTCTATGTCCCTGAAGATGAGGTTTCTCAGCATCTGATACCCAAACCAGCCCTCTGGATAGGAGCTACCCTGCAGACACATTTGTGTCTAAGCTGATAAAACTTCCTGAGAAAACAGGATCTCCTTAAAATTGGTGTTGGGATGTTCAGAAGCCTTTTTTGTCCACTCTGGAAAAGGCCCATCAAAGAAACAGGAATCTTTAGCACATCCCGTTCCTTGTCATCAGACAGCAGGTGGCTTAAACTGAAGAACTTTCCCGGCCTCTGGAGATGTCAGTGGAGGGAGGGCTGAGTCTGAAGATTTCAAAGTCGGGACTGTCTTTGGGGATTTCTCAGAACAAAGGCCCAGAGACCATTCAGCCAGTCTCCTCTTCTTCTTTCTCATTTCCTCTCTTCTTCTTTCATGTTGGCTCTCTGCTTCCTTCTCAGGTTCTTCTGTGTTGTTTTTTTTTTAACTTCAACTTTTTTTTTTCCTCTGCCCTTTTGACATCACTCTCTCCATTGCCTGTAACTTTCTTTTTTTTTTTTTAATTTTTATTTTAACTTTAGTTTACTTTACAATACTGTTCAGACTCAATTTGGAAATTTCTGAAAATGTGGCTACCGGAAGCTCCTTGGAGGGTGTTGAAACAAATGGAACATTGGAGTGGGGTTTAGAAGGCTTGACTCTACTGCTTGGTAGCTTAGAGCAAGTTGGATGCCTTGTTTGGGGGAACTTCAGTTTCCCTTAGTGAAATGGGGCTCTTGTACCAAGCAGTCTGTGTATCGCAGTACCATAGCGTGTGTATGTGAAAGTCACTGAGTCGTGTCTGACTCTGTGATCCCATGGACTACACAGTCTATGGAATTCTCCAGGCCAGAATACTGGAGTCGGTAGCCGTTCTCTTCACCAGGGGATCTTCCCAACCCAGGGATTGAACGCTGGTCTCCCACGTTGCAGGTGGATTCGTTACCATCTCAGCCACCATTCTCCTGAAATGATGTTCGCCCCAGGGCTGCTGTCCGCCTTTCCTGCCACTGCTCTGGTTCAGGCTGCCTTGTCTCTGGCTAGCTCCTGCAAAAGCCTCTGGCTCTCCTTTCTCCTTGCCTCTGTGTGTGTACTCCACACTCTGGTTAGCAATTGTTATCACAGGGGCTTAACTGGAGCATACCAATTTCCTCTTTAAAACCTTTCGACAATCACCTTTTGCCTTGGGGATAAGAATCTCTAACTCCACAAGGTGCCTCTCAGGTGGTCTGGCCTCTGCTGCCTCATCAGCTCTGCCCAGGCTCCACAGCAGCCACACGGAACTTCTTTCACTTATTCAAGCACTGTGTTCTTTCTGGCTTCAGGTCTGTGCACATGCTTCTCCTTCCACCCAGGGCACTCTTTTACCCCAAATCTTCTCAGCAATTCCACCCTGATTCTATCTTATTTGCTAATTGCTAACCATGTTTAAGGTCTCGGTGGAGGTATTGTCTCCTCCAGGAAGCCCACCTTGACTCCTAGGATGGGTGAGCCGACCTTCTTGGTGCTCCTACAGTACTCTGTATTCTCCTATCACAGGAATATCGCAAGGTGTTGGCAATGCCTGGATATGTGTCCTACCAAGCTGTGGATTCTTGGAATCATGGATGGTGTTCACCATCCTATCAAGGGTATGGGGGTGGTGCCCTTAAAAACATGGTGGGCTTTGCATCAATAAGTGTGCAGGGTATCAGATTCAGCTCTCCTGGCCTCCGTGACTCCTGCATCATCACTGGGTCTGGGAGGGAGCCCCAGACACACAGGGGGTGGGGCCCAAGCCCAATTCTCCAGGGCCTGAGGGTGGGCCAAGCCCTAACTTTAGCCCCGTTGCCCACCCTGTAGCAGCAGCTGAGGCGACGCAGGAGCCAGTGGAGTCCCTGATGCAGAAGTTCAAGGAGAGTTTCCGCGCGAACACGCCCATCGAGATCGGTCAGCTGCAGTCAGCACCACGAAGCGTCTCAGCAGGGAGGCGGAAGAGGAGAAGCAGGCCCCGAGGTAGGTCCCCCGGGCATCTCTGGCCAGGATGTCCACTGGCTCTGCCCAGGTTCTGAAGGTGCCAGGAAGAACGGTGCCCTCTTCCCCCAGCTTCCCTCTGCTCATAGAACCCACGCCACTGTCTCCCCGAGAAGTCATCTCATCTGAGGCCCTGCAGAGAGAGGGCCTGTGTCCCTGGGTGTAAAGGTCCCCTCTCTGGGCCCCCGCCTCCTCCTCTGAGAATGGGAATGAATTGCCATCTCCTAGAGTGGTTGGGAAGATTAGCATCAATCTATGGAACATGCCCAGCGCAGCAGCAGAGCAGCGGGATACACTTTAAGTGTAGCTGGTGTCATTTTGGAGAGTGTGAAATAGGATGTTCTCATGGGAGACATTCTCAGACTGGAGTCACAGAGCAGGGTTTGGACCCCCTCTTTCATTGCCCGGAGAATCTAGCGGTGAAAGTAGGAGTGCTGTAAGTTAGACAGACTAGATTTAAATTTTGGTTCTGCCGTTACCTAACACTTTGGGGCAGTTTCTTCACTTTTCCAAGCCACTCGTCTCTGCCTGGCTTGCCATAACATCTCAGCACAGTGCCAGCCAGCATACAATCAAAAAGCAGATCTGTCCCTCTTCCTCCTCCCTTTCCTCCCCATCATTGTCGTCATCAGCATCATCACCATCTCCTCCTTCCTCTGACCTCACGGGTGACTTTGTGTCTGCGGCGACCTCCACCCCCATCATTGCCTAACCTCCCAAACTCAACTCCATCCTTCTGTCCACGCCATGATCTCCAGCCAGTCATTCTTCCTCTTGACTCTTACTTCCCTTGTGCCTATAACTTGGTTCTGATTATGTCGCTCTCCTCCTTCCCTGGCTTCAGAGATTGTCCATTGTCTACAGAAATGTTCCCGCTTATGAAAATGGCCTTTGAGGCCACCGCAGAGCTCCAGCTTCTGTGCTGTTCTTCTAAATCCATGTGTTTCCGCTTCCATGTTCTTTCCCACACCGTTTTCTCTCTGAAAATTCCCGTCTAGCCCCAATGAATGTTTATCGGCAGTTACTGACACTTTCTTACTCCAGGCAGGGGGCTAAATGCTTGGCCTATCTCATTTGATGGTCAGTAACAGGTACCCTGGTGATGCCCATCTTATAGAAGTTGTCACTAAGGCACAGAGTCACCCAGAGGGACACTCTGGTAAGTGTCAGAGCCAGGTAGAGCTGAACAGTCTGAGTCTCAGACTTTTTTTCCCACTAAACCGTTAGATTCTATCCCAGTAAAGTCCTCCCTGTCTTTCCAAGCTTAACATGCGTGGCGTATATTGGCAAAGAGATCACTGATAGTCGCCATCACAGTTCACCCTGAATTCTCCCAAGTGTGAATTCTCTCACATCTTCATCCATGTGTTAAAGACTGACTCCATTTTTGTGTAATGTTATTTGCTTATGTCTGGCTCCCTCCTTAGCTAGACAGAGAGTTCTTTGAAGGCAGGAAGTATCTTATTATTGGAATCATCTTTGTGTTTCTGAGACTAAATCAGTGTCTGCACGCATAGTAGACACTTGTTATTCTCTAGATCTTAATCCTGTGAATTCCTGTATCCAGTGAAAAGCCAAGATCTACACATTTAGCCAAGGTCATCAATTGAGACAGAGGTTGAGGATTGAGTTCCTTTCTGGAATTCATGTGGCAAACCCCAGGTTGAACCATTGGGTAATGATAAAGATTAGTTGCTTTGAGGTCAGCAATGTCTGAGCACTAACCCAGCCCTGTTGATGTCAACTTGCTTAGCTTTGGAAGAGTCATTGGATGTCTCGGAGCCTCCAGGTCTCTTCTGTAGAATGGGGATGCTGACCCCTACATCAGAGGATTGCTGTGAACATCGGATGAAATGAAGAATGTAGGCTGCCTGGGAGCTCTTAGCTAATGTATATTAGGGACTGAAAGATGCTCTCTTGTATTTGTCATGACTTGAGCATTTGAGATCACTTGTAATTCCACTCAGCTTTAACTGTCCATCTTTATTGCTCCAGCATTCACCAAGAATCTCCTACCCATATCCTTTCTACAAATACAGTCCCCATAAATACACTTGACACCAAGTCCATAACTTCACTGCTCTCCACCATCAATCTGAATTCCTTTCCTTAATGTCATATCCTTAACACTTTTTTATGTCCGTGCTTCCTTCCAATAACCATCTCTTGTATGCACCATAACTGTCTTAAGGAGGCCTTTTCTGTTAGGCACTTGTGCTGTGCTTAGTTGCTCTATTGTGTCTAACTCTTTGTGACCCCATGGGCTGTAGCCTCCCAGGCTCCTCTGTCCATGGGGATTCTTCAGGAAAGAATACTGTAGTGGGTTGCCATGCCCTCCTCCAGGGGATCTTCCCAACTCAGGGATCAAACCCAGGTCTTCCACATTGCAGGTGGATTCTTTGCCATCTGAGCCACCAGGGAAGCCCTTGTTAGGCATTTGGGTTATTTCTAATTATTTCACAATTATAAGCAATGCCATGTCAAACTTTTATTTATTTATTTATTTATTTTGGAAAAGACTTGGCCTTCGTGTTGGATTCTGTTTTCCCTTCTTGAATTTCAGAATTTAGATTGTTAGTGAAATCTATTATTTGGCTTAGACCATAATTGAATATCAACTCATTTTAATTTATAAGTTAGATGGGGACTAAGAGAAGTCATACAGGTAGAAATTTATTTTTTTCCCTTAAATATATTTCAGATTTGTCCGAGATATATTAGTCACCATTGTGACCACTGCCATGTCTTACCTCCTACTTATGACTATATCCTCCTGAGGTTCTCCCCAAGCAAGCCAGAGTAATCTTTTAAATAAGATAAGGTCACTCTTCCACTTAAAATTATTCAGTGGTTCCCTGTTATATTCACTTTTTCTTTAATTGTTGTTAGTATATAGTTGATTCACAATGTTGTGTTAGTTTCTCCTGTGCAGCAAAGTGAATCAGCCTTATATGTACATATATCCCTTCTGTGTTTGATGGCTCAGACAGTAAAGAATCTGCCTGCAGTGTGGGAGACCCTGGTTTGATCCTTTGGTCGGGACAATCTGGAGAGGGGAATGGCAACTGATTCCATTATTCTTGCCTGGAGGATTCCATGGAAAGAGGAGCCTGGCAGGCCGGTCTGTGGGGATCCAAAGAGTCAGACAGGACTGAGGGGCTAGCACAGCACTGTCTCTTGCTGCTTGTGGTTCAGTCACTAAGTCATGTCTGACTCTCTGCGACCCCATGAGCTGCAGCACACCAGGCTTCCCTGTTCTTCACAGTCTCCCTGAGTTTGCTCAGACTTAGGTCCATTCAGTCAATGATGCCATCCAACCATCTGATCCTCTGTTACCCCCTTCTCTTCTTGCCCTCAATATTTCTCAGAATCAGTCTTGCATCAGGTGGCCAAAGGATTGGAGCTTCGACATCAGCCTTTCCAGTGAATACTCAGGGTTATTTCCTTTAGCATTGACTGGTTTGATCTCCTTGCAGTCCAAGGGACTCTCGAGGGTCTTCTGCAGTACCACCGTTCAAAAGCATCAATTCTTCAGCACTCCATCTTCTTTATGGTCCAACTCTCATGTCCATACATGGCTATTGGAAAAATCATAGCTTTGATTATATTGACCTTTGTCAGCAAAGTGATGTCTCTGCTTTTTAATATGTTGTCTAGGTTTGTCATAGCTATTTTTCCAAGGAGCAAGCATCTTTTAATTTCATGGCTACAGTCACCATTCACAGTGATTTTGGATCCCAAGAAAATAAAATCTGTCACTGTTTCCACTTTTCCTCCATCTATTTGCCATGAAGTGATGGGGCTGGATGTCAAGATCTTAGTTTTTCAAATGTTGAGTTTTAAGCCAGTTTTTTCACTCACCGCTTTCACCTTCATCAAGAGGCTCTTTAGTTCCTCTTCACTTTCTGCCATTAAAGTGGCATGATTTGCATGTCTGAGATTGTAATTTCTTCCAGCAATCTTGACTCTCATTTAGGTTGCCACAGAGCATCAAGTAGAGATTCTTGTGCTATACAGTAGATTGTCATTCGTTGTATATTTTATACAGAATAGTGTATATGGTGCTGGTGGTGGTTTAGCCGCTAAGTTGTTTCCAACTCTTGCGACCCCATGGACAGTAGCCCACCAGGCTCCTCTGTTCATGGGATCTCCCAGGCCAGAATACTAGAGTGGGTTGCCATTTCCTCCTCTAAATCCCAGTCTCCCAATTCATCCCATCCACTCTTTCTGCCCTTGGTGTCTATGTGTTTTTTCCTCTGTGTCTGTGTCTGTATTTTTGTTTTGCAAACAGGTTCATGTGTACCATTTTTCTAGATCCTACATATATGCAATATTTGTTTTTCTCTTTATGACTTATTTCACTCTGTATGCCAGTCTCTAGGTCCATCCACGTGTCTGCAAGTAGCATGATTTTGTTCCTTTTTATGGCTGAGTAATATTCCTTGTGTGTGTGTGTGTGTGTGTGTGTGTGTGTGTGTATGCCACATCTTTATCCATTTATCTTTATCTTCTTTATCCATTCCTCTTTTGATGGACATTTAGGTTGTGTGCCTGTTCTGGCTATTATAAATAGTGGTGCAATGAACACTAGGTGCAAGAATCTTTTGGAATTCTGGTTGTCTCTGGGTATATGCCCAAGAGTGGGATCGCCAGGTCATATGGCACTTCTATTTTTAGTTTTTGAAGGAACCTCCACACTGTTCTCCCTGGTGTCTGCATCCTGTTATCTTTAGAACACAATCCAAACTCCTTGCCTTGGCATATAGGCCCTGTTCCTTCTACGTCTTCTGCCCTCTTCACTCACTTGGCATTTCCCTGTGCTTCAGACGTAATGATTTTTATGTCCTGAGAACACAACAAATGGGACCGCACTGTACAGTCTGAGAACTTGCTGTGCTTCTCCTCACTGTGTCTCCTTTGTCCCCCAGATGCCATCCTGGGGCGTCTCTTCTCACCTTACAGGTCTTAACTCAAATGCCACCTCCTCAGAACCACTGTCCCTGACTGCCTAAACACAGGTACCCAGATTTTTACTCCTTTCCATCCCCAACCTGCTACTGTCTGTTACATAATCGTTTTTCATTCCTTCCCTGATATTACAGGCCTAAAATCACTTTTATTTGCTTGCTCATTTACTATTTTCCTCTCTAAAATAGAAGCTTCATATTCATAAACCTCATACATAGAAACTGCTTAATAAATATTTGTTGAATAAATGAGTGCATTAACCTCAAAGATCATTGGAAAGTGGCTCAGTTTTATAACCTTCAAATTGATGGCAGAAGAGGGATCCAGGATAAAGTAAAACCTCCCGGTACGGGTCTCCGGGGAATCCGGTTTCCCCTAGAGGTAGCCTCGCTGATGGATAGCACATGAAACGTGTTCAAGTGGATGCTGTTAA
Source organism: Redunca redunca (assembly GCA_006410935.1). Lineage (NCBI taxonomy): Eukaryota > Metazoa > Chordata > Mammalia > Artiodactyla > Bovidae > Redunca > Redunca redunca. The sequence continues at coordinate 1,041,990 of SJYQ01000210.1, read as the reverse complement.
AGCGATTTTCAAAATGGTTTAATAACATTGTGCTCATGGTTTTGCTGCCACTATTAGATAAGGGTTTTTTGTTTGTTTTTTTTTTTTCTCAAGAGAGAGGAGGGCTCCTACGTGCCAGCCCTGAACTTCCGAACTCACAGCCTTTCTGCCACAAGTCCTTCAACTTTTCTTGGATAGAAAAAATCCATGGTCAGTAAAAGTTCTGGAAATTCTGCACACTCCCTCTTTCTCTCATAAATTCCCAAACATGTTTTAGTCTCTGAAAGACCCCAGGAAGTCCTGCCGTGCAGAAAGCTGGGCAGATTTATTTAGCTCATCGTCTGTAAAAACCATCTTGACCACAGACTATTTTCCCCCTTGGAACGTGCATGAACATCTTGCAGCACAGAAGCATCCATAGAAACACAATTTTGGAAGCGCTCCACTGGCTTCCACTGACCATCAACAATCCCAGATATGATGGTCAAAACCCCCGGTCTTTCACTCTCTCTTCCCTCTGCCGCTCAAGTGGCCATGGGCCTTCTGGCCCAGAGTGAGGGCACCTGGCCTCTGCCTACTTCATTAGGCTCTGCGCCCAGCCCCTGGTGCTCAGCAGGTCCCAGCAGATGGAGTGGGTAGCCTGGAACCTGTGTCATGGAGTTGAACACATGGTTAAAGCAGCTCCAGTGTGGTTTGGTAGTTAGGGCATCCCCCTGAGAGACCTGGCAGATGCTGAGTGCATGATCCTCAGGCAGACAAAGGAAGACGGGGAGGTCCCAGTGCCATCCTCTCATCTGCAGCAGGGTTTTATGAGGCAGCTGTTGGGTCGTCACTCCCAGGCATCCATGTGCAATAAAATGGAGGTAGAAAAATAAACTGAAACGTGTTAGTCACTTAGTCATCTCTGACTCTTGCAGCCCCATAGACTGTAACCCACTAGGCTCCACTGTCCATGGGATTCTCCAGGCAAGAATACTATAGTGGGTTGCCATGCCCTCCTCAAGGGGATCTTCCCAATCCAGGGATCCAACCCAGGTCCCCTGCATTGCAGGCAGATTCTTTACCCTCTGAGCCACCAGGAAAGCCTGAAAAGGAGTTATGAATGTTCCAATAAAGCAGAAGGAAATTGTTATGGATGTGAGGAAAGGCTTGCTGAGGCTCATGCAATTTAGGTAGTGGTCTTTAAAAGTGGGATTTTGTATTTGAAATTTAATTCCACCACTGTCTAACTGAATGATCTTAATTAAGTAAATGAAGAAGTGGTTTTTAGCCTCAGTTTTCTTGTCTGTAAATTAGCGCTAACGATGCCCAAGTCACATGTGGTTTGTGAAGTAGCACTTGCAAAATGCTCAGCCCAGCATCTGACCCGTGGCTGACCCTCAGTCGAGTGTAGCTAGCTGTATCGTTGTTGTCAGGGTCCTGCTCATTTGACCTCAGGGCTCACACATCCACTTCCCTCTGCCCAGCCATTGCCTTTAACTTGGTTGAGGTTTTATCATCCCTTATCCTGATTGCTGTGACAGCCTCTTCATCCACAAATCCATCTTCCACCTGGCGGGTGAAGTGATCTTTTGAAAACATGCTAAATCAGACCATGTCACTCTCCTGCCTGGCGCCTTTTCCTGATACTCTGTCACTGGTACTGAGGGGGCTTCTGAAGCTTTTCCAGCAGAGTCGTTCTAGAGGTGGATGGGAGTCAACACACACCCCCAGAGGGAATGCAGCTGTGCTCAGAAAGCTTCAACATAAGCCCCAAATTCCAGATTCCATCTAAAAACATCCACGCCAGTCTGTTTTATTGTGTGCAGATTTATTGTACTTTGTTGTTGCTGTTTAGTTTTTAAGTCGTGTCCAACTCTTCGAAACCCCATGGACTATAGCCCAGCAGGCTCCTCTGTCCATGGGATTCTCCAGGCAAGAATACTGGAGTGGGTTGCCATTTCCTTCTCCAGGGGATCTTCCTGACCCAGGGATTGAACCTGCGTCTCCTGCATTGGCAGGCAGATTCTTTACCACTGAGCCACTTTTATTTTTCAGTTAAATTGTTTAATATTTTCTCAAGCCCTTAGTCCCAGGAAGAAGGATCATACTTGTGCTGGTTATACTGGGATAGCAAGGTACCATCTTCAGTGGGTTTCCATAGGACCCAGTGAAATAATGCCTGTAAAGCACTGAGCGCAGAGCCCGGCAAATGTGCACACTGAACAGATAGATTCTACTATTTTATTATTTACTGCTTTTATCACTGCTGCTTTCTTTAAACTTTTTATATTGGAGTATAGCCAGCCAGTTAACAATGTTGTGATAGTTTCCAGTGAATGACAAAGGGACTCAGCCATACATACACATGTATCCATTCTCCCGGAGACACTCCTTTCCGTCCAGGCTGCCACATACCACTGAGCAGAGTTCCCTGTGCTCTACAGTAGGACCTTCTTGGTTACCCATTTTAAATATAGCAGTGTTATCACTACTGTTTTATTATTACTTTTATATTTGCCAATGTCATTATCAAGACAGTGAGAATGCCAGTATCGTTATATTTGTCAGTATCCTGTTAGGGATACATTCACCCAGTTTTAGAAGTAAGAGTCTGCAGGATGAATGAATGACACACTGTTTAACAGGGTGAGAAAGCCACTGGAGCCTTCTGCACAGGCCTGCACCCCAGCCTGCCCTCCAGCCTGCCTCTGGCTCCACCCAAGCCCCAGTACACAGATGGTCATTCCCTTCTGCAGCATGCCTTGGATTCCAGCTCTGTGTAATGTTCATACTTTCCCTGAAGGCGCCCCCCTACCCCGCCGGCTCTTCTCTGAGCAGCAAACTGCTACTCATGTATCAAATTCTGGTTTCCAAATCTTCTCTAGTAAGACCCCAGCTCCCGCCCACAGCGCTCATCTAGGCGGAGTGAACTTCTCTGTCTCAGCACTTGTAGCCCCCATGCTACCTTCTATCAGACCCCTCATTACAGGACACACCTGCGTTCCTCCTCAACTCTGACAGTCCCATGATGAGGAGGACAGTGATTTATGTCTCTCTGGAGCCCAAATGCCTAACAGAGAACAGGCGTAGAATAGCAACTGGCTGAATGGGAGAACATATGAACAGGCGGATGGATGCACGGATGAATGGATGCATAAAAAGAGACAGTTGGGAGCCTCCCGGAGTACAAAGGGTTAAGGAAATGTGGTACAACAAGCAGTTACTGTGCATTTAGTATGTTCGTAGTATTGTACTCATCATATATTATCTCATTTAAGAACTCCCCAAATCTCATAAAGTAAGGCCTATGTTTAACTCCATTCTATAAGAATTAATCTTGAATTGTGGTGCTGGAGAAGACTCTTGGGAGTCCATTGGACAGCAAGGAGATCAAACCAGTTAATCCCAAAGGAAATCAACCCTGAATATTCATTGGAAGGAGTGATGCTAAAGTTCCAAAACCTTGGCCACCTGATGCAAAGAGCTGACTCACTGGAAAAGACCCTGATGCTGGTAAAGACTGAGGGCAGGAGAAGAAAGGGACATCAGAGGATGAGATGGTTAGATGGCATCACTAACTCAATGGACATGAATTTGAACAAACTCCGGGAGATAGTGAAGGACAGGTAAGCCTGGCGTGCTGCAGTCCATGGAGTCACAGAGAGTCTAATACGAGTTAGTGACTGAACAACAAAATAAGAAATTCAAACTTAAGTAGTTTAAATGACGATCCCAAGTGTACCCAGCTAGTAGACTATGGGACTGTGAATCCAGAGCCCAGGCAGAGTCCATACTCCAGTCTCCAGATGACAGTAGTTTTGGTCTTAGCTAGTCTGGCTGCGATCTCTGAGCTGTGAGATTGGATCAGCCTAGTCTGGATCCTAGAAGGAAGTGGTGTAGTTCCTTTACATTTGTAGGTGTTTCTGAATCATCAGTGCTGCTGTGAGGGTAATCAGGAGCTACAAGCTTCTGGAAAGTGAGGCATTTCCCTCTTAGCTAACAAGGAGTCAGGACTGCCCCTTACAAGCTCCTTCTTGCCCTGGGGAGCCGGTGCTATGACCTAAGGATCAGCAAACCCAGTGGTTATGTCATTGTCCAGCATTCTGCGCATTTTCAAGGCTCATCCAGCTTTTTTTTTGCTGTGTTATACAGTTGTAGGATGTGCCGCTCATATCTCTGCCAACCAGCACTTCATCACTTAGAGCATAAAACAAGGAATTAGACATCTGTGCCACAAGGAATACATAAGAAGATGGTGTGAACTGGCCTGGGGTGTTTACAAACCATGAGATAGTTACAGAAATAGAAAGAAAACTGAATAGACCCCAGCTACCTAGAGTCTGGCCCTGAATCTGTGATGAAAGAACCCTGCTGTTCTTGCCAAACAAAACCTTAAAGCTACTTTCTTCGTGAAATCTTTCCAAGTTTTTCTCACATGAAAGTCATGCATACTTCCTCCAGATTTTGGTTCAGTTCAGTTCAGTCGCTCATTTGTGTCCCACTCTTTGCAACCCCATGAACCGCAGCACGCCAGGCCTCCCTGTCCATCACCATCACCCGGAGTCCACTCAGACTCACGTCCATCGAGTCAGTGATACCATCCAGCCATCTCATCCTCTGTCGTCCCCTTCTCCTCCTGCCCCCAATCCCTCCCAGCATCAGGGTCTTTTCCAATGAGTCAGCTCTTCACATCAGGTGGCTAAAATATTGGAGCTTCAGCTTCAACATCAGTCCTTTCAATGAACACCCAGGACTGATCTCCTTTAGGATGGGCTGGTTGGATCTCTTTGCAGTCCAAGGGACTCTCAAGAGTCTTCTCCAACACCATAGTTCAAAAGCATCAATTCTTCTGTGCTCAGCTTTCTTTATAGTCTAACTCTCACATCCATACATGACCACTGGAAAAACCATAGCCTTGACTAGATGGACCTTTGCTGGCAAAGTAATGTCTCTGCTTTTTAATATGTTGTCCAGATTGGTCATAATTTTCCTTCCTCGAAGTGTCTTTTAATTTCATGGCTGCAGTCACCATCTTCAGTGATTTTGGAGCCCAGAAAAATAAAGTCTCTCACTGTTTCCACTGTTTCTCCATCTATTTCCCATGAAGTGATGGGACTGGATGCCATGATCTTCGTTTTCTGAATGTTGAGCTTTAAGCAACTTTTTCACTCTCCTCATTCAGTTTCATCAAGAGGCTCTTTAGTTCTCCACTTTGGTAACCCCTTCTCTATCTTTCTTATGATATTTGTCATTTATCACCTTTGATGAGATTAATTTAAGGCCACTTCTCTTCTCCCTTAATTCACCTCCTGAAGCACAATGACTATGTCCCAGGTCATGCCTGTGCTTCCCGTAACTAAACGAATTTTGACAAATAGCAGATGTTCAATTAATGCTTGATGAATTAATGGGAAAGTCATCACATGGGCTGCATGATCTCGGACAAGACTTTTTACTCTCCAGGCACCAGTGTCCCCATCTACAAAACTGTGTGGAAGCAAGCTCCATTCTGCTGTCAGATCCATGTGGCTCCACACTGCATTCTTCCTCTGGCTCCCTCAACTCTGAGAAGTTAGTTACTGTGCAAAGTCGTCACCGCTTAATCTGCAAATCACACAGTTGGCCACCTCATAGGGAGGTTGTGAGGATTAGACTTAATGTATGTAAAAAGCTCAGCGGGCCACACTAAACCTAGTAAGCACCTAATAAATCATTGTTGTTGCTAATTTGGAAGGCAGAGGTGACGGGCTAGATCATTTCCATGTCTGCTCCATCTCAAATGGTCTTTGACCCATAAACCTGATTGTGAGCATTGTTGTCTACTGAAAAGTTCAGTATTTGGAGTCCAGAAACCCAGGCTTGAACACCAGTTCTCAGGTGCAGTGGGTCCTCAGAGAAACTACATCATCATCTCAGGATTCCGCACCTGGAGATGGGATAATACCTGCTACTCTTGTTCCTTGAGGCTGTTGTGAGGATGTGCTAGAATACTTACTAAAATGCTCTTTTAAAACACTGTAGATTAGCAGCATCCTGAAGTCAGAGCCTTGGCACCTTCAAACACAGGGCATAAAATGCAGATTGGAAGAGGAAGCCTTTCCTCTGGGGCTCCAGCTTTCCTTTTTCTGGACCACGTGGCCCTTTCACGAGTTCTCCCAGAGCCAGCACCGTCACAACCCTGTAACACCCAGGCCGGGTTGGATGGAGGCCTGGGAGAGCTAATTTATCGTCAGAGCACCCAGCTGCCTCCATGAATCTTCCCTGATGTATCTTTCAGCGAACTTTGCATCCCTAAAAGTGTGTCTCCTCCACGTGGTTTTCCTTGGCTGTCTGAAATATGTGCAGGGCTCTCAGTCCATTCTGTCTGGTCTGGCTGGGTAGATAGGCGACTACAGGTAACCCGAAGAGAAAGCTCTGGACCAGGTCTTGGTGGGGCCTGGGATGTAACTCTAGGATATTTTTTTTTTCATCAGTATATGGTACAGTACCGTGTCACTTAGAGTTATAGCAGAACACATGTGTGTGTTTAGTAGCTCAGTTGTATCCTACTCTTTGCACCCCAATAGACAGACTGTATCTTGCCAGGCTCCTCTATCCATGGGATTTTCCAGGCAAGAGTACTGAAGTGGCATGCCATTTCCTCCTCCAGGGAATCTTCCTGACCCAGGGATTGAACCCACGTCTCCTGCATTGGCAGGTGGATTCTTCACCACTGAGCCACCAGGAAAAGCCCTTATAACATAATAAGCACCCTGACATTTTGTGGCTTAAAACAGCCACTTTTTTGGTTCTCAGTTCAAGCCAAGCACTTGGCCTGGGCTCAGCTGAGCAGGTCTGGTCTGGGCAGGGTGAGCTCAGCTGCCCTTGGTTGTGTACCTATGGTCAGCCAGCTCTCCAAGGCTGGTTCACAGGGGTTCCAAAAGCGGCAGGAACAAGAGCTTCAGGGCCTTTTGAGGCTTCAACTTGGAAGACACTTTGTCCTTTCTACTTTATTCACTTACTCAAAAGCAAGTTGTGAGTCCACCTTAGATCCAAGGGGTAGAAATAGAGTGCATCTCTTGCAGAAGAGGCTAAATATTAGGATGGCTTTTTTTTTTTTTAGAATGACTTTTGCATCCTACAAGCACTGATATTTTATGAAGCCTCTGTTTTATATTAAAGCCTGGACTGATCGTCACAACCTCAGCATAATTATTTCTAATTTGCCGATGGAAAAATTGAGACATATAGATGAAGGAAACTTTATAATGCAGCAGATATGATCATGGGAGAACCGATTCCCCCGATTCTAATCCTTTTCAGAGCTCACCTAAAGACTGTTTGAACCTCTGCTGCTTTGCCCCTGTTTAACAGTGACAAAGACTTCATGATACTAAGCCATGGTTGGATACAGCCTAGCTTGTGATGTCTAGAAAGGCAATACATTTGTGTCTTGGCTCCATCCTTGCAAGGGCCTATGGTCTAATGCCAGATCAGTAAAATGATTCAGTAAAGGGCCAGGTGTAAAACATTTTAGACCTTTCTGACCAAGAGGCAAGCTTCAAGACAGTGTGTAGATACCTATACAATGAGAAAATTTTGTCCACAAATTTTGATTGATGAAATTTTAAAGTCTAATAGTAAAGAACCGTCTTTGGTAACAAAATTCTGCTAATGAGAATGGAATTTATTTGACACTGAAATGTGAATTTCATATCATTTTCACATCTTAATGTATCTTCTTTTGATTTGTTTTTACCACTTAAAGATGTCAGAGCCATTCTTAACTCCTGGGCCATACAAAAACAGGCATTGGGCCAGATTTGGCCCACGATCCCTGGCATAAGGGAGCATCTCAGATTTGGACTCAGAGAATCCTTGATGAAGCATCCCCCGTGAGTATCTAATTGCCGTGTGATGTCAGGTGAATCCTGGATGTTCCAAAGCCATTGTTGCCCCCAGGCTCCCAGGCACACAATAGAGGGGAGACAATTTCTTAGGTTCTCTAGTTCACCAGAGAGGGAAGCAAAGCTCAGGTTCATCTGAGGCAGCTGGCTTGTAGATGGGCCCTGCCATAGAGAGAAACTAGCAGACTGGGGAATGGAATGCCACAAAACTGTCCTCATTTCATGCCACTTAAACATGTAAAAGCATGTAGATCATATTATATACATAAGGATTGACATTGGGGAATTTGGATAAAACATGTAGGTAGAAACTGGCAGCTCGTGTACTTTTCTAATCCAACTGTTATCAAATGAGTTCTGTATTTAGAAAATTACGAAGAGAAGGCTTTGGCTTTGTGTTCTCCCTGTTTGAGAAAGACGTGGTGAAACAGTGAGGTTCTGATGCAGAGTTCACAGCTCTTAGCAGGAGTTTTAAGCTCTGCTCCCAATGCACCTTCCAGGGAGGAGTGGGCATAGTGGGGCATCGCTGTGTAGGCAGGGGTCTCATCAAGCTCCTAGTCTATGTTTATGTATTGGGCTTCAGTGTTTCTGGAGAAAAGTCTCAACTCTAGCACATATGCTTTTAAAAGCAAAACCAAAAAACGTGTTTTTATGACAGAAGCTCTCGTTCACATGTGGAAAGGAAGCTGGCAAGGGCCTTCCTGTTACACACACACAGGTGTTGGATAAAATATAACATTTATTTTTAAAAAAAAAACACGTTTATCTTAAAAATGAAGAAAGGCAACTCCTCAATTGTAAGGAAGGAAGAGGAAATGCAAAAACCTAGGCTTCGATTTTAGAAGCTAATGTTTTGGTGACTCCAGGTGGGCAATGCAATGGGATAAAAGTAAAAAGAAAAAAAATATGGATGCTAAGTAGGAGGAGGGCTGTGGGATGTATCAGGAAGTTTGGATTGACGTACATACGCTCTGGTTACTGTGTATAAAGTGGATAATTGATGAGAACCTACTGTGTAGCACAGGAAGCTCTGCTCAGTGCTCTGTTGTGACCTGAATGAGAAGGGAATCTGAAAACAGAGGAAATACATATACATAGGTAGAGCTAATTCACTTTGCTATACAGCAGAAATTGACACAATATTACAAAGCAACTATACTTCAATAAAAATTCATTAAAAAAATAAACAGAAAACAGGAGCAAAGAAGAAATGAAAGATCACTTGGTAGAAAAAAAGCTCTGAAGCATCAGTAATCGTAATAAATGTAATCTGCATATTTCAGTTCAGAGCTTGATTATATTACACAAATCTACTTATGTGCCATTTGCCAAAGATCTTCTTAGAACATAAAAACACAGAAAGTTTGACAGTGAAGGAAAAGGAAAACCTGTACTAGGCAAATGCTAATCAAATGAAACCTTGGGAAGAAGTATAAATATATGGCAAAATAAACTTTACAACAATAAGAAGGAACAAAAAAATCCTTAAGAATAAAAAGTGTCATTAATTAATCATAAAAGGAATGGTTCACCAGGAGACAAATAAAATTTGTACTTACATGTGTGAACAACACAACTTTAAAACATATGAAGAAAAAGTTGAGTAGAATATGTTGATGAATACCTAATCGCACTGGGAGTTTTTTTTGATAGAAATATTCTAATTAGATCAAGTAAGCAAAATGCTTCCAATAATATGGACCAATTGAACTGTACTCTTAAAAATACAATAAAATGGGCATATATAAAATCCTGTCCCTAAGAATTTAAAGATTTTTCTCAAGAAGTGAGAAATTCTCTTAATGGTCTTGACATCTTATGACCTGAGTGTTCAGGCTTTGGTCCAATTTCCTGAAATTTTGTTTTATATTCAGTGATAATGTAGCTTTGCAACATTTATGACTAAATGTGGGTTCATTTTTATGCCTCTGAAGATTTCTTTCAATCAGGGGTGGGAGTAGCAAGTAGCGATCTATGTGAGCTGATTTTATTTTGGTTTTGCTTTTTGTGAGGAGAAGAGGGTATAGGGGAAGTTGTGGTTGAAGGAGAATCCTTTCAGAAAAATGGTCACTGTCAAGAAAAACTAATAGTGTTTTGTTTCCATTCATATTCCTCACATTTTTTTCCTTAAGGCCAAAGGCATAGTCTTGTTTTCTCAGAATAGCTTCTGGAACCAGGAAGCCTTTCTCTAGATTCCCTGTGTATAGTCTAGTTGAGAAGGTGTACGGGGAATTGCTGTAGTTTCTGACCCCCTGCTGTATCTGTGTCAGTCTGATTACCTCCAAAGGAGGTGCCTGAGAAAGGTCAGTGGAATCCACTTCTCATAGAATGATGTGACATTAACAGCAACCATCATAGATTCCCACATGGGAAAAAGTCTTGAAGAAGAAGTTTCACTTTCAGGCAGGCCTGCAGGTCAGTAACTCTGTAAGAACTTGAGCGCCTGAGACTAGGCAATCACACTGCTTACTGCAGCATCCTAGCGTGGCTCTAGGATCTCTGATAGGTTCTCTGCTTTTTTTATTATTATTGTTTCCATTATTTGCTTTCTTTTTCAAATTCCTTTGTTTTAATTGATATACAATATTATATGTGTTTCAGGTGTACAAATAGTGATTGATAATTTTTAAAGGTTTTATTCCATTTATCCTTATTATAAAATACGGTCTGTGTTCCCCAGCGCTGTACAGTACAGTGTAGTATCTTATTTATTTTACCCATAGCAGTTTACATCCCCTAGTCTGCTGCCCCTGTATTGTCCCGCCTCCCTTCCTTTTCCCCACTGGTGACCACTGGCTTGTTCTCTGTATCTGTGAGTCTGCTGCTTCTCCATTATAGCCCCTAGGTTGTTGTCTTTTTCAGATTTCACATATAAGTGATACCATATAAGGCACTTGTCTTTATCTGACTTACCTCTGAGGTTAGACTGAAATTTGGCAGAAAATAAAGTCAGTCATGGAAACAGATCCTTTGAAATCCTCTAATCACCCTGGTGGGCTTCTCATGTGGCTCGGTGGTAAAAAAAAAAAAAAAAAAAAAAATCTGCCTGATGCCCTGGAGAAGGAAAGGGAAGGCCACTCCAGTATTCTTGCCTGGGAAATCTCATAGACAGAGGAGCCTGGTGGACTCTAGTCCATGGGGTCGCAGAGAGTCGGACACAAATTAGCGTCTAAACAATTCAATCACCCTAATGGGGCTTGCATTCATTTTCTTGCCTGATTATGATTAAGAATATGCCATCTGTGTCAACTAGATATTATGATTTTGTTGTAAACTTTGGCACAGTGTGACTTACAAAGACCTAGCCTTTAATCTCATTTCAGGATGGAAAATGTTGGTTGGATGTACGAGGTCTAACTGTCTTCACCACGTGTTAGAAATCCAAATGTAGCTAAACATTAAGGTTAAATGATGATATCACAACTTACTCGGTTTGCATTTTACATCCAATTGAAAACACAAACCACTCGCCTCATTAATCCTTTGCAATCCAATTTCTACCCCCCTAAATGAAATGATCCTTTTGGGACACATTTATATCCTTTTAACAGCCGCCTGACAGTTCTGCTGGTGGAGTTCGTATCCAAGTTTGTTATTGGATAGTGACAACTTATCCTGACGGATATGTGTACATAATTATTCTCTCGCAGTTAGATTTAATTAATGCTTACCCTCATCATGATCTTGCAGCTAGCGAGCTCTCTCTGCAGGATCAGTTAATGGCAAAAGGATTTCCTTTTTAGCCAAGAGAGACTCCAAAGGCTTTGTAAAACTCTTCTACTTTTTTAAGAGGAATAAAAAGGAAAAAAATTGCACTGAGGCTGTTTCATTTCTTCTCACCCCACATTAATGCCACATGTGAATGGATTTGAGGCAACATTTTGGGATGAGTTGTGAAACCTAATTTTAGACTAAGTATCACTAATATGAATAGGTCTGACAGACCTACAAAGAAGATGTATATTTTTTGATATCTTAGTTTAGAATTGATATGTCCTGGCTTCGTTGTGTTTATGTCTCTGTACAAAATATGTATGAGTGTATTTTTCTAGCCATCTCCCCAGGTGGGACCCAGAGTTCAGTAATAAATAGTTATGAAAGTAAGGGGACATTAAGAAGAAATTATGGAGAGACAAAGGGAGTTTGAAGATTTAGAAAGAGATTATTAGAAAGTCTGTCATAAGGAGAGGGTGTGTGTACTTATAAAACCCCATTAGATGGGAAGACTTTACAAATAACTGGTCCCAGTCCATGCTTGTGAAATATTCATGTGCCATTTGCTTTTTATTACTATAATGGCAATGCCTTGTGTTTGCAGAGAGCTTAACAGTTTACAACAAATTTTCACATCCATTATCTTATATGATTGTTACAACAGCAATGTGACGTGAGCCAGAGAAACATTCCCAGCTGAGGGGACGGAGACCCAGAGAGGTTGAGTCACTGTCCCAGGGTCACATACCTAGAAAGTAAAAGAACCTGACGCTGAAGACACAGCATTTAAAGCCAGTTCCAGTGTGTCTTCCCTACCATGTTTCACCTCCCTTAGGTTTGAAAATGCGTGCCAGGAAGCTTAGAGTAGCTCAAATAGCAATCCCGCTTTGCCTTGCGAAAGCATCAGAAGACTCTCACCTAAAAGATAACATCTGAGTTGAGGGTAATATGATGCTACTTACTTTAATGATTACATGCAATATTAATGATCATTATTACTGTGCCTTACTCTGGGAGATTTCATCCAGTAAGATCCGAGAGGCCTTCACTAAAATGTGACTACTTCAGGATAAAAGGAAACACACTCTTTATTTATCACTTCAAATACTCCTTAAAGGCCTTGACCTTGAACCCGAAAGAGACCTACAATAAAATATTCCAGAAGTTTGGGACTATGGAATGGGAGCTGGGTACTTATAAATCATCCCATAGTACAGATGAGAAAACTGAGGGACAGGGAAGGGAAATGAATTCTCCACCCTGAGTTAGTGGCAAATCTGAACCCCTAGACCTGCTTTTCTGACACACAGTTCAGATCTCTGTTCATGACACTATAGCTATAACCTTAAGCTGGAAGAAGCCTGCGAAATCTCCTTTTTGACAAGTGAGAAACTGAGCTTTGGGTGTTAGGAGAAACTTACCCAAGGCTACAATGACCTGGAGACAGAACTGGACCCCAAATCCTGGCCCTTAATTTACATAAATTTAATTTAAAAAAATATTGCTTGTGTGAGTGTTATGTGCCAGGCATTGTGTTAACTGCTGTGGCTATATCAGCCTACAAAGCAGAGGCAGGCCTGTGGACACAAGACTGTGAGCACTCACCCTCATCTGGCAGCATGTGCAAGGAGAACAGGGGAATGACTCCCAGGGAAGCCGCTCAGTTCAGTCGCGCAGTCATGTCCGACTCTTTGCAACCTCATGGACTGCAGCACGCCAGGCCTTCCTGTCCATCACCAACTCCTGGAGTTTACTCAAACTCATGTCCATTGAGTTGGTGATGCCATCCAACCATCTCATCCTGTCATCCCCTTCTCCTCTCACCTTCAATCTTTCCTGGCATCAGGGTCTTTTCAGATGAGTCAGCTCTTCGCATCAGGTGGCCAAAGTATTGGACTTTCAGCTTCAACATCAGTCCTTTCAATGAACATTCAGGACTGATCTCCTTTAGGATGGACTGGTTAGATCTCTTTGCAGTCCAAGAGACTCTCAAGAGTCTTCTCCAACACCACAGTTCAAAAGCATTAATTCTTTGGCGCTCAGCTTTCTTCACAGTCCAACTCTCACATCCATACATGACTACTGGAAAAACCATAGCCTTGACTAGACGGACCTTTGTTGGCAAAATAATGTCTCTGCTTTTGAATATGCTATCTAGGTTGGTCATAACTTTTCTTCCAAGGAGTAAGCGTCTTTTAATTTCATGGCTGCCATCACCATCTGCAGTGATTTTGGAGCGCAAAAAAATAAAGTGTGCCATTGTTTCCCCTGCTTCTCCATATATTTGCATGAAGTAATGGGACCAGATTCCATGATCTTAGTTTTCTGAATGTTGAGCTTTAAGCCAACTTTTAAAAATATTTTTTAATATGAATTTATTTATTTTAATTGGAGGTTAATTACGTTACAATATTGGTTTTGCCATACATCAACATGAATNAATCCGCCACAGGTATACACGTGTTCCCCATCCTGAGCCCCCCTCCCTCCTCCCTCCCCGTACCATCCCTCTGGGTCATCCCAGTGCACCAGCCCCAAGCATCCAGTATCATGCATCGAACCTGGACTAGCGATTCGTTACATATATGATATTATACATATTTCAATGCCATTCTCCCAAACCATCCCACCCTCTCCCTCTCCCACAGAGTCCAAAAGACTGTTCTATACATCTGTGTCTCTTTTGCTGTCTCTCATACAGGGTTATCGTTACCATCTTTCTAAATTCCATATATATGCACTAGTATACTTTATTGGTGTTTTTCTTTCTGGCTTACTTCTCTCTGTATAATAGGCTCCAGTTTCATCCACCTCACTAGAACTGATTCAAATGTATTATTTTTAATGGCTGAGTAATACTCCATTGTGTATATGTACCACAGCTTTCTTATCCATTCATCTGTTGATGGACATTTAGGTTGCTTCCATGTCCTGTAAGCCAACTTTTTCACTCTCACTTTCATCAAGAGGCTCTTTAGTTCTTCACTTTCTGCCATAAGGGTGGTGTCATCTGCATATCTGAGGTTATTGGCATTTCTCCCAGCAAACTTGATTCCAGCTTGTGCTTCATCCAGCCCAGCGTTTCTCATGATGTACTCTGCATAGCAGTTAAATAAGCAGGGTGACAATATACAGCCTTGACATACTCCTTTCCCGATTTGGAACCAGTCTGATGTTCCATGTCCAGCTCTAACTGTTGCTTCCTGACCTGCATATAGGTTTCTCAAGAGGCAGGTCAGGTGGTCTGGTATTCAATCTGAACTTTAACCTTTAACTTCACAGGTGTAAAGGTTTCATCAGGATATCTTGAAAAAAGTGGGCATGGTGCATAGCACATAGTAAGCTCTTGGTAAATGAGCATAGAGTGTCAGCAAGTGATGCCAGTGTTTTGTAAATTTTAAAAGGAATCAGTCTGAATTTAAACACCTGACCATGGAGAACAGGACTGAGGAGATGTGGAATAGGGAGTTATTGACCCCATTACAAAGTATCTTTTCTTTGCTTTCCTCCTAATGTTGTTACCTCTCTTGAGCCCCAGAAAATGAAAATTTGAATGGAAGAATAAAGTCTAGATGTCAGTAGAAAGTAATCTCTTACATTTGGCCAGTGTTTTAACTGCTAACACTGTATGCTCATTTACCAAGGGCTTACTATGTGCTAAGCACAGTGCCTTTTTTTTTTTTTTTTTCCAAAATATCCTAATGAAACCTTTACAATATCCTGTAAAGTTCAAGGTTGATATTATCATGGTTCCCCATTTTACAGATGGGAAAATTGAGGTTCATATGGTAAAATTCACTTGTCACAGCTCACATAGCTGATCAGTGACAGAGTCTGGGTTTGAATTCAGATCAGTTGAACTCCAAGGTCCAGGCTTTTAACTACAACACACATGGCCTCCATCATTGAAGCTGGCTGCTAGAGTAGGGGGTGATGGAGCTCACAAGGTTGGTCTGAGTCCCCAGCAGTGACTCTCAAAGGGTGATTTCTATTGGCAGCATCAGCGTCCCCTGACAAGTTGACAGAGAAGCAAATTCTCAGACCCTGCCCCTCCACCAGTCCAGGGTGGAGACCTGCAATCTTTGTTTCACAGCTTTCCACGTGATTCTGATGCTTCAGTAAGAGAGCCACTGTACTAGCAAACTATTCCCATCCTTGGCTCCTTTGTCATGGCATCTGAGGGCCAGAGGGACCCTGCTGGTCCCTGATTCCAACCCCTTTGGAGCTCGATATCACCCATCTGGTCTGTTTTTTGGTGCTATTCTCTTACACGAGGAGTCAAAATCAGGTTAAACGAGGTCGAGGCTTGCGAGCTTTGCAGGCAGCTCCGAGGTGCTGGGCCGAGTGCGGTGTGGATTGCTGAGCTGCGGCGCGTGTCTGTGCCTCTGACAGGGAAGGGCAAGTGCTGCAGTCTCCTCGGCTTCCCTTCTCCTCGGTAAGCCCTCCCGCATTGGCGACCCCGGGCAGGGGGGCCTCGCTGACTTCGCAAAGGCTTTTGTTGTTGCCGAACAAGCAAGCCAAGGGGATCTTCCTGTCTTTCTCTGCCAAGGCCCCTGACAAGCCAGTCAAGTCATCCGTCCACTTATATCTCACTTTGAACCTCACCTCTTTCCCCACAAGATGGTCAGGTGTACCCCTCAAAGTCGATCCTTTGTGTGCAAGTGGTCATCTTGGGGCTTCTCCTGTGGCCCAGATGCCAAAAAATCTGCCAACGAGGGAGAACTTGGTTTGATCCCTGGGTTGGGAAGATCCCCTGAAGAAGGGTAAGGCTACCCACTCCAGTATTCTGGCCTGGGGAATTCCATGGACTGTATAATCCACGGGGCTGCAAAGAATCGGACACGACTGAGCAACTTGGTCTATTTCGGGTCTGTATCCATATATACGAAGTCAATATCTCTCTGTGAAATCAGCTTGGCCTTCTACCCCCATGCCTCCCCCAACCCCCACTACTTACATAAGCGGCAGGAAAGGTGCCAGGGCTAGAAGACGTGGGGTCTGGGCTTCTGCTTGTGTAGTTTTGTAGCGGGAAGGGGGCCCTTTCCAGGGCCTGGGAGTGGGCTCTTTTCTAACACTCAGAAATGAATTGTCCCAGGAGATACATGTGCTGACAAAGAACAGGCTTTTGGAAAAGGGACGTTTGGGTAGAGAGCAGCAAGAAAAGGGAACCCAGGAGAACTGTTCTGCCATGTGGCTTGCAGTCTCAGGTTTTATGGTAATGGGATTAGTTTCCAGCTTGTCTGTGGCCAGTCACCTTGCTTGGCCTGTAGTCTGACTCAGAGTCCTTCGGGATGACACGCACATCTCTCAGCCAGGATGGATTCTGACGAGAGGGACTCTGGGAGGTTGGTCATCTCCTCCCTCTTTTGGCTCCTCCTGAATTCCCCAGGCTAGTTTTTAGTAGCAGTTTCCTAACAGTTTCCCTGTGCCCTCTGAACTTGCTTAGGCCTGATCCTCAGTGTGCTGCTTTCATCTCATAGCATCTCTTCCACATGACCTGGTGGATCTGACAGAACAGCTCACGGTAGGCAACTCTGGCTTCCCTGGGCTCTTGATCCGTAGCATACCAGGAACTCCCCGCTCTCCTGTCCCCAACAAATGCATAGGTCTATGATGCAGATGGCTGGGCCTTACTCCAGAAGCTTGGCAGATGTCTAAACTGAGTCTCCTAACTGGCACCTGCCACAAACTCCAGAGTATTTATGACCACCGATGATTCTACTATGATAGGGTCCACTGGATCACATAATACAAATGCCAGGGTTGTTTGTAGCTCAGCCTGACCTGCTGCAGATCCTTTCTCTGCCCTGTGATCTACTCAGAGCTAGTGGCCTCCCATGCTACTGGGAAAATGGGCCAGGCTAATATCCCCAAGTAGTCTGTATGTTGCTTTCAGAACCCAAGGAGGCCTACTAAGCATTCTGCTTCCTCCCTGGGGTTGTGAAGGTTAAGTTGCAGGAATCTCTTCTTTATTTTGGAACAGATATGACATACCACAGCCCCCAGAAGCCTTAAGTCATCACTGATGTGGCAAGTTTCCATTTCTTCGTAGGATCCATCTTGTGCTTTTTGTAGTCCATACATCCTACCAAGCTCTTGAATGTGCTTTCCCTTTTTTGTTCTTCTGATCCAGTTAGCAGGATACATCAACATAATGGGCTGATGTGTTATTCTTCAAAAAGTCCAGGTGGTCCATGTCCCTTCTGACTGTTAGGACAGAGGGTTGGGTAGTTAATATAGCCCTGGGGTAAGACTGTAAATGTGCATCGGTCCACCCCTTGTGAATGGAAACTGCTTCTGATCCTTCTTTGAGAGGGATGGGAAAAAACTTATTTTCCAGATCAGTGGCCACAGACTACATGCCCAAGGCTGTGTTAATTGGCTGTACCCTAGACATCACATATGGCAGCCGCAGTTAATCCTATAATTTGTTTGAGTATGTGTTTGCTCACTTCCATTCAACTAGACCCATCTGGGTTTTTACAGGATGGGTTTGATGAATTACATGGAGATAAGATGGAGACCACTACCCCTGCATCCTTAAGGTCTTTAGGAGTACCACTTACCACATCAGTGATTCTCAGGACATGATGCTGGCCTTGCTTTCCTCTTTCTGCTGTAGATGGAGATGATTCCACTTGCCTCTCCCACTGTGATAGTTTATCATAGAGACCAAGGAAACAATGGGAGGAGGATTCTGCCAACTACTACATATATCCATGTAAATTATCCACTTGGGGCCTGGGAAAATGATCATCTTACTGTGAAATAGACTTAAGTGAAGACTCCATTTGTTAAGTGAAGGCTCTGGTGGTCCATAAATGCTCCCACTCTAAATATGTCTTGAGTCCCTGTATATCAATGTCAACTTGTATTCAACCGTCTTTGAACAATCCCGATATTCTGCTTACCTACGTGGTTACCTAAATAAATGGCCGTAAGTCCCCTGGTAAAGGCCTGGAGGAACCAGTACTGTATACACTTGCTCTGCTATCACAGCCTTCTTCATGGGTAGGCAGGCAGTTCTTTGGTCAGTGGGTTCAGGTCTGAGAACTGGTCTAGATCTAGAAACAGGCATATAGTAGAGGCTTAACAAATACTTGCTGGCATAACATGATGACTCATTTTGCTGGAAGTGTTCAGAACGTGTGTGGGAATGTGGAGTCTTCAGTCATTCAAAAGAGAAATGATAAAATTTTCCTATGAGCCACCACTGTCTTCTATTTCAGGGTTTTTCTTCTCTCCTCCATACCCAATAGAAGCCAAAATATTTTGTAATGGTAATTGTTCAGCATTTCACCATTACATAATCTTTGAATACAAATATTTCCTTTAATGTGAAGTAATAGCTGTGCTGTGTTGGGAAATTGCCTTTTCATGTTACAGTACTATTTACCTCTTCACCTCCGCCCACCAATATCTACCCACAGAAAGGAGTCAGGCTCCATCAGCTTCTGGGGAAATTTAGAGTTATAGTGGGACCCACTCATGTGTGTTACAAGTACCTTATCTCAGAAGAACTAGTGAGGCAGCAGTCAGTGTGTCCCCCACCTTCATCTATTTTTCATATTACACAGGGTTTTTAAAAAATGTAGAGAAGAGTCAAAGATATTAAGTAACTTTCTCAAAAATCACACAACAAAGAAGAGACTGAGCTCCCATCACGTGTTCCTTCATCACTTGGAAGGGTAGGCTTTGTTATTAACTCTGGAGTGAAAATTCTGGAAGCAGTGAGTGAAGGAGGTGTTGGGGGGCGGGTCGGGACCCTGGAGGCCACTCCCCGCTTCTGCCCCTACTTTCCCTCCCCGGCCCCCAACACGGGCACATGTGGTCCTCCAGAGGGACCATCCGGTCCTGGCTGCGCCTCGCAGGTGGTCCTCCAGAGGGACTTCCGGTCCTGGCTGCGCCTCGCGGGTGGTCCTCCAGAGGGACCTTCCGGTCCTGGCTGCGCCTCGCGGGTGGTCCTCCAGAGGGACTTCCGGTCCTGGCTGCGCCTCGCGGGTGGTCCTCCAGAGGGACTTCCAGTCCTGGCTGCGCCTCGCGGGTGGTCCTCCAGAGGGACCTTCCGGTCCTGGCTGCGCCTCGCGGGTGGTCCTCCAGAGGGACCATCCGGCCCTGGCTGCGCCTCGCGGGTGGTCCTCCAGAGGGACTTCCGGCCCTGGCTGCGCCTCGCGTGTGGTCCTCCAGAGGGACTTCCGGTCCTGGCTGCGCCTCGCGTGTGGTCCTCCAGAGGGACTTCCGGTCCTGGCTGCGCCTCGCGTGTGGTCCTCCAGAGGGACCATCCGGCCCTGGCTGCGCCTCGCGGGTGGTCCTCCAGAGGGACTTCCGGTCCTGGCTGTGCCTCGCGGGTGGTCCTCCAGAGGGACTTCCGGTTGTGACTCCACCTCCCCTTGGCACTCTCATCCCCTCAGCCTGAAGGTATTTCCTGTGAAATCCGGAGCAAATTGGGAAATGACACCCTGTGCCTAGCAAAACGAAATGCATTTCTTCCTTTTCTTCCATTTCCCCAGAGAGTTCCTTACAGAACCAAATGGGTGAGGTATTCCTCACTGTATATATGTTGAAACATACATGTGTTTGCAAGAGATTTCCAAACCCTACACGTAAATCTTCTTCTCTTTGGAGTGGGCGGGCACAGCCATAATGTATAATTTTCCCTTCAGGTGTGCAGCTTTGAACTTTCCCACGCGCGCGCACCTGTATATGTGTGTGTGTGTGTGTGTGTGCGCGCGCATTACCTATTCATTCATTCCACAAATATTTATCAAGTGCATGCTATGTGCCTGCGCTGGAATAGGTACAGAGTGTAGTGATGGGAGAACAGAGATTCTAATCCCCTGACAGTGCTATTTTGATACAAGAGGGAGGCAACACAAAGACATGGCATCATTGCAGATATTAATAAATGTTATGAAGAAAAATAAAGCATGTGGGAGTAGGAGGAGAAGAGTATCTCAGGTGGGTAGTCAGGGATGGTTTCCTGTGGACGTGACATTGGAGGAAAGGACTGTATGAACTAGAGAAGGATATTTCCAGATGAGGAAAGAGCGATGTCATGACCTTGAGGCAAGAACAAGGTGAATGTTTTGGATGAAAAATGGCCCGGGTGGATAATTTCCTGTGAGTGACAAGGAGAACAGAAAGAAATGAGGCTGGATTCGCTGCTCACTGGGAGAGAAAGAAAGAACCCAGGGATGGCTGCATGTTATGGCCTGAGTAAGTGCATGACTAAAGATCTTCTTGTTATTCTGTTAAGATGAGGAGCCTGACAGAGTATGAGGAGCCTGACAGAGTAGCAGGTTGGGGAAGACCAACCAAGAATTTTGACTTGGCCATGTGAGAGTTTCTCATCTGAACTGAGTAGTAGCTTTGCCAAATATATGGGGAAGTGTCCATATATAAATTATATATATATATATATAAATAAGTGTCCATATAAAAATAATTATTTATTTATTTAAGAAAGCAGGGAAGTTAAATGACTGACTTTAAGCCATATGGCAGCTTTGATAGAACCAGGAACGAGAACTCAGAAATCCTAGGTCTTGGTTAATGAGACTGTGTAATTTGCCAGTGAATCCTTTTTTGAATGATAATAAAATTCCCTGACACCTGTGCCCTTGGGGGAGGTGGAGAGATGTTGCAAATAATGTGATTGTTTGTATAACAGTATTTTTACAATGAAATTTCACTTGCTGCCTTCCCAGCTGTCAAAGATGCGGGCAACTTTGGATGGGATCTTACATTCAGAGGGATGCAAAGGTCACGGGGGATGGTCATGTCTGAAGAAAGGCACAGTGTGGTGTCTGCTTTGAAAAGATGCTGTCTTCTACTGGGGTGGGCATGTGGGAGGGCTCTGGTGGGCGCAGTAGCAGAGCGAATGGACAGAGCAGGCTCCTAGGGCATAGTGGAGTATTTCTGAGATTAAAAGGCTATTATCTCAGCAAATAGGATTAAACTGAAAAACTGTCCCTTCAAAGCCTCTGCAGCATCTCACCTTGGGGAAAGTGGCAAGGATAGCTCCTTCAGGTTTATTCTTTCTGGCCAACCTTTGTTGGCACCTTCTGTGTGCCTGGTTCCATACCAAGAACTAAGAGATGGGTAAAGCCCCTACCTACATTTTGAGATGTTATGAGAGAATCTTCCTGCCCCCAAGACAGTCCCCCACTCTTTCCTAAAACGACTGACTTGGCACCACTCTGTGTATCACAGCTGCTTGATTTTTCTTTTTCTTCCTCTTATTAACTTACTTCCTGCCCCCACTCCAATCCATAAGCTGTCTTAAACCACAAGCTGCTTCAAGAGAGAAAAGGAGGAGTGCAAATAGCAAATTACATTGAGTCCATTTCACATGGATCTGAGCTCATTAAATTTGGCATTTTTCAGGAGCCCTTCTTGTCTCTGGCACTTCCCAAGTGGCACTAATGGTAAAGAACTCACCTGCCAATGCAGGTGAGATGTAAGAGACACTGGTTCGATCCCTGGGTCAGGAAGATCCCCTGAAGGAGGAAATTTCAACCCACTCCAGTAGTCTTGCCCAGAGAATCCCATGGACAGAGGAGCCTGGCAGGCTGTAGTTCATGGAGTTGTGAAGAGTTGGACATGACTGAAGCAACTTAGCACGCTTCTTGTCTCTGCCATGGAGAGTAATAGACCTTTTGCAATGAAGGGGAAACTGAGGTTCCTCATTCCAAACAGATCCCCTCCTCTCTCCTCTTCACCTGCCTGAGGTTTTGATTGCTCTGAGAACCTCCCTGTCCCTACCCCCCATCACCAATCGCAAATGTTATCATACTGTCGACAGGTGGTTTAGGAGCAGAGCGCCAGGTATAGAGACGCAAGAGCTGATGGTGAATCAGTTATTCCACTCTGACCTCTGAGACACCTGACGTTAGACATTGATAGCAAGCCTTTTATTCTGTTGACATTGTGGAGTTGTTAAATGGACCTACTTAAATGGTGAATGGGAGGGTGACTTTTTTTTATTTTTTGCTGATGCTCCGATTCTCCCCTTCCCCAGCCCCTCCGCCCCTAAACACTTTGTGAGTGTGATCATGATCACCTGAGGGTCAAGGAAGACTACTGGCACAACCATCAGGTCCAGGGAGGCAGGCCTATCCCTGGGCACCTCTGACTGGGAAAGAGGGGCTTTGCAAAGATTCTGGAACCAGGTTTCCACGGTTGCCTCCTAGTCTCACTGTGCTCCATCCTTGCGTTGAGCAGAATAAGTTTCTCATGAAATCTTGTACCCTTAGTCTTGTCTCCTGCTTACTTGTCCAAAGTGACAAAGGTTATTTAAGGGTAGTAATTATGTAGTCTATTGTTCTTGATTATTCGTTTCTCTAGTTATTGTGTGCCCAGACAGATACATGGAAGGCAGATTTTACAGTGCCTCTATCATGCCACACTGTGAAATCGTTTTTTCACCAAGATTTACATAGGTCACCAAAAACAAAACAAAACAAAAACAAAACAAAACCAACCTTCCTCTGTACAACATTCCATATTCCTTTCTTAGTTTCAGCTCATTCACTACTGAGTAAGCTATATACTCTGTGTCTCTTACATAGTGTCTTTCCTGCCCTCTCATGCCTCCCTTGTCCCCACACATCTAATCCAAAGTGCTGACTGTTCTCTCTGCCACCCCCAGGATCACAGGAGCAAGCCCCTACTACGATGTGTTCCCACAGTTCCTGCACTGACCCATAGGGTGGCCTTTCTACACTTCATTCCATCACCTGGTTTCCTGACTACTTCCTCTATCCAAATCTGAGTTATTTGACTATGACTGTATCTTATTAATGGTTATACCCCTAGCCTACCACACAGACTTGACATATAATAGGTATTCAACTGGGGCTTCCCTGCTGGCTCAGAGGGTAAAGTGCCTGACTGCAGTGCAGGAGACCCAGGTTCGATCCCTGAGTCAGGAAGATCCCTTAGGTATTCAATTAGTATGTTGGGTACACATATACAGAAGTGCATAAAATAAAGCTACACATATTTGCTCAGAACTTCAAGGTTCATGTGATCCTTTTCAGCTACTACAGCAGCAGTAGATGATATTCCATCACAGATGTTAAGACATAAGAATTTAAAGACATCAAGTCCTTCACCCATAATCACTATTACAGGTATTGTTCCGTAAAGTTACCCCAAATATTGCAGCTAAAAACAACCATTTTATTTTATCCACAGGTCAGGGATTTGGGAAGGACTTGGCTGGGGCAGCTCTTGCTTGGAGTCTTCCTTGTGGCTACAGCCAAGCACCAGATGGGGATACAGTCATCTGTAGAGTCAGCCAAAATGGCAGCCAAAACGGGCCACTTGCGTGGCTGGCAGCTGGTGCTTCTAGTTGACTAGGAGCTCAACCAGGCTAATGACTAGCACTTCCACAGGTGGTCTCTCCAGCATGGTACTCCCTGGGTAGCCAGATTTCTTGGATGGTGACTGACCTCTCTCAGTGCAACCCTCCCAAGAAAACCAGCCAGAACTTCACGGCCTTTTATGACTGAGCCTTGGAAGTTGTAAGCCTCACCTCCACCGTTCTGTTGTCAGAGCAGGAACAAGCCCACCCATTCAAAGGTAGGAGATCCTCCTTCTCAATGAGAGGTGTATTTAGCCACCACAGTAAAACAGAATTAAAGAACCAAGACTCAAACTCAGGTATCCTGTCTCCAAAGCCAATCATTTTTGGCTCCTTGATGATGGATGTATAATGAATTTTGAATACACAAAACAGTTCAGAACTAATGCAACATATCAGTGAAGGCCTCAGTTCTTCAGATAGCTACAGGAAGACTTATCCTGCTGAAAATGGTGTTTATGATAAATTATTGAATTGTCTCTTTCAGTTTCACACCTGAAATGTAGAGGAGAAAGGAGAACACTAATCTTCTTGGATTACCTCTTTGCCCTTGATTCTGACCAACAAAAAGTGTATTGTTTAGAAATAATATGTTTTAAACAAAAGTGTGTATATTAGTCATACATTGAACCAGGAACAGGAGGCTGATTTTAATCTAATACATGTCATAAACTTGTTCATTTTTTTAATTTAAAATGATTTGTGTTCATTAAAGCACATTTCTAAAATTCCTAAAAGTGCAACCAGAAAAATAAAAATTTTCTGTTATCCCATTATTCAAATATTGCCAACATTTAAATTTTGCTCTAGTTTATTTTCAAGCTTGATTGATATTTTTTCTGTGCAGTTTAAAAATCAGCTAAGGTATATTTTATGTACAATAAACTGCATCCATTTAGAGTGCACAATTCATTGAGTTTTGGAGATGGATTGGCCAAGAAATTTGTTCAGGTTCTCCATAAGCTGTTACGAAAAAACCCAAATGGGCATTTTGGCCAACCCAGTATAAAGCAGTGAACATTTTCATTACCTCCAAGAGATTCCTTGCCACATTTTACAATGTATCCTTTCTGTCCACAATATCAGGCAACCACAGATCCTCTTTTTGTCACTGTAGGCTGAATTTGCCTTTTCTAGAATTTCATGTAAATGTGATGTTGCAGTGTGTATTCTTTCTGTGTGATATCTTTCATTCTACTTAGTTACCTTGGAATTCATCTATTTTGCATAAAGCATAAGTTCTTTTCTAAAATACTGGCTATTATTCCATTATATGGATATGCTTTATTCATGTATTCACCTGTTGATGGACACTGGTGTTCGTTGCACTTTTGTGCTACTGTGTATAAAGTCGCTATGAATGTTCATGCACAATTCTTTGTGTGAGCATATGTTTTCCTTTCTCTGTAGTAAATAATTAGGAATGGAATATCCTGGTCATATGGTTGTTGTGGTTTTAACTTTTCAAGAAATACATATTTTTTCAAATTAAATGCTTGATGCACATTCTCATCAGCATTGTTTGAGAGTTTCATGTGCTTGAAAACTTTGTCAAAACTGGTAAGGCTCATTAAATCACAATGAGATACCACTATGCAACCGTTAGAATGGCTAGAATTTTTTTTTTAAATAACCATTCTAATAGTTGTGTAGTGGTATCTCATTGTGATTTAACTGTATTTTCCTGAAGAATAAAGAGTTTAAGTATCTTTGTATGTACTGGTTTCCATTCTGAGATTTGTTTTGTTGAGGTATTTCTTTAAGTAACTTGCCAATTTTNACTTTCCAATTTTTTAACTGAGTTTTTTGTGTCCTTTTTATATAATTGTAAGGAGTCTTCATATATTATGGATGCAAGTCCTTTCTCAGATATATGTATGACAGTTTCTCCCATTGTGTGGCTTGTCTTGTCTTAGTGATATCTTCAGAAGATGTTTTTATCTGTATAAAGTCAAATTTATATATCTTTTTATTTTACTGTTCATGCATTTAATTCCCTATCTAAGATATTTGCCTACTCCAATGTCACAAAGACATATTTCCTGTTTTCTATTAGAAGGCTAACAGTTTTAGTATTTACACTTAGTTCTAGGATCCATTTTGAGTTAATATGTATATACAGCAAGAACTAAGGGTCTGTGCTCATTTCTTCTAGCATATGGCTCTCCAGTTGTTCCAGCACCATTTGTAGAGAAGACTTTTCCTTTGGCAATGTTATGAAAAATCAGTTGTGTACATTTCTGAACTCTCTGTGCTGCATTGATCTATAGACCTATCCTTTAGCCAATAATGCACCGTCTTGGTTACTAGTTATAAACCTTGAAAACAGGCAGCATATGTCCTTCAGTTCCATCCTACTTTAATATCGCTTGGCTATTTGAGATTATTTGTGCTTCCATACCAATTTTAAAATCACCTTGACAATTTCTACCAAAAAAAAAAAAAAAGCTTCTGGGATTGTAAATAGTATTTCATTGAACCTATAGATAATCTGAGGGTATATGGCATCTTTACAATATTGAGTCTTGCAACCCACAAATGTGGTATGTTTCTCCATTTATTAAGGTTTTCTTTAATTTCCTTTTGCAATTTTATGTTGTTTTCATTGAAGAGATCTTTCACTCCTTTTTCTAAACTCGTTGTTAAGTAGTTTAGAGTTTCTTGTACTGTTGCATGGAAGTGTTTTTAAATTTTATTTTCCAATTGTTTGTTGCCTATATATGTAAATACAATTAACGTTCTTATGTTAAACTTTCATCATTCAAGCCAAAGTCATTTGTTCTAATAGTTGTTTTGGAATATTTTATGATTCTTTTTCTAAACAGTCATGTCATCTGCAAAAAATATCACGTCATTTTTTCCTTTATAATCTGTGTTTTTATTTCTTTTTCTTGCCATATTGAAATGGCTAAGAACAAAGATGGGTCTCTATTTTATTTTTAGCTGTTTGACTATAAGGATAGGCTTTTTTCTCTCATATTTATTGTGTTCCTTGAACTTTATGGATTTGCTAGTTCATATATTATACTAAATTTGGTACATTTCAACCATTATTACTTTCATTTTCTAAAGTTATTATTATGTTCTCTCTCTGCCTTCTGTGACTCTATATTTAGAACTTTTGATATTGTGCCT
>SJYQ01000210.1:957931-1014894 GCA_006410935.1 Redunca redunca | reverse complement strand
CCTGCTCATAATTTTTATATTTTCTATTCACTATAATTATCTTCTTTTTTATCCCATTGAGCACAATTATAGTAGTTATCTTAAGGTTCTTGTTCATCTGGATCACCTTAGGTTGGCCTTCACTGATTGTCTTTTCCCTTGGGAATGGATAAAATTTTCCTGGGTCACCATATGTTAAATAATTTTGGATTTAATTCTAGAAATTGTGAATTTATTGTATGAAAATTCTTGGATTCTGTTTCTCCAAAGAATTTGAATGTTGTTTTGCAGGCAGTGAACTTGATCAGACTCCAACTGTTTTGCCTGTGAGCAAAACAGTGAACAACTGCTTAAATCTCAGTTATTACTATTATTTCTTTCTCCAGCTGAGCTGATTGGAGTCTGCCTTATCCATACGATGGTTCAGTGGCAGCTAGGAATGTGGGCAGAGGTAGCACACAGATTACAAGACCCTTCTCCAGGTCTCCCCTTTTATTTTGGATCTCGCTCTTACTCCTTGGTAGCACTGACTGATGCGCTGAGTCCTCAGTCCAGTAAAACAGCAGTCTTGGTCCTGGTGTTTCTGCTGGCCTGAGCCACACTGAAACTGTGATCTACCCTCAGGACCAAGTCTGAAACATGGAAAGGTTACCCAACGCTGCCTACTGTCTCTTAAGTTTCAACTCCTTCCTAAAGTGTACATGCTTTTATTTATTTTCCAGAACCCTCTGCTAGTGGTTTTGTTTGATTTTGCTGGTTTTCTTTTCTTTTTTTTTTTTTTGTCCAAAATTTATTGTTGTTATCTGCAAGAGGGTTGGCCTGCTATTTAATAATACCTTATTCTCTTATGCCATCAGGAGAATCTCTACTCTATTCAATGATTATCATTTTATGATATAGAATTTGTTTCTTTGCCCCCCTTTCTCATAATTAACATTTGACACAAATATTTTATATAACATCTTATCAACACCCTTTTAATATTCCAGAATAATTAATTACTCCCCCTCAAGCTGGTCATGTAATAAAATGATTTTTCACTTTTCTATATTTATAAATAGCATTTCAATGAGCATAATGCTGTATAAAGCCTTTCCTATATTTAGGGTGATTTCCTTAGGGTGAATTCCCAGAAGTGGGTCAAAAGGGTTGGACATTTTTTAAGGCTCTTTTTTATATTGCTAAATTGCTTCCCAAAAGGGTTGTACAGATTTGCACTGCTTGCAGCAATTTAGGAAAATGATCATTTCATAAAACCCTTGCCAGCACTGGATATTATTAAACCAAGAAATAACATTTCTATTTCAAGAGATGAAAAATTATAACCAAGAATTTATGAACACATAAACACATAATATTTTAATGTCAGAGGATAGATTTTTCTGGTTCTATGGCAGAGACACTAAAATAAAATAGATGTGTTACATAGAGGAAGACTCTGAAAAATGAAACTCTGAGCAAATAATCACAGAGGGTTACAATGAAGGAAGAATTTGGGAAGCATAGAAGAGGAAACTGTATGTGCAGGAAACTAACAGATGGAACAAAGTCCAAGAATGTGTAACAGTTTAGCCCAAACTTATAAAAATACTCCCAGAAAGGATGAGACTTCAAATTTGTCAGTGCATGGTGGTCAAATTTGAAAGAAAACAAGCAGAAATAAAACAAGCTTTTTAAAATTGCTTTTGGAACAATACGGACAAGAAAATGATTTTCTCATTGGATGAAACAACTAAAACCTTATTACCAGATGAACGTGGAAAACGAAATTCATTCTGAATCTGTCAGACATGTCACTTATATTAAGGAAAAAAATCTGAAAACTGTAAGGGGAGAATAAAGATATTTCAAAAGGAGTGAGGTTCTACCGCAAGAGGAGGTACTGGGTTTTATTTTGGAGTGCATTCCTCAAGTTCAGCCTCCAAATCTAAGGAAATTACTTTTCCAGAGCTAAAATAATATGGAGATATATTTTCAGAATAACAGTTACTTATTCTCTTCAAGGAATCAAGGTAGGCAGAGAAACTTGCAGAGTTCTGGAAGGACATACTCTGATTTCAAATAGGTGATGAAGCATGTTTGGAACTTGACTTTGATTCTCAAGGGCAATAAAATCAGTTGGTCAGATTTATATAATGAGTTGTGGGGTCAGAAGTTGGGAGCGTTAGGAGCCATCTTGGGTTCACTGAGAATAAATCATGCCAGGTGAATTGCAGTTCTACTTTGGATAGATTTGTTGCACAAGCAGATCAAGGAGATACTATTACATAGATACCTGAATGTCAGCAAGATATTTGACAAAGCTTCTCATAGGCACATTACTTTTTACATATTTACCTGGATATTGCATCTTAAGTGCAGGTTCTGTGATGACAGGGAATATTTTTATTTCACTCTCTCTGTGTGCTCACTTCCTGGTATATGATAAGCTCTCAATAAATATTTACTGAATGAGCAATATTTCTGTGTTGGTTTGTAAAAGAGGAAATTGTAGTGTGTTCAATAGTATAGTCAGTTTACTCAATTATATGTTTACAAAAAGTTTTCGTTAAAGGATTAATGTCAATTTGTAGAGAGTTTTGTAGCCATGAGCTCTCAAGTTCTATTTTCTATCAAGTTCTCATTGACATTGATGTCCTTGCCTTAAATAAGCAAAAGCTTGGCTTGGAACCCAGGGAATAGCAAGGACCACTGTTAGACTTGCCAATCCATCTCTTGTCTGTATTGGCTGTGTGGACTTGCCAAAGACAAATAATCCCTGTACACGTCACGTTCCTAATATTTGAAATGAAGATATCAACATCAACTTCATTATGCTTTTAAATGTACTATATGATTTTAACTTATATAAACTTCTAACCTGTAACTTGACATGCTGTAGACACTCAGTAACTCTTTATTCCTTTTCTTACCTCCTGATCCTCGTCATAGTTATGGAATAGTGAAAACATGAGATCACAGATTTAGGACCAAAAATGTCTGAGACACTGGAAGGAAAGGGCCAAATATACAGATACAGTTTGATAATATGGAATGTTCTTTACTTTTGTTTTAGAAAAAATGAAATTTGCAAATACATGATGGGAAATATCAGATTTATTTGCAGTGCATGTGAACAAAGAAGCAAGGGCATATTGAATACAAGTCAGCTGCCAATAAAGTGGAAGCAGCCCTGGGCTGCATTATTAGAAGTCTCCTGTTCAGAGAAAGGGAAGTAATAGTCCATTTTTGCTTGGTGTAGGTCAGAACACATCTGGATTATCATGCCTAGTTTTGGACACAGAAGCTCAAAAAGGAGTTGAGTGCACTGGACTATGTTGAAAAGAATCTGACAAAATGAAGTTGAAATTTGGGATGCACATCAAAATCAACAAGATTGGAAAACAATGATGCAGTACTCAGTGTTATAGAAGGAGTGAAATACCTGCTCCCGTACACAGCTTATCAGGGTGAAGTTGGTATAACCTTTCTGGAGAACATCTTGACAATATGGATCAAAAAACCTTTAGCTAAGTCAGTGCCCTTTGACCCATCAATTCATCTCTTTAATCTCAAGAAAATTCTGTACATGGTTGCTTAGGGATGTGTAGAAGGGTTTATCTTTAGGAGTGCATGATGCAATATTATAGTAAAAAATTGGAAATAATATAAAATTTAAACAACAGAGAATTGATTAAAATATATTGATAGAGTAGAATATATATGAGGCATTAAATGGTATTGGGGTCAATGTTTAATAACATGGGGTAATGTGATCTATTTTATTTAGCTTTATTTTAATTCCACAAGCAATTTCAATTTATTAAGAAAAAAGGTAAACGAAAATCTCAGTATTCAGAGAAAATCGCTATTAACACTTTGGCCATTATAGGCATCTATATATGTATAGATGATTATATTGAATACATATAAATCTATGTGCAGATAGAGATAATGGGACTTCCCTGGTGGCTCAGTGGTAAAGAATCTGCCTGCAATGCAGAAGCCACAGTAGACGCAGATTCGATCCTTGGGTCTGGAAGATCGCCTGAAGGAGGGCATAGCAACCCACTCCCGTATTCTTGCCTGGAAAATCCCATGAACAGAGGAGCCTGGCAGGCTACAGTCCATAGAGTCACAGAGTCGGACACAACTGAAGCAACTGAGCGTGTGCGTGCGCGCGCGCGCGCGCACACACACACACAGATATAGCTGTGTGCATATGCACACACACTTGATATATATAATTTATGTAATAGCAAAATTGCCAAGCATATAATTGGATCCCAATATATATTTCTGACATCAGTGAATAAATCAATATATGCTTAGATATTTTGAACAAACTCACAAGGTGTATTCATGTAACAAGACAATAAAATCCAGTTGTAAAAGCATATGCATAAGAAAGGTAAAAAAACTAGAAGTAGGAAAGATCAACTGGTAGTGATAATATTTGACTTGGTTATTATTTTCTGCTTTGTGCTTTTTTACTTTTTATTTCTAATTTTCTACAATAAATGTGCATTGAATCTGTAATCTGAAAAATCATATTTTTTGTAAAATGTTTCACATAAAGAGTGAAGGTGTTAGTAGGAATGTTTTGCTCGGGTGGAAAGATTATAAATGGGCACATGAGCAAACTTCCAGCAGCTGAAAAGCCATTGTATGGGGTCATGGAACAGCCTGAGCCTGTGATTCCAAAGCACGGGACAGAATCTAGAGGGCAAATTATGGGGAATTTCATTCTTGGCCAGCCTTACAAACCCAAATCTGCTCTTTTATCCTGTTGTACCTTTTGGGCCCACCACTGTATTTAGTCTTTGCCATTTATGAGCTATTTGCCCTTGAGAAAGTCACCTGCAGTGTCTTTGACTCAATCTCTTTACCTTTCACATGGGGATAACAGTACTTCATCCAGTTATTGTGAGAGTCAAATGAATTACTATCTGTGGGAAGAAAGTAAAGGGTTGGTATGTAGTATTTACTAGGTGGTAATGCTTTTTAAATATCCTACAGTTTGTTAGTAACAGGACAGCTTTAGAACTTGGGTCTCTGGGACGCCCAGTTCATCTTTCCATTGCCCAGGTTGACATATGGGGACAGATTGAAAGGAGTATGGATATTTTTCTAGGACTAGACAAGGGGAGTGTTCTGGGTACCTACTGCTGCATAATATACCCAAATTGAGTTCCTTAAGACAACACGATCTTATTATGCTCATGGGTTCTAGAATCAAAAATTTATAAACAAAGAGAAGGTAGTCTCAACTTCACAACAATCAAGCTGAAAATACTCAAACACTTGTGGGTGACTCAGATGGCGGGAGGCTAGAATCGACTAGAAGCCTCTCACATTTTTTCCACCTGGACTAAGACACTTCAAGATGTCTTGAAAGCTGGACTCAGCTGTGACCATTGACTGAAGCACTTAAAATTGGCCTCTCCTTGTGGCTAAGACTTATCACAATGCAGGGGCAGGTTTTCAAAGAGGGAGTAAGTATCCAGAGAATCAGTGTATCAAGACAGCCAGGCAGAAACTGTCTCGCCTTTTATTATCCAGTCCTATAAGTTTTTGCAGAGTCAAGTCTCTTTATTAAACACACATAACTAAGGCAGCCTGAATTCAAGGAGAAAGACATTAGCCTCTGCCTTTGATGGGGAGAGGCAGAAGTCACATTTTCAAAGAGAATGTGGATGGAGAGATTTTGTTATGGATAACTTTGGAATATCCAGCCCCTCCCTCCCCTANCCCTCCCCTACCCCCACCCCCAGAAAACAATGGGATATTCCAGAGACAAAGCTATACTTTCATGAGATAAGCTGAGTTAAGCTTAATTAGAAAGCTTCTCCTCCAAAGGCAGTTCTTTAAGCCAAAATCTGGGGATAGATTGAGATTTATCCTTTCTTGGATAGTGGAATGATCACTAGGTCTAGATGGTCATATAACACTAAAGGTCAAATGAGGAATAGCTTAAGCTGAAGCAATAAAGACAATCTATTTTTAAAATAAATGTAATTTTTATTACATGTCTTTTTTTTTTTTTAAACTAAGCATTAGATGTTCATTGGAGGGAAATTATAAAATGCAGATAAGCAATAATAAGAAAAAAATTTTTTAAATACTCCAAATTTTACTAACCAGGGAATAACCACCAGAGCACCTTAATATATTTCTTTCAGTATCTTAGCATGTGTGTATATGTACATATATATGCATATATTTACATATTTTATGTGTATATGTATTTTAAAACAGAATAGGATCGTTNTTTTGCACTTAGAGTTTTGCCGTATGCTTTTTTAAGCTTGGTTCATAACCCTAGATCATGAACATCTCAGAATTACTTTTACTTTCCTCTTCTTTATTTTTTAAATTAAAATCTATTTATTTCTTATTACACACCCTCAGTGGAATTCAGACTAAAAATCAGTAAGTGTGTGTAAATGTACACAAGTAAAATTCCTCTTTGCATTGTCTGTCTGATGGCTTAGACAGTAAAGAACGTGCCTGCAAGGCAGGAGACCCAGGTTCAATCCCTAGGTCAGGAAGATCCCCTGGAAAAGGGAATGGGAACCCACTCCAATATTCTTGTGTGGAGATTTCCACAGACAGAGGAGCCTGGGGGCTACAGTCCATGGGGTCACAAAGAGTGGGACATGACTGAGTGACTAACACTTAAACTTAAAATTTGATTTATTGTCCATATATCTTTCCACCTGACAATATATCATGAAGAGGTTTGCATGTCAATAAATAGAGGTTTATGTCACTGTGTTTAGTGATCTCATGAAAATCTGTGTTAGAAATATGCCACCATTTTTAAATAGTCCCCTATAAATGGGCTTCTAAGTTATACACACACACACACACACACTTTTATATATATATATATTTAAATTTTTTCCTGAGGGTCTTCCCTGGTAGCTCAGCTGGTAAAGAATTCGCCTGCAATGCAGGAGACCTGGGTTCAATCCTTAAGTTGGGAAGATCCCCTGGAGGAGGGCGTGGCAACCCATTCCAGTCTTCTTGCCTGGGGAATCCCCATGGACAGAGGAGCCTGGCAGGCTACAGTCCATAGGTTTGCAAAGAGTCAGACATGACTGAGTGGCTAAGCACAGCAAGCACATTTTTCTGAAACTATAAGTAATCATGTTTAATTTTCCTTTACCATAAAGATATTTTTAGCCATAAATATCAGTTTTAAAAGTTCCAGCATGAGGGGCTTCCCTGGCGGCTCAGTGGTAAAGAATCCGCCTGCCAGCACAGGAGACACAGGTTATGTCCCTGGTCCGAGGAGATCTACACGCCGTGATACGACTCAGCCCATGCGCTAACTGCTGAGGCTGTGCTCTAGAGTCTGAGCTCTGCAACAGGGAAGCCACCGCAGTAAGCCCGGGCCCTGCAGCTAGAGGGAAGCCCCCCCAGCCTCAAGTAGAGAAAAAGCTCGCACAGCAATGAGGGCCCAGCACAGCCAAATGAATAAGTAGAATTTTTTAAAAGTTCAGCATGAGTCCCAATCATGCTACAGAATCTTCTCTGTGGGTCAGATAAACCTGGGTTCACATTCAGGTCCTGCCACTTCCTGGCTGGGGAATACAGACAAGGAGCGCCGTCTCTCCCAGACTCTGTTTTCACATTGGAGGACTAGGAGTATGTGTAGTCACCTCTGAGTGAAGTGCCTGGCACTGTGCCTGGCCTTCAGTGGTCCCTGATGACAGGTAGCAGTTGTGGTCAGAGCATCTCCGCGAATGTCTGTGGTTTAGCCCCAGAGCTCAGAGCAGTTGTGAGCTGTGTGGTTTAGGGGGCACGGGAAGTTTAGCTACTTTTGTCCTCTTCCCACGACTGGTACCATTTGTATTCCTTGGACAGTTGGGGGTCAGATGGGTTTTGCATTTCCAAGCTACATATTTTTCTATCTAGCACAGTTCTGGGCAATCTAAAAATGCAATATCGCTGTCACCAGCTCGAGGAAGACACGGAGTCTGAATAATTTAACATGTCACCACCATCCATCATGATACCAAGAGCGCGGGAGATAGAGTGTGGAGGGGTGGGCCTACCAGGGCCTGGCAGAGCAGGTTTGTGGACAGGGCAGCCCAGTGCAAGAAAGCAGATTTGTGGTGAGTTAATTCTCAGGCTCGGGAAAGACTGTTCATGCTAACAGCTACTCCAGCCTTTTCCATAATTTGGCTTTCAAGTTGTTCAGATGCCCTGGTTTGTTCCAGAGGAAACCTGGAGTCAGGTCTCTCTTTGCCACCAAATATCTATGTCATTTTAGAAAGAAGCCTCTAAAAACTTCTGAATGTCTCAGTTTATTTGTCAGCAAATTTGAGATAATTCCCATGCAGAGAGCTCAGCATCATGCTTGGAATATTTGAATTGCTTCCTTATCCAAAAGGAAATGTCAATAACTTGGGACGTTTTGTCTGTTTTATTCATTGCTTTTCCTCCCTCAGTGCTCAGAACAGTGTTTGCTACAGAGTGGGCACTTAGTAAGTGTAGAATGAATGAATAGACAAATGGGTATTGTAATTATTTGAGGTGACCACTGGGTCAAGGACAGACTGACGGATCACACCCTGTAACCTCAGACCCTGGGTCCAGGACTCAAGGTGCCTGAGCCTGGCTCTCTTCTTGTGGCTCTGTGACGTCTCCAGGTGGCACCAGTGGTTAAGGGCCCACCTGCCAGTGGATGAGACATAAGAGACCAGGGTTCAGTCCCTGGGTTGGGAAGATCTGGAGGAGGGCATGGCAACCCACTCCAGTATTCTTGCCTGGAGAATCCCATGGACAGAGGAGCCTGGCGGGCTGCGGTCCACACGGTCACGGAGAGGCAGACGCGACTGAGCTACCGGGCACTAGCACTGTGACGCCTCCACTCTGCGCTCACAGTTCCCCATCCCGCGGTTTTATCATGAGTCGTGTGGTATTACAGAGCAAACAGAGCGTATGTCTCTCTTTCTCTTTCCTTTTAACATTTTATTTATTGAGGTAAAATTCATGTAACATAAAATTAATGATTAACTATTTAAAGGTGTGTAATTCATGGCCATTTAATACATTCCCAGGGTTGGGCAACTGTCACCTCTATGTAGTTCTGAGACATTTGCAATATATCAAAAGGAAACCCCATACTCATTAGCCGTTAATTCCCTGTTCCTCTCTTCTCTCTGCCCAGCGCTGGCAATTAGTTTTCTGTCTCTGTGTGTTTACTTATTTCAGATGTTTTGTCTAATTGGAATCATGTAACATAAGCCTTTTTATGTCTGGTTTCTTTCACTTGGCAAAATGTTTTGCTAAGTTACAAAATGTTGCACGCAAGGTCCACCCATGTAACATGTCGACATTCCTTTCTGTGGCTCGATAATATTCCGCCGTATGAATATACCGTATTTGTGTATCTGTCCATCGGCTGATGGACATTTGGGTTGTTTCCACTATAGGCTATAGTAAGTGGTGCTGCTATGAATATTCATGTGCCAGTGTTTATTTGAACGCCCTCTCCAGTTCTTTCGGGTATGCCTAGGGGCAGAGTTCCTGGATCATGTGGTAGTCTGATGTTTAACGTCTTGAGGGGCTAACGGGTAAACTGGTTCCCACAGTTTTTGCACCATTGTGCATTCCCACTAGCAGTCTGTGCAGGTTCCAACCTTCCTGTGTCATTTTCCAGCACCCGTGATTTTCTTATTAATAGCTGTGGCCAGCTTAGTGCACGTGAAGCGGAGTCCACCTCTCTGTGCATTTGGTCTGCATTCCCCTGATGGCTAAGGGGTGTTTATCTTGTGCTGGCTGGGCCGGGCCCTGGCTGCTGTGCCAAGGCTTTCTCTAAGCGCGGAGTGGGGGCTGCCCTCTAGGCTGCACTGGCCTCTCGTGGTGGAGGCTTCTCTTACTGCGGGCATGGGCCCTGGGGTGCCCAGGTTTAGTAGCTCTGCGCACTGGCTTGATTGCCCCAGGGCATGTAGAATCTTCCTGGACCAGGGACTGAACTCCTGTCCCCTGCATTGACAGGGGGACTCTCAGCCACTGGACCACCCAAGAGGCTGATCAGACAGAAGCCAGGTTCAGAGCTTGTCATTTCTGACCTTAGATGAGCAGTGTTGAGGCTCTGAAGGTCGGTGTGTTAGTCGCTCAGTCATGTCCGACGCTTTGAGACCCCATGGACTGTAGCTCACCAGGTTCCTCTGTCCATGGGATTCTCCAGGCAAGAAGACTGGAGTGGGTTGCCGTTTTCTTCGCCAGGGGATCTTCCTGACCCAGGGATCGAACCTGGGTCTCCTACATTGCAGGCAGATTCTTTACCGTCTGAGGTTGCCCCTCGATAAAATGGATTCTTACCTTTCAGACGCTGTGTGAAGTGTGGATGGGTTATTTTATAGAAGGTGCCAGGGCAGTGCTTATCCTGCCATGGTAGGTGCTTTGACGGTCTTCTTCATGCTCCATCCCAGGCCACTCAGGACCGGGAAGACCAGGGGCCTGAGGGACAAGGCGGAGGAACTGCTGTCTCCTCTCCTTCCCGCTCACCAGCCTCTGACCGATCTCACTTTCTCTCAGCCCCTAAATAGAAATACTTGCACAGCCCGGTATAATTAATGGCTGCACTTTAGTTCACTGTATCACCAATTTCATATTAAAATGCTAGCAGTGGGGGCCTTTTTCCATTTGTCTGAATCATCTCCAAGGCCGTCTGTAATTGGCCTGTGGCCCCTTGCAGCTTCTCTGGACACTCGGAGGCTGTATGCCTTGGGTGGCTGCCACCTTCTTACAATGTCACAGAAGGCAGGGAGTCAGCCCTCCCACCCAGGGGCATCTCCATTTCGTCTCCTGAGCTCAGGCCAGCACTGAATTAATGAGGAGTGTGCCCTTACTCGCGCTTCTTTGGTCTTTGTACTAACTGTGTACATACAGACTATCATTTTCCTCATAAAGGCCATGGGAGCTGAGAGTTACTGTCCCATTTTTCTAAAGAAGAATACAGAGAGGTTTGGTGGCTTCCCCAAGCCTCCCCTCCCAGCTCAGCACTGGAGTGTAGAGTTAGAGCTCATATCTGACTCCAGTACACTAATGTCTTTGTACAGACATGCGTTGCCTCTCATGACTCATAGATTAAACCAATCTAGAAACCTACTTGCCTTTCAGTGCCTGAGGGTAGAGACAATGACTGTTGTCTTCTAATGGGATCTGAGCCACACCATTTTTCATTCAAGTCTCATTAAAAGAAAAAAAAAACGATGAAGCACCTTAGTGGGACCCATGGCTTATTCGTATCTCCAGATTCGGGCCCTTAATTATACTCTGGAATAAGTGTCATTTAAGTGCCCCAGGATGTGCTATCTGATATGATGGGTGCTTGAAATGTGGCTCGACTGTGGTTGAGATGTGCTATGAGCATGCACTGGATTTTGAACACTTGTGAAAGTTATATAAAAAATTTCAAGAACACTGGAGTTGGCATCCATTCCCTTCTCCCAGGGATCTTCCTGATCCAGGCATCGAACTCTGGTTTCCTGCATTGCAGGCAGATTCTTTACCATTTGAGCCATCAGGGAAGCCCAAAGAAGCAAGTGTGCGTGGCTCAGATGCTCAGTCGTGTCCACCTCTTTGCATCCTCATGGACTGTAGCCCACCAGGCTCCTCTGTCCATGGGATTCTCCAGGTAAGGGTATTGGAGTGGGGTGCTATTTCCTCCTCCAGGGGATCTTCCCAACCCAGGGATCAAACCTGTGTCTCTTAGGTCTCCTGCATTGGCAGGCGGATTCTTTACCAGTAGCACTATCTAGGAAGCCCAGTGATAATTTTTTATGGAAATAAGTTAAGATGATATTTTGAATGTATTGGTCAACTCAAATATGTTCTGAAAATTAATTTTATCTGTTTTTATTTTTTTTACTTTTTTCATGTGGCTAATAGAACATTTAAAGTTGTATGTGTGGCTCGTGTTATATTTGGCGGGTGGGGGCAGGGGGCAGGTTGATGGAGAGGCAGGCTCTCTTGGAGTCAGTTCCTATTCTGAACACAGTACCTTGATACCTACAGGAGGGAGGTGAGGGTCAAGGGTGTGGAACAGAGCGGGGTCCCGGAGAAGCCAGGAGCCTGGTCTCAGAGCATGTGGACATGTGGAATGATGGAGATGTAGGATCTACATGAGCCTCACCAGAGTTCCTGCCCACAGTACAGATGCTGAGGTTCCACAGAGGAGCTGTGAAAAGTGTAAAATGTGCTCTGGTGCTGGGGGCAAGTGACAGCCCTGCTAATCCTCAGAGGTCAGATCGCCAAGTTTTGCTTCCTCTGTGCACACCACACACACACACACACACACACACCACATGCACACACACACCCACATACACCACACACACATGCACACACTCACATGTGCAGCACACACACACACACACACTCCACACACACACACACGTGCATACTGCACACACCACACACACATGCACACCACACACTCGCACACTCATGCACACACCACACACATGTACGCACTCATACTCCACACACACACATACACTTATGTGCATACCACACATGCACACACTCATGTGCAGCACACACACGTACACACTCACATGCATGCACACATACACGCACACACAACATGCACACCACACACATGCACACACATGCACAGCACACACACATGTGCACACTCACATGCATGCACAGTCCATACACACGTGCGCATACTACACATGCCACACACACACCACACACATGCACACACACACTCATGCACACACATGCACACACATGCACACCACACATGCACACACACACCTGTGCAGCACACACATGTATACACACACACGCACACTCCACAGACACACACGTGCATACCATACACACCACACACACATGCACACACCACACATGCACACACACACACGTGCACACTCACACACATGCACACACCACACACACATGCACACACTCACACGTACTTCCCCACATGAGGTTAGCTGTGAGGCAGGCTTTGCAGGCAGACCTCATTTCACTCCAGCTCCCTCACTCAGCACCTCTCATCACCTCTCTGAGGAATGGCTTATTCATCTGCAAAACAAGGTTCATAATGCTTTCCTTACAAGGATGACTGTGGACATTAAATGAAGTCTTTACTCATATTTTATTGTACATCAGCCTAGGGACCAGGGGAAGAGAAGGCAGCCACCAGCTGGATTTGAATTGTGGGTCTACAGCTTCCCAGCTGTGTGACCCTGGGCAGATTACTAAATTTCCTCCTGCCTTCATTTCTTCATCCGTTAAAATGGGAAGGAAAGTATTCACCTACTTCCTGCTGCTGCTGCTGCTGCTGCTAAGTCGCTTCAGTCGTGTCTGACTCTGTGCGACCCTGTAGACAGCAGCCCACCAGGCTCTGCCACCCCTGGGACTCTCCAGGCAAGAACACTGGAGTGTGTTGCCATTTCTTTCTCCAATGCATGAAAGTGAAAAGTGAAAGTGAAGTCGCTTAGTCATGTCTGACTCTTTGTGACCCCATGGACTGCAGCCCACCAGGCTCCTCCATCCATGGGATTTTCCAGGCAAGAGTACTGGATCGGGGTGCCATTGTCTTCTCTGACCTACTTCCTAGGGTTATTGCAAAGATTAAACAAGGCAATGTAAGCCAAGGGTTTGGAACTGTGCCCGGCAGAGAGCCAGCGCTACTGAAGGGTTAGCTTTTCTTATGATAGTGTCCTATTGCCTGGTGACTGTCCCAGCCTCCACTTCCCGCTGCCCCCATCACAGCTAGACTGACCCAGTACGAAAGACTCTGGTCTGAAGCCTGTCTGCCCCATTCACTATAACATGCCATTTGTTTGGGAAAGGAGGGAAGATAAAGAGGAGGAGAAAGGAAGGGAGAGAGGGTTTAATTGGGATGGTTAAAACTACTGCAGTGGCATTAAAGGGCATGGGGTAGACTCCTGACAGGCAAATCCCTCCCTTTTTCTCTGCTGCCTGAACACAGCAGGAAGCATGACAGATGCTTCCTGTCCATAAGGCAGCTATTTCATCTCATGCCCTCATTTTCCCCTTGGCCAAACATTATGTGTGGGTGAACCAAAGACCCCCTCTCTCTCTCCCTCCTTCCACTCTCTGCCTCCCTCCCTCCCCTCTTCCTTCCTTCCTTCTTCCCTTTTCTATAACAGTAAAATATTTTAATGGCAATTTTAAAAGCCTACTGGCCTCCGAGACCTCTCTTCTTCCACTGCTTCCAGAATCTCCGGGGGGGGCGTCTGCCAACTCCATTTAGAAAAAGAGCCCTTACGTGGGGGGATTGCATCTGGTCGACTCTGGGGTCCCCTGCTGTCTTCAGGTCCAGCTCTTGGTTGCTGGAAATTGGGGGGATTTGCGCTAAGGGGCAGGAGCAAATCCCCTTCAGCCCGTCATGGCTGAAGACGTGTGGGGACAGTGATCAGATGTTGTTGTCCCTTCCTTTCCTCCGTCTATTGCAACACACTGCCTCCAGGAAGGAGCAGGACATTATTCTTTTTTGTTCCCATTTTACAGAGTGTTACACTGAGAGGCAATGCAGCAGTGGTTAAAAACTTGAGCTTGCCCATCAATCACACCCACGTACCACGTCTGACTTCACTCCCTGTTCACAAATCGCTTTCCTTTTCTGTACCTTGGTTCCTTCATCTGTCAAGTGGGCGTCATGATGCTTCCTTCCCTCCCAAGAGGGCTTTGAATTTGGGGTGAGATGATGGCTGCAAAGCTCATCACAGAGCGCTTGACACCTCGTGCTTAAAGGACAGTCTGCGTTCCCTCTTGAACCTTCCGTGACATCCCAGATTAAGCTATGGGGTGCTCAGTGTGGCACTCGGGGGCTTCCCCTGGGAGGCACCAGCAGACCCTGCCCAGGCAGCACTCTCCTGCGGCGCCTCCTCTTCCCGCCCACGCTCCCCTCCCCCGCCAGGGATGCTCCAGCTCTTACCCCTCCTCCCACATCCAGTTTCTGCTCCTGAAGCCCATCCATCCTTCCAGCCCTGCCCTAAATCTACCCCCTGCCCGTAAAGCCTTCCCAGGTCCTCCGTGTTGGGATGAATTGCTCTCTCCTGTATTCCCAGCATCTCACTCTGCGGGAAACATGGCCATGAATTAGGTTAAAGGCTCCTTAGGATCCCATTTGTCCCCATGACTCGCGTATGATCCCCTGGCTGGCAAGGACCGGGTGGTATCTCTCTTTGTTTCCCCTGTGTCTGGCTCTGGGCCTGGCGTAGAGTAAGCACTGGGCTGAAATGTGTGTGTGAAATTAAGTCACCTGGAATGCTTTTTTAGAGGCAGATCCATCATACAAAGCAACAGTGAGTGAGCCTATCAATTACTTGGTACCCACCTAGGACCAGGGAGTTTACACATTGTACCTCCTTTCATCTTCAGAGCAACCCCACAAGATTAATAACTTTTCCCCTACTTTAGAAAGAAAGGACCCAGGACTCAGAAAAGGGAGGCATCTCCTCAAGGTCATACAGCCCCAAGGCTGCCAAGCTGTGGTGAGAACCCAGGCCCGCATCACTGCAGAGCCTGAACTCCTTCCATAAATCATGCCAACTCCTGGGTCACTTGGGATTTACAGAGACTTGGGTCACTTGGGGGTGGGGTTGCTGGTCTTTGGGATGGCTGGGGGATTTCACAAGCTTCTGGAGGCCTGCAGAGACTAATGGATGGTGCTTCTTGCACAGGGGGCATCAGCTTTGGGAGAACCAAGGGGACGTCCGGGTCAGAGGCAGACGATGAAACGCAGCTGACATTCTACACGGAGCAGTACCGCAGCCGTCGCCGCAGCAAAGGTAACAGAATCCAGGAGAAGGTTCCTGAACCAGGGTTTGTAGGAAGGAAATCTGGGAAGCAGCTTTTCTGCTTCATGACAGACTCTAAATCTTCTTCTTCAACCTGGTCCCGGTCCAGTTAACCCTGAACCTGGTGTCCGATACCCTGTCTACGCATTCTCTATTTCTCTCTGTCTTGCCCTATTCCTCAGAGGATTCAGAGATGGTTTTGTAAGTTTATGCGTTTTTTTTTTAATCCATCACAATAAAAAGTCAAATTGAAAGGAAAATCAGAGTAAGGAAAATGATTCAAACTCAGCTTAGATGTATGCACGGTAATCCGTGCCATGCTGTGCTATGTATTCTAAGAAGGGGCTGACAGCTTAACTTGGAGATTCTTAGCAACCAAAGTGCAAAATGAAACATGCTCAGCAGTAAAATGCACAGAGTCTAAGCGGGTAAAACCAGCGCTGGCCCAGAAGATCCTATTTACCTGATATAGAGACCAGACGGAGTTCTCCTGTTGGTTCCTGTAAACAGGACTCCCTGGGACTCTCTAGACAATGTTTTGTGTTTTCTGCAGAGAGAATCAGTATTGATGCTTGAATGCATAATTTTTTTCTCACGATGACACTCAGTGTAAGAAGACATGAACATCCTGAGACAGGACCCTGTTACAGGGCTAAGACCTTGTGGCTGAGGTCCACGGCTCAGTGTGCTAAAATGTGCTCTCACTGTGTGTAAACTGTGCAGATTTCACTGTGGTAAAATGTGCTCTGAGGTCCACCCACGGCTCACTGTGGTAAAATGTGCTCTGAAATAGAGCACATTTCAGGCCATCACCTGGGAATATAATTCCTCAATCATGCTTTTTAAGTACAACAAAGTAGCAAGTTCAAGATTGCAACCTTGGAGGGAGTTTAGGGTGCAAGCATGTATTCCCAGCAAGTGATTAAGGGCATATCCATGAGCTTGCACCGCGCCCTGGGGAGAATGGAGGTTCCCTCGCGAACATGACGGCAACTAATCTAGGTATGTGGCGATCTATACTCCCGAGTCCCCCAAATTGCATAAAAGGATTCCGTCCACGCATGATGGACAGTCAAAGGGCACAGATCATGTTGGTTCTCTGGGTACCTTGAGCCTTGGGCAAGTTATCTACCTATCGTATCCCTCAGTTTTCTTCTCTGTGTAATGGGCCTTGGAACTGCCTCATATTTTTGGAGATGAATTTTCTTCTGTTGCATTAAAAAAAGTATCATGGTGCCTGGTATGTGCTGAGGGAAAATAGTTCAGTTCATTTCAGCTGCTCAGTCGTGTCCGACTCTGCGATCCCATGAACCGCAGTACACCAGGCCTCCCTGTCCATCACCAACTCCCAGAGTCTACCCAAACTCACATCCACTGAGTCGGTGATACCATCCAACCATGTCATCCTCTGTCGTCCCCTTCTCCTCCTGCCTTCAATCTTCCCCAGCATCAGGGTCTTTTCAAGTGAGTCAGCTTTTCTCATCAGGTGGCCAAAGTATTGGAGTTTCAGCTTCAACATAAATCCTTACCATGATCAC
Source organism: Redunca redunca (assembly GCA_006410935.1). NCBI lineage: Eukaryota > Metazoa > Chordata > Mammalia > Artiodactyla > Bovidae > Redunca > Redunca redunca. The sequence goes on along the minus strand of SJYQ01000210.1, from coordinate 997,592 downwards.
ACAGGACTGATCTCCTTTAAAATGGACTGGTTGGATCTCCTTGCAGTCCAAGGGACTCTCAAGAGTCTTCTCCAACACCACAGTTCAAAAACATCAATTCTTCGGCACTCAGCTTTCTTTATAGTCCAACTCTCACGTCCATACACGACCACTGGAAAAACCATAGCCTTGACTAGACGGACCTTTGTTGAAAAAGTAACATCTCTGCATTTTAATATGCTATCTAGGTTGGTCATAACTTTCCTTCCAAGGAGTAAGCATCTTTTAATTTCATAGCTGCAGTCACCATCTGCAGTGATTTTGGAGCCCAGAAAAATAAAGTCAACTACTGTTTCCACTGTTTCCCCATCTATTTGCCATGAAGTGATGGGACTGGATGCCATAATCTTTGTTTTCTGAATGTTGAGCTTTAAGCCAACTTTTTCACTCTCCTCTTTCACTTTGATCAAGAGGCTCTTTAGTTCTTCTTCACTTTCTTCCATAAGGGTGGTATCATCTTCATGTCTGAGGTTATTGATATTTCTCCCACAATCTTGATTCCAGCTTGTGCTTCTTCCAGCCCAGCGTTTCTCATGATGTACTCTGCATATAAGTTAAATAAGTAGGGTGACAATATACAGCCTTGACATACTCCTTTTCCTATTTGGAACCAATCTGTTGTTCCATGTCCAGTTCTAACTGTTGCTTCCTGACCTGCACACAGATTTCTCAAGAGGCAGGTCAGGTGGTCTGGTATTCCCATCTCTTTCAGAATTTTCCACAGTTTATTGTGATCCACACAGTCAAAGGCTTTGACATAGTCAATAAAGCAGAAATAGATGTTTTTCTGGAACTCTCTTGGTTTTTCCATGATCCAGTGGATGTTGGCAATTTGATCTCTGGTTCCTCTGCCTTTTCTAAAAGCAGCTTGAATATCTGGAAGTTCACAGTTCACCTATTTCTGAAGCCTGGCTTGGAGAATTTTGAGCATTACTTTACTGGAGTGTAAGATGAGTGCAATTGTACAGTAGTTTGAGCATTCTTTGGCATTGCCTTTCTTTGGGATTGGAATGAAAACTGACCTTATCCAGTCCTGTGGCCACTGCTGAGCTTTCCAAATTTGCTGACATACTGAGTGCAGCACTTTCACAGCATCATCTTTCAGGATTTGAAATAGCTCAACTAGAATTCTATCACCTCCACTAGCTTTGTTCGTAGTGATGCTTCCTAAGGCCCACTTGACTTCACATTCCAGGATGTTTGGCTCTAGGTGAGTGATCACACCATAGTGACTATCTGGGTCATGAGGATCTTTTTTGTATAGCTCTTCTGTGTCTGCCTGCCTCCTCTTCTTAATCTCTTCTGCTTCTGTTAGGTCCATACCATTTCTGTCCTTTATTGAGCCCATCTTTGCATGAAATGTTCCCTTGGTATCTCTAATTTTCTTGAAGAATTTTCTAGTCTTTCCCATTCTGTTGTTTTCCTCTATTTCTTTGTATTGATCACTGAGCAAGGCTTTCTTATGTCTCCTTGGTATTCTTTGTAACTCTGTATTCAAATGGGTATATCTTCCCTTTTCCCCTTTGCTTTTCGCTTCTCTTCTTTTCACAGCTATTTGTGAGGCCTCCTCAGACAGCCATTTTTTTAGGCATTATTTTCTGTTTGTCTTAATTAATTCTTACTGGCATATAGTTGATTTACAATGCTGTATTAGTTTCAGGTGTTCAGCAAAATGAATTCTCTGTATATACATATATCCACTCTTCTTTCAGATGCTGTTCCCATGTAGGTCAGTACAGAGGATTAAGTAGAATTCTCTGTGCTATATAGTAGGTTCTTATTATGAGTCTGTGTTGCATATAGTAGTGTGTATATATCAACCCCAGTCTCTGAATTTATCCCTCCTACTAAAAATAGGACTATCATATAATCCAGCCTGGAGAATCCCGTGAGCAGAGGAATCTAGCAGGCTACCATCCATAGGATCTAAGTGTCAGACATGAGTGAGGGACTAGCAACTGATGATCCAGCCATCCCCCTGCTGAGCATATATCTGGAGAAAACTATAATCTGAAAAGATAAGTACACCCCAGTGTTCATATCAGCACTATTTACGATAGCCGTGACATGGAAGCAAAGTACATGTCCATCAGAGGAGAGGATGAAGGTGTGCTGTGTGTGTGTGTGCATACACACACACAGATGCAATGGAGTATTCAGCCATGAAAGGTGGGCGTTATTCATGTCCGTGCACTTCGCACTGTTGTTTTCTGTATCTCCTTACCCCTGGCGCCTTTCACTCAAAAGGCCCCCTAAGGGGAGTGTCTCCCTTCACACAGCACCTGGGGGCGTATCTCGGACTCTGCTGACACTAGAACACACTTAGCTTTCACTCTTTCCATGCCTCAGCTCTCTGGAATCTGCTGCAGTGGAGATTTAGAAGCTGGTGATGGATGATTCTTGACCTGTCTTCTCCCTCCCCTAGTACGACAGCCAGAATTCGGGCTGGGCAAGCCAGTGAGTCTTCTCCAAAGAACTGGGCTATTTACAGCTAATTGTGAAGACATCCTTCATTGAGTGTGTGCCTGGTAAATCAGAGCTCAAAAAGAAAATCAAAAGCAAGCCACAGGACTTGAGATAAAGAATATGGCCCAGGGGCTCCATACCCTCCGAGAGTCTAGGCTGTGTCTCCTGGATGGCGAGAATGCCAGGGCTGTGATGCACTGCCCACCGCCCCCCAAACACACACACAGCTTCCTGCCCGGCCCTCCTGCCTGGTCAGTGGCGACGCTGCCCCGTCCCTGTCCTCCCTGCTCTTGCTGACGGCCCACCTCTCGCGCCTGCTCTGGTTCCCCCCACCTCCTCCTCCTCCTCCTCCTCCTCGTCTGTGTTCTGGATCTGTTTGCTTGTTGGTTTTCATCTCTTTTTTTTTTCCTCCTTCCTCCTCTCCCCTTTCCTCTCCTTTCCTCTGTCATCTTTCACTGCATTCTTCTCATTCCTCCATCTTTTTTTAAATTAATTAATTTATTTTAATGGGAGGCTAATCACTTTACAATATTGTAGTGGTTTCCCCCATACATTGTCCATCTTGTTCTTTGTTCTCTTCTGTGTCTCCACTGTTTTCCTTCTCTCTACTTATTGCCTCTTCTAGCCTCTCCCTTGCTTTTTCCGACATTTTCTAGCGAAGCCTTTCTCCCTGCTTTCCTCCCCTCCTGCCACAATATCTCAGCTATTTGTCAGTATCTCAGCTATGTGTCTGACCACGTTCTAGGCCATGGTGACCGAAACCAAACAATGTTTAAAAGCCCTGCCCTCACGGAGCTCGTATTATATCAAAGTATAAACATATTAGATGGGGGGATTTCCTGGATCGAGAGTCAGCAACCTTTATCTGTAAATGGTGAAGCACCGCACATGTTCAGCTTTGCAGAACATGCAGTCACCATTGCAACTACGTAACGCTGCTGCTGCACCTTGAAAGCTGCCACAGACAGTACGTAAAGGAATGAACGTACGTGTGTCCTAATCAAACTTTACTTCCAAAAATGGATGCTGATCCAGATTTCACCAGTGACCTTACGGTCTGCTGACCCCCTACCCTAAACATCCCCATCATACAGGTAACCTATAGGACTGGTCCAGGAAGCAGGAGTGCAATCCCTCCCACAATGTTTTGTGAAAGGAATCTGATCTCATGCCGTACATGTTCTTGCTGCCTAAGGGAGTCACTTTGTCAAGCAGAGTTCTATGTTGGGTCTCGTAAATAACTAATCAGTCCATCACTTGTTTAGGTGTCTGATAGCATCAGCTAATGAGGTGGGTTGGATGCGGTAGCTTCCCGCCTGTCCGAATTTCACCTTAATTAAGGAGAGATGGCCCTAGCAGAGGGTGCTGGACTCACTGCCAGGAGGTGGGTAGTGAAGTGTGCAGCCCTGCCACTCGCTCACTCAGTGACCCCTTGGCCAGCAAGTGCCCTCTTGGGGCCTCAGTTTTCCTAAGTTTTGTGAAACGAGGATATTTATAACTCCTGTCATCGAGTCTGAAGCTCATTCTCTTGTAACCTACATTTAGGGATTGAACAACCGGACTAAGCATGTTTCTGGGCAACAGGACCTGGGCTCCCAGCCCCAGGGTGGCTGTAACCTCCCTGGGCGGGGGATGCAGCTCCCACAGAGGAGTGGCGCTGATGAGGGTAAGCGCGTGCATAACTGAAGGTCCAGATGAGAAGCGCAGATGGCGCGTCCAGCCCCAGGCGCAGTGCTGAGCAGGAGACACTGCAGCAAGCCGCCGCTGACTCCAGCAGCGCAAGCGCCCGGCAAGGACCTCCCGGCCCAGCTCTGCGCAGGCGGCCACGGGGCCTTGGGCAAGTCTTTCTCGCTCTTCGGTGCTCCCCCAGTTCTAGAAACCCAGGTTATCTCACTCCCAACTGCATGCACTTCCCACTAAGCCTCGGTGCTTAGTTCCCCAGCAAAGAGAACAGGACGTGAATGCTCCCTGGTTTTGCTTATTTTTTGTTTTAGTTTATTGGTTTAATTTGATGGTCCTTAAGCTGAGCTTTTCTGTAGTGATAAGAACTCTTGAATTGTCAGCAAAGCTTTGTGTGAATGTGTGAGTTACTTTTCCTTTTTTCCTTTTTTTTTTTTGGCCACATAGCACGGCCTGTGGGATCTTTGTTCCCCGACCAGGAATCAAACCTGCACCCCCTGCACTGGAAGCCCAGAGTCTTAAGCAGTGGACAGCCAAGAAAGTCTGATGTGTGAATTTTTTTCATTTTGATTTTCCCCTGCCAACACACACACACACACACACACACACACACAGTTGAATCGTGTTTTAGAGCAAGTGGACAGGTAAGGGAAAGTTCAAGCCATATCTACAGAAAAGGAGGCCTTTGGGGATTGAGGGAAGGAGACTGTTCTGAAGTATAATCTGAGAATGCCCAGATAGAGTAGAGACTCCAGGAAATGGGAACGAAGCAGAGTGAAAGCTGAACGTCAACAGCATGGTACCTGCTGAGTATGAGAGCAGAGGCTCATGGTGCCCTGGGGCTGGGAATGAGAGAGATGCCAGTCGCTGGATAGAGTGAAGGCTGTGGATTTGAGAATGACTGCAGCTGGGCTGGGGAAATAAGCAGGGGCCATGCCCTGACCATTGGGGTACCTGTCCCATCCTTTACCCAGTGTTTCTCACCACATCACGGGGTTTCAGAATCAGCACTCAGGGGTCCAGATCCTTGCTCTGCTGTTCCCTAGCTGTGTGGCTTAGGCTGAGTCACTTTCCTTCTCTGAGCCTCAGTTTCCCTGGGGTAAAGGAAGACAAGTCTGGGATTAGTCCTTCTACTCTTTCTTAGGCTTTTTGCAGGGCTTAAAGGAAGTAAAGTATGCAAAGGACATGCTTAGCGGAGCCTACCTGCCACACGATCAGTGTTCACTGCATGGCAATCAGTTAAGCACAGCAAATGAGCGGCTTGAGCTAGGCACAGCTCCATGGCCTTTTCCCAACGTGTTGGTCTTGCTTCTAGGTGGGAAAAAGAACATTTTAGGTTAGAATGTAGACTTGGTGGGCCTGGCCTCTTGGGATGTTGTGACATGACTTTCTTCCCTCCCACCCTTATCCCTTGCTAAGGACAGCCTTTTTCCCTGGGACATCTGCAGGGTGGCCTCTTCCAGCCTGCGGCTTACACCTCTGGGACCTGCTGCTCGGAAAAGGGTAAACACTAAAGACAGGGCGATTGGTGTTTAGTCATCCTGTAAGCCTTTGTAGCTAGAGTCACCTGGGAAGAGTGCTACAAACCCAGGCCGTGGAGGGGACGTGGAACAGATGGTCCTGGGATCTCGGGTGCATGTGGGGGTGCCTTAGAGAAGCAAGGCTCCAGGGTCCTTATTTCTGTCAACCTCCTCTGTCCAACTGACCTACTCTCCCTACCAACAGGGACCCCTACTAAGGGCAGGATGACTGGAGCTTAAGACAAAGGATTAGATGGCAGCCCCAGAGACGATAACATCAGAGCTCTCGGTGGGTTTATCAGTCATCCTAGAGTGCGCACCTGGGCAGAGGGAAAGTGGGGCAGGTTAGGACAGGGTGGAGTGCCAGGGAGATGTAGCACCCGTGAGCTTGTGAGAAAAGGAGAGAGGCAGGAACAGAGGAGGAGCCACACAGGAGAATGTAGTGAAGCTACTGGAGGGCTTAGACCTTGGCCTCCAATCCTGGGTGCACCCTTGTTTGATTCTGAGGACTGAGCAAGGCTCTGGACCTCAGTTTCCTATCTGTCAATCAGTGAGGTAGAACTTGATGCCCTCTGAGTCCTCAGTAATACCAGTCATGATGGAAGCATGGGCACAAGGAGGGAGAAAGAGGGAGAGCAAAGCAAGCCGTGCTTGGCTGACTGAGTGCTCTCTGCGTGGCTGTGCTCTTTGTATGAACCATCTTATAGAATTCCAGGTAATATCACAGGCAGGGATTGTGTCTGTGTATTTGGCTTCATCAGGTCCTTGCTGCACCAGGTGAGGCCTGCCGTTGTGGCACGCAGGCTCTCTAGCTGTGGGACAAGGACTCTAGAGCACTGGGGCTCAGTAGATTCTGCGAACGGGCTTAGTGCTCTAGGGTATGTGGGATCTTAGTTCCCCGACCAGGGACCGAACCCACGTTGTCGCAAGGGGATAACGGTTCTTAACTACTGGACCACCAAGGAAGTCCCAAGGGACTTTTTCTCCTTTTGGCCATGCCAAACTGCTGGTGGGATCTCAGTTCCCCAACCGGAATCAAACCCATGTCCCCTGAAATGGAAGTGCAGAGCCCTAACCATGGGGCTGCCAGGGCCGTTCCTGGGAAGGGATTGTTCCTACCTCTGGTTTTTTAGCTATGGGAACTGGGACTTAGAGAGGTCACTTACTTGCGATTACCACCAGGGAAGGGGAGCTGATGTTTGGAATTAAGTTCTTTGATCTCAGAATCTGCTCTGATCATGTATGGTTCAGATAATGCACACCACAGTGCCTGGGCTAGGCCTCTACTAAGGAGGCGGGTAGGTTCCCACGTCTGTGCTGGTGCTGCAAGCCTGATCAGACCCCTGAGAACGTCCTGGTGTAAACTCTGTAACCCTCCAGAGAGCATCAGCCCAGGAGGAACTAGGACCAAAACGGGGATGGTCAGAAGTAGCTCGGACACTGAAAAGTGACCACAGTATCCGGTGGGGGGCCGGGGGGAGAGGCAGCCACCGTAAGGACCAACCCTCCCAGGGCACCACCGTCACTGGGAGTCTGTTATTTGATCAGGGAGGAAAAAATATGTAACCAAGAGATCGTCCAGTGCTGTACTGGCTCCAACCCATACCAGCTGTGAGAGCCAGTGTTACTCATCATTTCCAGCTCCGCTGTGAGTGATGTCGCATTAGTAGCTTATAAGCAACTGTGGAAGAAGTATTTATACCATGGGCATTGACAAGCAGTGCAATGCAAGCCTCCCTTTCCTCCTCAGAGCCCGTTGTTAAATAAGTAAGAAATAAGCTATTAATATTATACAAACGAGAGGGCAAAGAATGTTTCTTCTAGAAATAGTCTGAGCAATCCAGAATCTTTCCCAGAGGACGGAACACTAGATCTGGGACAAAGCGAATTTGGACTTGGAGCATCTCTCTTCAGAAACAGGAGACAAGGTCGACTGGGCAGGCTGGATATTTAGGTCCTGCGTAGGAGGATGGAGACTCTGGTGTTACCCGCTTGGAGGACCGCTGTGTCCCAGGATCTGGGTCGGGTCAGAGCCGACAGTGGATCAGGTGTCCTCAGCTGTCTGGTTCAGAAAGGATATCAGAGGCAGGGTATTTCTCTGACCTAATTAAACCTCAGAATCACTTGGGGAAAAAAAAAACAAACAACTAATTCTAAATACTTATCTCAGACACGTTATATGGGAATGTCTGGCCAAGGGATCTGGTATAAAATTCTCTTTCAATTCTAATTTTTGGCCAGATTTGAGAAAGAAAACAAGGTACAATTCCCCTGACATATTAGCTAATACTCCATGCCTGTTTTTTACCTCCCACTGATTGTATGCCCCTTTTCCCATGCCAGGAACTTGACTCCCAGTTCTAAGAGGAATGGCAACTTAGAGGCACCATTTATTGTCGCTTTTTTGCCAGGTCTGTTGCATATTCACCAGTCATTCTCTGTGATCTTTTACTGTCCTTGTTTTTATATGCAGAAGAATGACAGTAAACCCGGCAGAGGAATTTCTCCAAGGTCATAGAGCCAGTAAGTTACAGGATGGGGTCTTGAGCCTCATGCCACTTGCTCCCCATCTGGTGTCACCACCGTAGTGTCAGCCTCTAGGAGAGTCTTACAGACTTTTAAACTCTTTCCCTCTTGTCATAACTCTTACCCTGTGTGCAGGCTCAGTCACTCAGTCATGTGTGACTCTTTGTGACCCTGTGGACTGTAGCCCACCAGGCTCCTCTGTCCATGGGATTCTCCAGGCAAGAATCCTGGAGTGGGTTGCCACGCCTTCCTCCAGGGGAACCTTCCCGACCCAGGGATTGAACCTGTGTCTCCTGTGTCTCCTGCGTTGGCAGGCGGGTGCTTTACCTCTGAGCCCCTGGGGAAGCCCAGCTCTTGCCCGGGTAGTTAGCTGTTTGTGATCTGTGATAGACAGATACCTTCCTCCAGAAGGTTCCAGCAGGCTCTGCACGCTTTCTAGAGATATTCTGGTTTCTCTCATGAAGAAATGAGATCGGGAGCTTGGATTTTTCTTGCTGAAAGAACAGTAAAATGCAGAAACCTAGCTTTGATCTATGCCTGCATTTGGCCCTATTTGACAAGATGTGAGAGAAAAGTATGCATTCCAAAATGGTTATAGGCTCATAAAGCCCCGTCTAATGTCTCTCTTCTCTCCCTTCCCTCAAACCTCAGAGAAAACAGACGTGGGTTTTTTGTTGCCATTTTTTTCACTCTTAAAGGTCCCTCCCAGACTACCTGTCTCCAACCTGCAGACATCAAACGGGCTTGGCAAACAAGGGTTCCTTGAATGTGTGGAGGGAGCCCGACAGCTTCAAAACCTCCCTCCCCAAGCTCATGACGGTCCCTGAAATACTGTTCAAATTGTTCTTCTTTCTCCTCCTCCTTAGCGATGCCAGCCAGCTCAGCACCTGACTGCCTGGCGTCCAAGGGAGGGAGGCGGCTGTCAGGAATCAAATGGGAGACCAAAGGCGATAAAGCAAACATGTCGTTTTAGTTGCTTACACTGGCGAGAAAGAATAATCAGTCTCCCTCGCTTTCTTGTTTTTCAGCTGGACTCAGCAGGATCCCCCCTCCAACCCCTTTTCCTTCTGCTGAGGGATTGTGACTCCCTGCTTCCCACCCAGGCGTGAGACTCTGTCTTTCACTTCCCTTGCAGTCTTGTGGCCGGCGAGCGTTCTCCTCCCCTGCAAACCCTTTCCCGGATATAGAGCTGAAACCCCTGGCTGTGACTGCTGCCTGTGTGCCCAGCGCACTATGAGATGCGTGTATGCACAACCTTATGTAGCCCTGACTGTTAGTTTAGGTGACCTTGGACAAGTTAGTTGACTTTCCAGGTTTCAGTTTCTTTTCCTAAACAATGAAGGTGAGGGGACTTCCCTCACATTTCAGGGATTAAGACTCTGAAATTCTACTGCAAGGGACATGGGTTCAATCCCAGGTCAGGAGACTAAGATTCCACATGCCACATGGTGAGGCCAAAAAAATTTTTTTTAATTAAAATAAATAAAATGGAGGTGAGAATCCCACTTTACAGGATTTGCATGATAATCCAAGAGTCATATGTCACTAGTGAAAGTGTTGGTTGCTCAGCTGTATCCAATTCTTTGTGACCCCATGGACTGTAGCCCACCAGGCTCCTCTGTCCATGAGATTCTCCAGGCAAGAATACTGGAGTGGGTTGCCATTCCCTTCTCCAGGGGATCTTTCTGACCCAGAGACTGAAGCCATTTCACTTGCACTGAAGGCAGATTCTTTACCATCTGAGCTGCCAGGGAAGCCCTATGTCACTAGAGTACAAGATATATGAATGAAGATAATTTGAACAAGGCTGGGAAAGGTGAACTGACTCAGATCAACCTGCCTCTTGAGAAACCTGTATGCAGGTCAAGAAGCAACAGTTAGAACTGGACATGGAACAACAGACTGGTTCCAAACAGGAAAAGGAGTACATCAAGGCTGTATATTGTCACCCTGCTTATTTAACTTATATGCAGAGTATATAATAAGAAATGCTAGGCTGGAAGAAGTGCAAGCTGGAATCAAGATTGCAGTGAGAAATATCAATAATCTCAGATATACAGATGACACCACCCTTATGGCAGAAAGTGAAGAGGAACTAAAAAGCCTCTTGATGAAAGTAAAACAGGAGAGTGAAAATGTTGGCTTAAAGCTCAACATTCAGAAAACGAAGATCATGGCATCTGGTCTCATCACTTCATGGGAAATAGATGGAGAAACAGTGGAAATTTTGCCAGACTTTATTTTGGGGGGCTCTAAAATCACTGCAGATGGTGATTGCAGCCATGAAATTAAAAGATGCTTACTCCTTGGAAGGAACATTATGACCAACCTAGATAGCATATTGGCAGAGATAGCATAAAGCAGAGACATTACTTTGCCAACAAAGGTCCGTCTAGTCAAGGCTATGGTTTTTCCTGTGGTCATGTATGGATGTGAGAGTTGGACTGTCAAGAAAGCTGAGTGCCGAAGAATTGATAGAATTGATGCTTTTGAACTGTGGTGTTGGAGAAGACTCTCGAGAGTCCTTTGGACTGCAAGGAGATCCAACCAGTCCATTCTAAAGGAGATCAGTCCTGGGTGTTCTTTGGAAGGAATGATGCTAAAGGTGAAACTCCAGTACTTTGGCCACCCCATGTGAACAGTTGACTCATTGGAAAAGACTCTGATGCTGGGAGGGATTGGGGGCAGGAGAAGAAGGGGACGACAGTTGAGATGGCTGTATGGCATCACCAACTTGATGGACATGAGTTTGGGTGAACTCCTGGAGTTGGTGATGGACAGGGTGGCCTGGTGTGCTGCAGTTCATGGGGTCGCAAAGAGTCGGACATGACTGAGCGACTGAACTGAACTGAGGAGAGACTTTGATTGTCAAGTTCATTTATCTCTCTGTTCATTGAATCAACTAATGTTTACTAAGTGTCTAGTGATGCTGAGACTGTATGCTAAGGATAAGGTATAGAGTGGCAAAAAGACCAATCAGGGGACTGCCCTTGTGAATCTTGCTAGAGAGAAATGAGGAGAGAAGGAGGACCTCACAAATAAACACAGAAAGGTATATATCACGTCACACTGTGAGATGTGCCACCGAAGAAAATATAGGGGGGCAGCCTGTCGTGGGGAAAGTCGGGAAAGGCATCTTTGAGGAGCCCATAGTGTTGCTGGAACCTAATGATAGCTGGCAGGTGGCCGTGTGCTTCAGAAAACACCTGTCCAAGTGAGCAGGAGGGAGCCTGAACTTGAACCCACGTGAAGTAGGGAGTGCCGGAAGGTTTTGGAAGAGAGTTGCATCATCCCGTGCCTGTTTTAAAAAAGATCACTCTCTCCACAGTGGAGGAAGAACTGGAGGGGGCAGGCCAGTTATGAAGGAGGCTGTTGAGGTGGTGGCGGGGGCCCTCTGGGGGAGCCTGGGGTGGAGTATCTGCTGGGGACCTGTTAAAATACAGTTAGAGTCGGTGACCAATTGGCTGCAAGGTGAGCCTGTGAGGACTGCTGAAGACGCGGGTTGGATTCTGGTTTGGGGGTGGAGAGCATCGCAGAGCCAGGGAAGCTGGGAGCGGCAGGCTTCGGGGGTGGGGGGGGGGGTGGTGGATGAGCCTGTAGAGCCGCTGCCTTGGGGTGCCTGCAGGACATCCAGATGCAGACACTGCCAGCCAGCTCTGCGCCCAGGAGAGGCCTGGCGGGGAAAGGGGTAGGAGTCAGCGCTCCGTGGCTGTGCATCACTGTCTGTTTCTGCTTAGTGAACAAACATAGCAGCTCCAAACAACACACATTTATGACCCCGCAGTAGTTCTGCCGCTCAACAGTCCAGTTACGTTACTTGCAGGCTCTTTACTCAGAGTCGCAAATCGAGGTGTCGGCTTAGGGCTTTGATCTCAGCTGAGGCTCACGGCCTTCTTCCCAGCCTGTGTAGTCGCTGGCGGGATTTGTTTCCGGCATGACTGACACGCCTGTTCTGTAGCTGCTGTGGGCAGGACCACTCCCCGTTCTTACAGGTCACCCCCATGGCAGTTCACAGCATGGCTTCCTCAAGGGCTGCTGGAGAGCATCTCTTTAGACTCATTTGATTTGGCCAGACCCACCCAGGGTAAACTCCTATATGATTAACTCAGTCAGCTGCTTCTGGACTTTAATTATATCTGAAAAGAATCCTTTCAGTTTTCTCAGATAACATCGTTTAATCACGGAGTGATATCCTGTCATATTTATAGATCCAGCCACGTTTAAGAAGAGGGGATGTACAGAAAGAAGGTATACAGGGCATGGGAGAGTCTTGCAGGCCATTGAAGAATTCAGAGCTCTACTAGATGGTAAATGAAGATGCAGGAGGAATTGGCTGTGCTGGGGGGCGGGGTGTAGACTGGCAACAGAAGAGTTCCAGGGTGTTCTGCTCAGTCATGGATTCTAGGTTGAAAATGTCCTTCTCTCAGCATCTCAGGTACAATCAAACCACCTGGTGCTCTATGGGGAGGAAACAGATGTCCCAGCTCTGAGGCATTGGTCATGAGAACAGCTTAGAGGCTGGGGAACGTAGGGATTCAGGGGAGATCTGCAGCTAACTCAGGTTCACAGAGTCAAACCCATTCTGTGTTGGACTGGAAAAGGACTTTTCCTTCGTGGCTCCTGTTGAGCAAATTTGCTAACCATCTGTCTCTTCTAATTAGAGTAGATTTGGGGAAAAGTGTGGTCAAGACTTGTTCCTGCCCTCAGATGCTGGAGAACCTTGGGCAAGTCTCTTTGGCTCTCAATCCATTCAGCTAGGGTGTAGTGTTTGAATAAATTATATCCGAGGCCTCCTCAAGCTCTGAAACTCTATGCTTTTATTCATTGAACACACATTATAGATTTCAGGAACAGCATGGCTTTCTTGGAAATCAGGGCTTAATAAGACATAAGACATGTTAATAAAACATGGCTTCAGAGCATTCCCTGGTGGTCCAGTGGTTACGGTTCTATGCATTGACTACAGAGAGTGTGGGTTCAACCGTGGGTCAGGGAACTAAGATGCTGCCTGCCGTACGGCTCGGCCAGTAAAAAAGGACATGGTTCCAGCCTTTGAGACACTCCTCCTCTGGCTGTTGTCCATGGAAAGAGTCCATACCACTGACTCCTAAGCTCATCTCTCCACTGTGAAAATGCTCAAGGAACTGAAGTGCTTCAACAACATTGGGAATGGTATGCTTATTGTTTTGTTTTTTAAATCATTTTTCACCAATGTAGAATCATGTAATAATACTAGTAGAAGAAAACAAAACCAAACAAGAACCTTCTAGACCAAAGAGCTTATTTCATTTTTTCTCATCCCCATTTGCATATATTTTTTCTCATCATTGTAACTGTAATCAACATACACATTTGCATTTGTCTTTTTTTTACTCAACATTATATTATGACCATATTTTTTCCATGACACTACTCATTTTTCATGACGCTCTAAACCTGAAGATACTCATTGTAGCATCATCTGAAATATTGAAAAATTATAATGAGCTTGAATGTCCAACAATAGAAAAATGGCTAAGTAAATTACAGTGCATCAAGTTGATGGAATATTATGCAGCCAGATAATTGTTGAGAATGATTTTTTACGAGGGGCAGAATTCATAAGCCACAGTGATTACTTCTGAGGACAATCATAACAGTTCATTTAAAAAATATATGTGGGTGAATCATGTTTATCATGAATACTCTGCCTGTTCTCTGAAGGAATTTGAATTGAGTGGTTTTGCTAGAGGTAATTGTACCAGTATGCAATCCTTAACTCATGTTCTTTAGAAATAAACAGGTGCTTGTGAATCCTTGCAGAGTGATCTTGGGAAGATCAGTTTAACCCACTGGCTCCTGTTTTTTTCAGCTTTGTAAAGTCATAACTGTAGTTTCTTCCAAGAGAGGTTTTGAGGTTGGAATGAAGCAATGCAAGTAAAGCACTCGGCACAGTTCCTGGAAAATGCTAGGTGATGGATAAACTTGCCCACTTCTTTATACACTAGTATAAAGTAACTAGGTCAGACCATCTCCAAGGTTCATTTGGAATCTTGGAAAATGTTGTCTATCCCTCTTCCCTTGTTCATTCAGACCACTGTGTGTCTGGTCTTGGGAACCCTGGAGGCATGAATGCAATTCATCTTTATCTAATGGAGAAGAATAAAGAAGATAAAAAAGAACCGAAATTAAATATCCAGGTGGAACAGATCCTGGATCATGAGAGTGATCTCTTTGTACTGTCCTTGGATGGTGTTTCGAGTAAAGTTACTTTCCTTTCTTAGCATGGTTCCCAACCCTATGTATGTGGGTAACATGTTTAGGCTTTTAAAATAGAGACCTACCTTTGGGTTTCAGCCTAGAGTTTTATTTAGTAGGTTTGAGGTGGCGCCTGCGCATCTCTGAGTTTTTATCAAAGCTCTTCCGTTGCTGAGACTGACGATCCATACACTCCAGACATGTACAGTCTGGCAGAGTGACCAAGATATAACGGGGAATACCAGAGCCGCCCAATCCAGTGGCCTCCGTTTTTGCCTATAATTTTTCAGTGATCACATAGATTGATTTATTTGCTTATTTTCAGCTGTGCTTGGTCTTCGTTGCTGCCTGCGGGCTGTCTCTGGTTGTGACGCGAGGGCTTCCCGCCGCGGTGGTTTTTCTCGTTCTGGCGCAGTCTCTAGAGTGAGCAGGCTTCCGGAGTCGGGCGTGCGGGCTCAGTAGTGGCAGCGGGCTCTTGAGCGTGGGCTCAGTAGCTGTGGTGCATGGGCTTGGCTGACACGTGGCATATAGGAAATTCTTGGACCAGGGATTGAACCCATGTCCCCTGCATCAGCAGGCAAATGCTTACCCACTGGACCACTAAGGAAGCCCCAGTCAAACAGGTTATGATTTTATGATGTCCTCTTGGCTCTACAATTCTGTGATTCTAGTTGAAGAGCACTCTCTGTTTTGTTTTTAGCAGGTGTAAGGTACTCTACTATTAGCTGTGTGCCAGTAGCTGAGGAGGTTTAGAGTGAGGTGTTGACAAGTGAGGCATGGTCTTTGCCCTGCGCGCCACACAGTCCAGTGGGGGAAAGGATCAGATGGGCAATTGCAGTAGAATGAAGAGGGCTGTGATAAAGGCTGGTGATGAATTCCATGCTGGCATGGAGAAAGAGCACCAGACCAGCTTGGTGGGAACAGAGCAGAAATGCTGTGGCTTAAGGCAGGGGTGGTGGGCATGGAAAGCATCTCCTTTATTACAGGATGTAGTCAGAGGCCACACCCACCTACCTGCCTCATGTGGTCCAGCCCTATCAGCATGGTAACAGCCTCTTTAACATCTCTGGCCAGAGGGAGTGATAACAACTCTTACATCTGTTCCTGGAGGTCCTGCCTCTGTTTTTTTTTTTTTTTCCTTTCTTTTTCTTCTTTTTTTCCTCTTTGATTGTATCTGATCCAGCCTCACTGGGTAATTGAGTGTTTGAGAGTGAAAAATTATCTCAGCAGCTTGGCCCTTATCTTGACAGCGAAGCAGCACTTTTAATTTAATTTTGTTCGGAGACGCATGGGTAACAAATTTCACTAATCGCCCGGCTGTCGCCTTCCGCATGGTAACGAGCCGTTCGTTACCAGGCAGCCCAGCGTAAATAGTTGTGGGGAAGCAGTCGGGGGACAGAGACGGGCTGGGGAGGAAGGGATGGCTGCAATCAGTATCAGCAAGGCTGGGGCTGCCATCCGTTGTGGAATCAGAGGTGCGAACCCGGCTGTGAAACAGAGGGGCTTGAGAGTCGGGTTCACCAGGGCTCTTGGCCTTGCTCTGCCTCTTTCTCTGTGGGTGCTTGAGCAAGCAACTTCACTCTCTGCATTTTGAGTGTCCTTTCTGAAGGTGTGGGTGCTAATTCTCCCTGCCCTCTGGGTTGTGAGAGTTAAATGATGAGCAATACAATAAGTTTATATACCACCAAGCATTCCGCCATGATATTTTCAGTGTAGGTAAGGAACTTAAAGGAAAAGTTCTGGTCCCTCCCCCAAACTCTGATGTTTAAATTTCTTTCAGAGCATCAGCTCCAGAATGTTGGCCAACTTTTGCTTTTCTCTGGATACAGGGAGCTCGCTCACTCTGGAGGCAGCCAGTAGCTCTGACTCTCAGAACTGTCTTGCTTCACTGGCATGAAATATGCCTCACTCAAGATTTTTTCCTTACCTTTGCCCCAGCCCTGCCTCTGGACCCCTACAAGGAGTAAATTTGCAATCTCCTTCCTAAATAAGCTCCTTCCTGCCCAGATTTGGGTTCCTCTTCTTGTATCCCAGGTGGCTCAGTGGTAGAGAATCCAGCTATCAGTGCAGGAGATGTGGGTTCCATCCTTGGGATGGAAAGATCCCCTGGAGGAAGAAGTGGCAACCTGTTTTAGTATTCTCGCCTGGAAAATTCCAAGGACAGAGGAGCCTGGCGGGCTACAGTTCACAGGGTCACAAGGAGTCAGACACGATTGAGTAACTAAGCACACACATCCAGATAAGGATACCCAGAAGAAATCAGTGCTAGAAAAACCCTTATAAGTCATATGGCACAACTTTGCATTTTACATATGGGGAAACTGAGGCCAAGAGAGAAGAAAATAGATTTAAAAAGAGATGTCATTTATTGAGCATCCATTACAGGCCAAGCACTTTACCTGTGTTCTCATTTAGTCTTCGCGACACAAGGTCTTCTTCTGCCTTTGTAGGTGAGGAGACTGAAGCCCAGAGAAAAAAAAGCAGTTCGCTCGAGTCACAGTTTAAATAAGCATCACAGCGTAGAGGTTTCAGCTCACATCCAACTCCAAAGCCTGTAAGCTTTTGTGCAGTAGTTTTGGTCTCAAATTGCACAGCAAGTGAGCAGTAGAGATGGAACTAGAGATGAGGGTCCCTGGGTTTTGGTCGTACAGCCAAGCTAGAAAAGGGTGCCTCCCCAGGGATTGCTGTGTAAAAGGTGGCACAGTTCCCACTGCCCCCTGCAGTATCTGAACCAGAAAGCAAAGGAGACCATGAAAAAGCTGAAAAGCCAGCCAGTCAGTCTGTTCTTCCCCTCCTCCCTGCCCCGTGCCAGACGCCAGCCGCTGGACCCTTGGATCTGGATTTATGAGCCGTCTGGGTGTCTCTCTTTCTCTCCATCCTAGAGGGCCTGACTCTTCCCTCTCTCAGCTAATTAAAAACCCCGGCCTGGGCTGCCAGCCTTGGATCACAGGCTGCTGGGCAGAGGCGTTGACGCTGCTCTGATAAATCACCTCCAGGGGCTGCAGGAGGCTGGAGCATTTGTCAGAGGGACCGAGCCCGTCCAGGGCTCCTCTGGGACACTTGGGGACTGCTACAAATGGACCATGTCCGCCCCTACTCACCCCAGAAGGGGCTTCATTCAAAAATAAGGAAGTAGGGATTGCCCAAAGCTGATGGGGTATGCGTGACCCCAGAGTCATCTTCTGCAAGCATTTGTTGAATCGTGTCATCCCCGCATATACCTGCGGCGGCTCCCTCTTGGCCTTCGTAATCAATTCTCCGCTTCTTAGCCTGACATTGGGTGAAGTGTAGCAGGGCATGGGAAGCCCTGACTTTGGAGATGGACAGCCTGAGTGTAGATCCTGGCTCTGCTGTTTCCTTACCTTAAATATGTTACTTAACCCCAGATACACATGTGTGTGTGTACACATGTGGGACTCACTGAGACGTTGTGCGCACAGTCCCATCTTTGGCATCCTCCTTTATCATCTTGTCCCTGAAGCTGCAGCCATCCCCACACTGCCTTTTCCCTTCCTTCCTTTCGGGTTCTGATCACCATTGAAAGTGATTGGTTAGTCACTTCACTGTGTTTCCTACTCTCTGCGACCCCATGAACTGTAGCCCACCAGGCTCCTTTGACCACGGAATCGTCCAGGCAAGACTACTGCAATGTGTAGCCATTCCCTTCTCCAGGGGATCTTCCTGACCCAGGGATCGAACCCAGGTCTCCTGCATTGCAGGCAGATTCTTTACTGTCTGAGCCACCTATTACCTGTTGTTACTTTTAGCCAGAGTGGCCTCTCTAGCCTAAGATTCCATTCTGTCTTCTACAAACACACCCTGCACATCTTCACCTGCTACTGTTTGCTGGTGCAGCTCCCTCAGCCTAGAGTGCGTCGTCAACCGCACTCCATCTGATAAAGCCACGCTGTCCTGCTAGGTCTGATTGGAATAAATATCAACTTTTGGATGCTCACCTGATCCCTCCAGACAAAGCGTCCCCATGGCACGTTACCTATATTGCTCTTAGCATGCAGTGCTTATCGCTTCTTTAAACTCATGGTTAGCCTTATATGTCTCTGCTCCCCTCTTGAGTGGCAATCAGCAGCAGTGACTTGCTCACACCTGTATTACTAGTGTCTGAAATCATGTTTGACATAGTAGGTGTGCAGTAAATGTTCCCAATTAGAATAAGAATCCCGGATAACCCCACTCCCTATATTGTCCACNCCCCCCCCCCCCCGGCCCCGATAGATCAGAATGCTTTGTTACTCATTCTGTTTTTCCTGCGGGTGAGGCCAGTGATGATAATGGCCTCACCTGGGCTGGCGTGCAGTGAGCCATTGCCCTTCAGTGATGAATAATGCCCCAAGCCAGAGAGCTCACCAGTTCCACGGACTCGAGTCCAGTTCTTCAGACTTTAATTTTAGTCTTTAACCCACCAGGGCAGGCTCTGTTCCATTCTCAGCCTCACCTGGTGAAGTCTGAGAGGATTTCTCCAGTTTCCAATCGCTCTTGCCTTTGTTTCTCAGAGGTGTTTGGTGGAGAGAAATTCTATCTCCTCCGCCAGGGTCTATTCCTGCAGTTACCCGAGTGCGCCCCCCAGTGGCTGTAGACTTTTTTTTCCTCACTCAGAGCAGGAGCATTTTGCCCAATGCATTCATCAGTCACGCACTTATCAGTCCTGCGCTGGGTATGCAATGCATGCCTTACCCTGTGGTAGGTGCTGGAGGTAGAAAATGGATCCAACCTCCTTCCTGGCCCTGGGAGCTTTATCTGCTGGGGGAAGCAGGATACCATTAAAACTGAGATAAGAAGTCCATTGTGATAAATAATATGATGGCGGTTTCTGGGGTGTTACAGGAACACAGAAGAGAGCCTTCCAATCGTATCTGGAATGGAAGGTGGATGATAGGAAGAGCAGAGAGGAGGGTTTTTGAAGGAGAGGAGAGCTTAGAGGATTAGGGGAAATGAACCTAGCGATATCCAGGAGTACGGTGGAGAAAAAGAGTGGTCAAGGTATTCCTGGAGGCAGAAAGCTGAGTGGGGAATAGGAGTGGGTGGGAGAGATCAACCAAGTTCAATCAGAGAGGGCTGGGGACCTGGGGAAGGCGCTGGCTGCAGGCATGAGAGAGTGCCAAAGCATCCTCATCGGGCAGTGACGAAAGTTGTCTAGCGCCCATCTTTGTTTCCATAATCGCCCCGTGTCTGAATTTCTCCTGCACTGTATTGTCTTTGCCTTTTTCTGTTTTCTCACACCTCTCCTGCCTCATCTTCCTGTTCCTCATCTCTTTTCTTCTCCTTCATAGATGTCTTGTTTTACTTCCATCTCTCTATTCCTTCTTTCTCTCTTTTTTCCTTCTTTCACATCTTAAGGCTCGTTTGTCTTCCCTACAAAATCCCCTTAGTCTGTACCTCCAGTTTGTTTTTTTGTTTTTGTATATACCTAATGGCACCCCACTCCAGTACTCTTGCCTGGAAAATCCCATGGACGGAGGAGCCTGATAGGCTGCAGTCCATGGGGTCGCTAAGAGTCAGGCACGACTGAGCGACTTCACTTTCGCCTTTCACTTTCATGCATTGGAGAAGGAAATGACAACCGACTCCAGTGTTCTTGCCTGGAGAATCCCAGGGACAGAGGAGCCTAGTGGGCTGCCGTCTATGGGGTTGCACAGAGCCGGACACGACTAAAGCGACTTAGCAGCAGCAGCAGCAGCCCTCTGTCTACTACAGAACAAGAATTAGAAGTCAGAGATCCAGATTCTGCCGTTACCTTGCCAACTGGTTGGAGAAGCCACTTAACTTCTACCTTGATTTCATCCACGGTTAAAAAAAAAAGAAGTTGCACTGTGTCTGTGCTACCATATTCCATAACTCCAGTGCCACTTTCCTGGGTGCCAGCCTGTAGACCCAGGGGAACTGGGCCCTTGCGGCTGTGCTGCAAGGGCCTTGAACAAGGTGAGCATCCTCTGTTCAAATGGACGCTTCCCTTGTCTTTCTCCTCCCCTTCCCTCTGTCTCAGTGTCCCCCCATCTCTTTCTCTCCCCATCTCCCCCCTCTCTATTCCTTCCCAGTTCTAACCAGACTGCGAGATAGCTGCATCCAAAGGGGAGCGCTGCCAAATGGGGAGAGTGATCTGTAATTGAAAGACGATGCTTTGGGTAGGAGGCATTTGTTTTCATATGCCCAACATCACGATTCACAGTGTCTCAAACCAGCTGAGACTCGGAAGACTGTATTAGATACGAATTTAGAGGCCTCCCAAGGAGCCAGAAGATGGAACGAGATAAATTCAAGGATATGCGCTATTCAGGGGAACCTTTATTCTGGAAAACAATAGAATAATTTTTGTCACTCAGCACGTGGATTAGGGGCATCTTGTTGGGGTAGCAGAGAGCCTTGGATTCTGTGTAATATGTTGTTCAAGAATATGGACTTGTAAGCTAGTCTGACGTTCAAGACCTGAGTGGCACTCTGACTGTGCCGCCACCAACAATTCACTCCTCTTGGGAGTCAAGATCTTAATCTGTAAAGTTGGGTGATGGTGTTTTGTCTGAAAGCGTTATTGTCCAGATTTACTGCATTAACTCATTTAATCTCCTACATGCATTTCAAAGATGAGAGCTCTGAAGTGCATAGAGGTTCAGTTACTAAAAAGTGATAAAAGTGGGGTGTACGCCAGGTTGACCCCAAAGCTGCCTCGTACCTGGGTCTGAAATTCTCTAAGTTTATTTTTTAGTAGACTTCCAGTTAGGGGAGCAAGAAAGGTGAGTGGGGGGACATGGAGATGCAATGGGGCTTCCCAGATGGCTCAGTGGTAAAGAATCCCCCTGCCAATGCAGAAGACATGGGCTTGATCCCTGGGTCAGGAGGATCCCCTGGGGGAGGAAATGGCAATCCACTCCAGTATTCTTGCCTGGAGAATTCCATGGGGAGGAGCCTAGCGGGCCACAGTCCGTGCGGTCACAAATAGACACAACTGAGCAACTAAGCGTGCATGTACACACTCCTGGAGATGCAGTAGGTGTTGGTGGTGTTCAGTTGCCCAGTTGTGTCTGACTCTTTGCGACTCCTGAACTGCAGCACACCAGGCCTCCCTGGCTCTCACCATCTCCCAGAGTTTGCCCAATTTCTTGTTCATTGCATTGGTGATGCCGTCCAACCATCTCATCCTCTGCCACCCTCTTCTCCTTCTACCCTCACTCTTTCCCAGCACCAGGAACTTTTCCAATGAGTCATCTATTTGTATCGGATGACCAAAACACTGGAGCTTCAGCTTTAGCTTCAGCATCAGTCCTTCTACTGAACATTCCGGTTTGATCTCCCTTGACTGGCTTGATCTCCTTGCTGTCCAAGGGACTCTCAGGAGTCTTCTCCAACACCACAGTTGGAAGGCATGAATTCTTTGGCGCCCTGCCTTCTTTACAGTCCAGCTCTCACAACCATGCATGACCACTGGGAAGACGGTAGCCTTGACTATACGGACCTTTGTCGGCAGAGTAATGTCTCTGCTTTTCAACACACGGTCTGCGTTTGTCATTGCTTTCCTGCCAAGAAGCAATTGTCTCCTGATTTCATGGCTGCAGTCACTGTCTGTAGTGATTTTGGAGCCCAACAAGAGGAAATCTGTCACTACTTCCACCTTCTCCCCTTCTCTTTGCCATGCAGTGATGGGATGGGATGTCCTGACTATTTGTGACCCCATGGACTATAGCCCGCCAGGCTCATCTGTCCATGGAATTTTCCAAGCAAGAATACTGGAATGCATTGCTATTTCCTCCTCTGGGGGATCTTCCTGACCTAGGGATTGAACCCTCGTCTCCTGCCCTGGCAGGTGAATTCTTTACCAGTGAGCCACCTGGGAAGCCCCAGTGCATCCCCATGCCCCCATACTAGCCTTTCCTGCTCCCCTAACCTGAAGTCTATTCAAAAATACTTAGAGAATTTCAAGCCCAGGTATGAGACAGCTTTGGGGTCAACCTGGTGTACGCCCATGATCTTAGTTTCTTTTTTTCTTTTTATATTTAGTCTTAAGCTGGCTCTTTCACTCTCCTCCTTCACCCTTATCAAGAGGCTCGTTAATTTTTTTTTTCGATTTCTGCCATTAGAGTGGTATTATCTGCATATCTGAGGTTGCTGTCGTTTCTCCCACCTATCTTGATTCCAGCTTGTGACTCAACCAGCCTGGCATGTCTCATGATGCGCTCAGTGTATAGATTAAACAAGCAGGGTGACAGCAGACAGTCCCGTCAGACTCCTTTCCTGATCTTGAACCAATCAGTTGTCCTATGCAGGGTTCATACAGGGTCCATACCATGTGATAGACACAGGTTTCTATAATTGGAAAGGAAGGAAAAGAACATGGATTAAGTCATTGGTTTATACTCACCTTAATTCTATAGAAATTTCCTAAATGCATGTATGAGTGTAATTGCATCTGGGGCCCACAACTGAATCAGATGTGGTCTGTTGTCTAGCTGCCATAGAACTTGCTAGGAGGGAAGGACAAGTAACACAAATAGCAAGTTCCAGATGCTGAGATGAGCTTGATGGCTGTGTACACTTAGGAACACCCGGGAAGTTGGGATCCATTCTAATCGGAGGTGCAGTCAGGCTGGTGGCGACATTAAAACAGGGTCTTAAGAGAAAAGTAGGTCCTCACTGCATGGAAGAGGTGAGGGACATCTCAGGCTGAGGCCAATATTAGTTTCCTGTGGTTGCTGTAACAAGTTACCTCAAACTGCATGGCTTTAAACAACAGAAACACACATACTCTCACAGTTCTGGAGGCTGGAAGCCCAAGGTCAAGGTGTTGCCGACTGAACTTCAGAAGTTCGGAGGGAGCATCCGATTCCACGCCTGGGACCTAGCTTCTGCTGGCTGATGACAGTGTGCGGCATTTCTTATCTCGTAGGTGCATCACTCCAGTCTCTGCCTCTGTCTTCACATGACCTTCTCCTCTGAATGCCTCAGGTCTCCATCTGTCTTTGTCTTTTAAGGACTCCAGCCATTATCAGGATGTTTGGACCTATCCACCATCAAGGATGATGTCATCTTGAGATCCTCTGCTTAAGTGCATCTGCACACACTTGTTTTTCTAAATAAGATCACATTCTGAGATTCCAGAAGAACATATATATTGGTAGCTACTGTTGAGCTACTTTAAGTGGAAATCAGAGAAAAAGTTCCTAGGTGTTGGGAAGCAACCAGATGGGGTCCTATGTCGACACCAAGGGGTTCTTGGGAACATCTCAAGTAGTTTGGACTCTTGATTCTGGCTGAAACTGGTCACCCCTTCTCTCTAGGCCTCAGTTTCCCCATTTTTATTAATAAGGCTCAGCCAGAATGATATTTCGGAGAAGGCGATGGCACCTCACTCCAGTGCTCTTGCATGGAAAATCTCATGGGCGGAGGAGCCTGGTAGGCTGCAGTCCCTGGGGTCATGAAGAGTTGGACATGACTGAGCGACTTCACTTTCACTTTTCACTTTCATGCACTGGAGAAGGAAATGGCAACCCACTCCAGTGTTCTTGCCTGGAGAGTCCCAGGGACGGTGGAGCCTGGTGGGCTGCCATCTACAGGGTCACACAGAGTCGGACACGACTGAAGCAACTTAGCAGCAGCAGCAGGATGATATTTAACATCTTTCCAGTGTTGATACTCTGGGACCTTGGGACTCAGGCAAAAACCGTTTTGCCGAGTAGATCCTAAAATAGCAATCTGGATGGGAGCTGGACCACAGCAGGTTGGAGGAAACCCCCGCCATCCCAGCGGCTCTGGCTGGACCGTGATAACAGCTCTCTCACACTGCTGTTAATCTTTAATTGGTATTTGATTTGATTTAACATGATCTTCTGCTTGTAAAACACCTTGAGATGTTTCTGCGTTGTGAGCGCGTCCTGGAAACGCAGCTTTATTGTATTAACAAGTCTCGGCCTGAACATAAAGGGAGATAATTAGAAACAGCAAAGTCCCTTGGCTCGCTCAGGGCAGCCAAAAAGCTCTCGGGAAAACAATCCTTTCAGCTGCTTTCATGTATCCGAAAGAGAAAGCTATTGGAGCAGCCCCAGTGGATAGAAGAGCTTGTTAGGGTCACTTGGCACACTGTTTATAGCTCTCAGCCTGCATGCCTTTATCCCGCTCCTGTGGTCCTGCAGCTCATCAGCCCCTGGGTGAGTTTTCGCTGCAACCCCTAGGAGATCAACAGAGCAGCCCACTGGGTGGCCAGCGATTTGTTTGTGAGATCTTTGGGCATGCAGAGTGTGCTCCCTCATAGAAAACAAACAGTGGCAAAGTCTCCAGGCTAGCCCACAAAAGTTGACTTACCGCCTAGGGGATCAAAAACATCTCAGTACTATTGAGTTGCTCACCAGGACACCAGATGAGCCCTGGGTCTTTAGCCTGAAAAAAATGTACCTTAAGGGTGACAGGGTCATAAAGTGTGGTTATTTCTAAGAATAGCCCTAGCTGGCACTCTACTGTGCAATGTATTTGAATTAGAACTCTGCCTGACATAGCAGGTATAGGGGTCGTGAAGAGTGGGGCACGACTGAACGACTTCACTTTCACTTTTCACTTTCATGCATTGGAGAAGGAAATGGCACCCCACTCCAGTGTTCTTGCCTGGAGAGTCCCAGGCACGGGGGAGCCCGGGGGGCTGCCGTCTGTGGGGTCGCACTGAGTCGGACACGACTGAAGCGACTCAGCAGCGGCAGTAAAATATGTGCAGACCACTGTGGTCGGGTCCCAAGGCTGTCCCATGAAAAGTGTACTGATATGGAGCGCACCTGAAGTAAGGGGAGACAGCAGGGCTGTTCTGCTTCGAAGGCTGCACATGGCATTCTGTCTGCCCTCTACTCTGGTGTGCCTGAGCTATGGCACTAGGAAAAGTGGTGGTTTGTAGCCAAGGCCAGCCCCTCAAAAAGTTACACAGTCTTCCTGCAAATTGATAGGATTATGAATATGTATTAAGTTTCCAGTCTTGTCTCCAAACCTAATTAACCTGTTAGATATGAGAAATAGGAACAGTATTACATTCACTATGCATAAATATCCTTTATGAAGCTAATGTTAAAGATATACGTCTCCTGTGTTTCCGTACAGTGTGCTGAAAGTGCATGGGCAGGTATGCAAGCACACGCACTTACACACACACACACACACACACACACACACACATATTCATGCTCATACACACACTATCACCATTGCTCTGAAGGTGTCAGCATCCACAGACACCCAAAGACATGGCTTGAGGCTTGAGTATAGATTTCATTGACTGTACAGCTCATCTCTCTATGTTTTTTATAAATATACATCATATTTTTTACTTGAAGTGCAGTTGATGTACAATATTACATAACTTACAGTTGTACAGTATAATAATTCATGATTTTAAAGGTTATACTCCAGTTATAGTTATTATAAAGTATTGGCTAGATTCCCTGTGTTGTACAGTGCATCCTTATTTTATTTTTTAATTGGAGGATAATGGCTTTACAGTGTTGTTTTGGTTTCTGCCGTACAACAATGCAGATCAGCCACGATTATATAGATACAGATGCAGACATAGGTATAAATATATATCCCCTCTCTCCTGAACCTCCTCTCTCCATCCCACCCTCTAGGTCATCACAGAGCGCCAGGCTGGGCTCCCTGTGTTGCACAGCGGCCTCCCACTAGCTGTCTATTTTACACATAATAGTGTGTCTCTATCAGTGTTACCCTCTCAATTTGTCCTGCCCTCTTCTTCCTCTGTTCTGTCCACAAGTCCATTCTGTACATCTGCGTCTCCACTACTTCCCTGGAGATAGGCTCATCTGTACTATTTTTGTAGATTCTGTATACAGGCCTTAATATATGACATTTATTTTTCTCTCTCTGACTTACTTCACTCTGCATAACAAGTTCTAGGTTTGTCCACTTCACTGCAACTAACTCAAATATGGGGGTTTTTTTTGGCTGAATAATATTCCAATTATATATAACTACCACATCTTTATTTTATATGGTTTTAAAACAACCTTTCTTTGATTTTCTGTCTGCAGGAACAATGGTGGACAAATCTGGGAGGGAAAGAAAACTTAAATATTAGGTTTCTGGACCCTATCCCAGACAGTCTTATTCAGTAGTTTTTTATGGTAGAAGCAGAGACCCATATTTGGAACAAGCCCTGCAGGGGATGCTGAGCTAGGGAGCAAGCAAAGCTGGATCAGCTCAATAAGGCGAGGCTGTGATTGAAAGAGAGCTGCTTTCTAGGAGCTGGGTATTGCTGAGTGGTTTAAGGGTGGCTGAAGCAGTGGTGGCCCTGTGTGCGTGCATGGTGAGAAGATGCTCTGATGGTGTCTGCATCAGCCAGGCACACGGGGCGGCTGACACCTTGAGAAGTCCGTGAGCATCGTGCTGGGGGCAGGCTGGGTCACTCAGCACCCTCCCTGTAGAGCCAGTCTTGACGGCCGTGGCCCCAGATGGAGTCATTCTCCCTGCTGTGCAGAGATCAACATGCTGGACAAGGAAAGGCACATTCCTGAACCAGAGACGCAACGGCACCCCACTCCAGTGCTCTTGCCTGGAAAATCCATGGACGGAGGATCCTGGTAGGCTCCAGTCCATGGGGTTGCGAAGAGTCGGACACGACTGAGCAACTTCCCTTTCACTTTCCACTTTCATGCAGTAAAGAAGGAAATGGCAACCCACTCCAGTGTTCTTGCCTGGAGAATTCCCAGGGATGGCAGAGTCTGCTGGGCTGCCGTTTCTGGGGCTGCACAGAGTCAGGTGTGACTGAAGCGACTTAGCAACAGCAGCAGCGTTCTTGAACTCCAACCTGTGTTAAGTCCCAGCTCCACCACTTACCACCTCCAAGGCTCCGGGCAAGTAACACAGTTTCCCTGATCTGTAGAAGCACTGACAGTGTCCGAGTGAAGCTGAAACGTAATAATGTGGGTAGCGAGGCTACTAGACTAGGTGGCTCCAAATGTTTCCTCCCCTCCTCTCTCCTTGCCCAGGGTT
Organism: Redunca redunca; assembly: GCA_006410935.1. Classification (NCBI taxonomy): domain Eukaryota; kingdom Metazoa; phylum Chordata; class Mammalia; order Artiodactyla; family Bovidae; genus Redunca; species Redunca redunca. The sequence goes on along the minus strand of SJYQ01000210.1, from coordinate 970,137 downwards.
TAGAAAGTCTCCTGAGGACTGAGTTGAAGGACTTCTCTGCCTCTTCATCCTCCCACTGAAAATTTAATGATGATGGAATTTATTTCTTTGTTCAGAAAACGTAAGCCACAGCCCAGACTGGCATCAGTAATTTTATCAACAAGTCACGTAATGTTAGTCTCCCACTAACACCAGAATTTACCCACTTGACTCCCTCCCCTGTGCTGAGTGCTCACGATGGACACTTAAGGTAGGTTTAAATCGTCTCTATGTAAAGACATCACTTAGAAAGAGACAGGCCACCTCACTTCGATGAGCCCATGTAAATGTTAGAAATCATAAAACTGAACCTCAGATCAGCAAAGCAGAATTTTCTGGGGGTGCTGAGGATGGACTGGTGGGTGTGCTTTCCTTCCTTAAAGAAGAAAAATGGAATTGGAATTGTGTCTGTACAGGGCACTGTGCAAAGCACTTCTAAGCCTGTATCTATAGTATGTATGAAAAATGAAAGTGTTAGTCGCTCAGTCATATCCGACTCTTTGTGACCCCATGGACTGTAGCCCAGCAGGCTCCTCTGTCCATAGGTTTTCCCAGGCAAGAATACTGGAGTGGGCAGCCATTCCCTTCTCCAGGGGATCTTTCCAACTCAGGGATCAAACTCCGGTCTCCTGCACTGCAGGCGGGTGCTTTACCGTCTGAGCCACCACCTTCTCTCCAGTTTAAAGTCAGGGCACGACAGTCACAGTGGTGAAGTGGACTGCCTTATCCTGAACTCCGGGGAGTGTTCACAGCAGGAGGTAGGGGGTCGATTCTAGCATCTATGGTCTGGTCTGAAAATACTTAGAGTTCATTGTACTCTGTAACTGTGACCTGGACTTCTGCACATACTTCTGACTTCTCTGAACTTGGAGGAGGAATCTTCAAGACTGGCAGCCCCACTGAGGCAACCTGCTCTACTGGTATGCTGGCAAGGTGGCTCTCCGAAGAAGAAAAAAAAAATCTAAATAGCTTCATTTATAGCATTTGCCTATCTCTATATAAGCTATTTATATATATATATAATTTATAATTATATATAATATATGCTATGTTTATAGCATTTGCAACAGTTAGAACTGGACATGGAACAACAGACTGGTTCCAGATCGGGAAAGGAGTACATCAAGGCTGTATATTGTCACCCTGCTTATTTAACTTATATGCAGAGTACATCATGCAAAATGCCAGGTTGGATGAAACACAAGCTGGAATCAAGATTGCCAGGAGAGATATCAATAACCTCAGATATGCAGATGACACCAGCCTTATGGCAGAAAGTGAAGAGGAACTAAAAAGCCTCTTGATGAAAGTGAAAGAGGAGAGTGAAAAAGTTGGCTTAAAGCTCAACATTCAGAAAACTAAGATCATGGCATCTGGTCCCATCACTTCATGGCAAATAGATGAGGAAACAATGGAAAGAGTGAGATAATTTGTTTTGGGGGGCTCCAAAACCACTGCAGATGGTGACTGCAACCATGAAACAGAGACATTACTTTACCGACAAACGTCCATCTAGTCAAGGTTGTGCTTTTTCCCATAGGCAAGTATGGATGTGAGAGTTGGACTGTAAAGAAAGTTGAGAGCCAAAGAACTGATGGTTTTGAACTGTGGTGTTGGAGAAGACTCTTGAGAGTCCCTTGGACTGCAAGGAGATCCAACCAATCCATCCTAAAGGAGATCAGTCCTGAATGTTCATTGGAAGGACGATGCTGAAGCTGAAACTCCAGTAGTTTGGCCAACTGATATGAAGAACCAACTCACTGGAAAAGACGCTGATGCTGGGAAAGACTGAAGGTGGGAGGAGAAGGGGACGAGAAAGGATGAGATGGTTGGATGGCATCATCAACACGATGGACATGAGTTTGAGTAGGCTCCGAGAGTTGGAGATAGACAGGAAGCCTGGCATGTTGCAGTCTCTGGGGTCGCAAAGAGTCAGAAATGACTGAGCAACTGAACTGAACTAAACACCTGTGGTGTACATTGGGCTTCCCTTGTGGCTCAGCTGGTAAAGAATTTGCAATGTGGGCGACTTGGGTTCGATCCCTGGATTGGGAAGATCCCCTGGGGAATGGAAAGGCTACCCACTCCAGTATTCTGGCCTGGAGAATTCCATGGACATCTATGGGGTTCCAAAGAATCGGACATGACTGAGTGACTTCACTATGGTGTCCATTCTCCTACCATGTCTGGTTTTAAGTCATAGATTTAGCAGCTGCCAAGCAGCATCCCTGAATATTTAGCAGTTGGCTCTCTTGATTCAGCTGGAGCCAGTCCCAGTACACTATTGCTCCAATCCCACGACCAGCCGAGGTGTACCTCCAGTGTCTCTACATGTGGTTGTGCTCAGTCGTGTCCAACTCTTTGCCGCACCATGGACTGTACCCCGCCAGGCTCCTCTGTCCGCAGACTTTCCCAGGCAAGAGTACTGGAGTGGGTTTCTGCTTCCTCCTCCAGGGGATTGTCTTGACCCACAGATGGGACCCGCTTCTCCAGCATCTACTGCATTGCAGGCAGATTTTTTTCACCACAGATCCGCCGGGTAAGCCCTGATAGCCCTAGGGATTACTATCTCATTTTTATCTGTATCTCGCAGTTTGGCCCATATGGAAAACATAGGAACTAGGTACATATGTGTTAAAGAATAAATAAACAGTTGAATGATACATGAATAAACAAAACTGGACAGAAGGGTAGGAAATACTGCCTTTAGCCCTGATTCAAGAAGAACACAGCATCCTCTTACTAGGAAGTTCTGTGTGTTGTACAGAATATCTGTACTTCTCTGTGGCAATGAAATAACCTGTTGAAGAAATTCTTCCTGGGAGTAGAGTTTGGGTATAGTTAACCCTATTTATCCCTTCTCCTTTCTGGTCCATCACAAGCCAGGAGCTCAGACTTCAGATGTGCTTTGCATTTGATGACTTTTCTCCATCCCCAGTGTTGCCCCCACCATCAAGTCATTACTTACAACCTCTTCCTCCTCACCACCCTCTGGTCATGACACCACTGTCCCCTAGCAGCCAGACTGAGCGGCATAACCCGTAACTCCATCACATCCTTTCCTTCTCAGCCCTGTTAGTGGTTCTCCTGCTCCTACTGGTTAAGAGCAAACTCCTTAACTTGGCCTTCAGCATCTTGCATGTCCCTGCCCACCTGTCCATCCTCATCTCATGTCCTCATCACTATTTCCACTGCATTCCACCCCGGAACCTCCATTGTGCTGCTCAGAACACCCTTCCTCCCTACCCTCATCAGGACCAGACTTAACTGCCCCTTTCTCAAAGAGATTCCTCATCCCACTCTGTGCCTCTCCACTCTAGCATGAATCGGCATGCACATGATATGTCTACATCTCTGAGTACCCACCCTCAGCAGCCTGGGAAATTCACACGAGCGGAGGCCACGTCTGTTTCTGTGTTGGCTGCCTCTGTCCCACAGTGCTGGAGAGGATGCTGTGTTGGCATGGGAGGTCTCCTCTCACGAGTGAGAAGGCTGTCACCTGGGAGGCAATGTGCCAGAGTTTTGAGGGCTTCACTGTGGGATCAGTCATCATCAGCTCTGTGATCTTAGGAAGGTGGTTGCATTCATAGGGATTCAGCTTTTTTTTTCCTCTGTGAGATGGTATAGTAATAGTAACTCCATCACAGAATGTTAGAAGGATTAACAGTCCTTAGTCTAGGACTGTGCTTAGTTAGCCATGGCAGCTGTTATTATTTTACTAGAAGACAAAGTGATATATCAGCTGAAACTCATGGTCACCTTATTCTCTTCACCAAGGAGATAATGCTTAGATTTTTGTTTTCCCTCCTTGGAAAGTCCCCATGAAAGCTGCTCCTTCTCTCCAAGTCATTGGTTAGAAACTCTTCTGTTCACTCATTTATTCATTTGTTCATAAACCAAATATTAATTTCGCAAGTACTCAATACCAGGTCCAGTGGTGGAGCGTATAAGGCAATGTCCATGTCCTTGAAGAAGGTGAATTTCGTGGGAGGAGATGGCAGGTTTACACTCATCTCTCCTAGTTATAGGATTTTCCTAGAAAACCTGGCAGATAGCCAATTGGAGGATTAGGCTGTAAAAACAATGGACTTTGGATGTGCCCTGTCTTTTGTAATTGGAAATATCCAGGAAGGGAGAAAAGGAAAGAAGAGGGGGAAGCTCTGTCCCCCACATTAGACTTGAAGTAGGACCAACCAAGACATTATTATGCCCATTTTATCATTTGAGGAAACAGATAGTACAAAGACACAAGTGAGCATCCCAAAGTCATGGAGCCAGAAACTGGCAAACCTGGGAAAGTGAACTCTGCTGACCTGTGCAATGGTGTTCTCCACTCTTGGAGCTGCTGACTACTGGAAAACCAAGAAGAAAGCAGCATTTCTAATGCTGGCCCTGGTTGACGATCGAGGTGGAAGAAGAAATTCATAGTTATGATTCCCAGGGCTGTTGTTACTTCTACTCTAAGCATACCTACCTCCTAATCTCAGTTCTTACACACTTACACATATGTTCACATCCTTGCACATATACATAGATTTCTATAAAATTGAGTAGGGCTTCTATTTTAGCTCTTTCGGATATGGACATTTTATAAATTGTGCTAATGTTGTTACTATTATTGCTGTCCCATAAATTGAGTGCCATGTGTAGGAAGTTGCAGGTGTGTGTATCACCTGAATTGCAGTTACTTAGGGAACCACTGGTGTCCCTGCCATCCCTACCAGAGTGATGCCTCTGCACAGTTCCTGCTGCAGAAATAACCTGTGTTCTTCCATTCCAGCCCAAGGAACTAAGTGCCCCTGAGGGTGGAATAGGGAACATTTTTTATAAATACACAAGCATGTGTGACCTGAATGCATCATTGCTAGTCAGCCCTTAGTCTAGGGGAAACCATGACAAATTGTTGAGTCTACGGCCTCTGCTGATAATATTAATAGGGAGAGCAGCTAAGAACACTCAGTGTATACCAAACAAGGTGTGCAAACCTTACCTACATGCATAAAGAGATGTAAAGAAATTAAGTAACTTTCTTGGAGTTACTGGCTAACAGTTATCAAGCTTTTCTCATTATCAGTCACTGGGCTGAAAATTTGCTTTTGCTCAAGTAACTTGTGAAGTAGGCATTTTATTCCTATTTTATAAACCGGGACAATGAAGACCACATTGAACCAGCAGCTTCAACTAATGGGCAGTGTGGTTGACCCCAGCTCTGTGGGAAGTTACGGGCTGTGCATCTGACCTGTTTCATGTTGTTTTCTTTGACTGCACCTTGCAGCATGCAGGATCTTAGTTTCCTGACCACGGATCACACTTGGTCCCCCTGAAGTGGGAGTCCAGAGTCTTAACTACTGGACCGCCAGGGAAGTTTCAGGGCTATGATCTTAAACTCCTTTTCTTTTTTTTTCTCATTGATTTCCCAAGTTCGCAGTGTTGAGAAATTATTGAGTTGGCTTTCAAGCTTAATATGTCTGATTATCCAGCTCTCAAGTCTTCCATGTCACCAACTTCACTTCTGGGGACATTGTGTGAATGCAGGATCTTATGGAGAGAGAGAGATGCGAGAGGGGCGTGGGGAGGGTGGGAGGGAGATAGAGAGTCTGGGGTAGAGAGAAAAAAGAGGTCCTCCCCGGTGAAGCCTTCCCTGATTTTGTCAAGCACACTTCAGCGGCTGCTTCCTCTTACCTCTCCCCAAGTTGTGAGTTCAGGGAAACAGTTACCCAGGCACCGTGCAATCACATCTTCTCCCAACCTTCTCACCCACCTGACCGTGTCCCTCCAGGCTGGGGCTGTGCTGCCGGCTTGGTGAGCCCTGTGACTTGCTGGGGGCTTAGCACACACCGAGTGCTCAGGGAACCTTTCTGCTATGGGTGGAGGTCCCTTCTCAATCTCAAGGACTCTGAGTTTCCTGCTACCGATGAAGACTTTTCAGCCTCTGTCAGTCATTCATTCAAGTTAGCCCAGGATCAGGTATTTGTTCCTGTGTAACAAATTATCACAGCATTAGCAGATTAAAACAGCCAACAGGTATCCGCTCACTTACTATCTCAACCAACATTTATTTTCTGGGTCAGGGATCCAGGCACCATGTGACTGGTCCTCCAGCCCAGGGTTTCTCGAGATTGCAGTGAAGTCGTCAACCAGGGCTGTGGTCTCCTCTCCAGGCTCCGCTGGGGAAGGCCTTGCTTCCCAGCTTCTTATAAGCTTGCAGCAGGGGTCACCCTCCTTTTCCTGTCATGTGGGCCTCTCCATGGGGCAGCTCCCAACAAAGCATATGGTTTCACCAGAGCAAGAAAGTGAGAAGAGCCAGAGAGTGCAAGAAAAAAGAAAAGTCACCATCATCAGTACCTACCCTACTCTTGGAAGTGACATTCCACAATTTTTCCACAGTCCATTTGATGAAAGTAAGGCTGTAAGGGGAGGGGATTATACCTGGGTTCGAATACCAGGAGCCAGAGACCATTGGGAGCTCTTTTAGAAGCTGCCTACCTTCATCCCTTTGCCCTCTTTGTGAGTGAAGTGAAAGTTGCTCAGTCGTGTCTGACTATACAATACAGTCCATGAAATTCTCCAGGCCAGAATACTGGAGTGAGTAGCCATTCCCTTCTCCAGGGGATCTTCCCAACCTAGGGGTCAAACCTAGGTCTCCCGCATTGCAGGCAGATTCTTTACCAGCTGAGCCACAAGGGAAGCTCTCTTTCAGTTCAGTTCAGTTCCGTCACTGAGTCATGTCTGACTCTCTGTGACCCCATGGATTGCAGCACACCAGTCCTCCCTGTCCATCACCGACTCCCGGAGCTTACTCAAGCTCATATCCATCGAGTTGATGATGCCATCCAACCATCTCTTCCTCTGTCATCCCCTTCTCCTCCCACCTTAAATCTTTTCCAGCATCAGGGTCTTTTCAAATGAATCAGTTCTTCGCATCAGGTAGCCAAAGTATTGGAGTTTCAGCTTCAACATCAGTTGAACAGCCAGGACTGATTTCCTTTAGGATAGAGTGGTTTGATCTCCTTGCAGTCCAAGGGACTCTCAAGAGTCTTCTCCAACACCACAGTTCAAAAGCATCAATTCTTTGGCACTCAGCTTTCATCACAGTCCAACTCTCATATCCATACATGACTACTGCTCTTCTCCAAAATCAGATCTTTCTTTCCTTTCAGGCAGCTCTAGACTTCAGGAATGATTTATCACCAAGCTTCAGGTTCTCAAATTCTATCCAGGATGCTCCTCAGCCTCCTCTGGTGTAAACATCTGGTGTATTTCAGAGTGTCTTTGCAGAATAAGGTTTGTGCCTGTAAGCCAGGGCCACTCCGTGTCCTGCACTCCAGAGGGACAGTTGCAAATCTCCTCCTTCGTCACAATGTCTTTGGATCCCACCCCTTGAGATGATAAAGTCACTGGAGATTATGCAGCACCCCAGCACCGTGTCTGGCACTTAGTAGGGACCTAGCCCATCTTTGTGGACAAAGTGAGTGACTGAGGAGATGGTTCATGTTTGCACAGGGCCAGAGGGGCTGGCCTGGAAGGACTGGCAGCATTTTCTTGGATAAAGCCTGCTCTCCGAGGCCATGAACCATGACTTCCTAGATAGGAGCCTACCTACCTATCTGGCTTCTTCTGCCTGCAGCTTACAAGAACCTGTAGCTCCTGCTACACCAGTTTATGTACCTTGCCCTGTTCACCCTTGCTGTTCCCATTCTCCTGGCCCACATGCCCTGTTTTTCTACCTGGCTGACTTCCAGGTTGCAAGCCTCAACTCTCAGGAATGGTTCTCCAAACCTGCCTGATCTCCAGCACCATGGTGATCCTCTTGCATTAGTTTCTCTGTTTAGGGGCCTGCTGTCCCGATGGGTATTGAGACCCCTAATGACTCTGAGCTCTGGATCCCCTGCTCACAGAGCTCAGTGGAGAGTGGACTCTCAATAAATATCCCTTGAATGCGTGGACATCTCCTGTTACAGGCAGGGAGACAGAGTCCAGAGAGGGGAGAGGTTTTCTGACGGTGGCAGAGGAGTACCCCGCTTTGTCCCTAGCCGCCTAGAACAGAGCTCTCTGCACACCGGTCCTTGTCACGAGAGACAGGGTCCAGCCTGATCCCTGGGCTGAAACCACTTTGGTTTTCTTGGAGGTGGCATATTTCACCCAGCAGATTCAAGAGGTTTGGGTCCAGAATGTCAGCCCAGAATACTGTGATGCCTCTGTATGGAAATGTTTCTGGGCACAAATGCTTCACAGGAACATTTTCTCCCCTCCCTCCTTTTTTCATCTTTTACCCTTTTATATTGTCTCCTCAAAGGTCTTAAGGCAAAGCTGTTTATCTCCAGATGGCTGCTTAAACACAGTTCAGCGTGCTTTTGCTGAAATGTTAGTGGTCTAAAGAGGAGGCGATGGGTTGGAAAACCAAGGAGGAAAAAGAAAGAAGAAAGTGAAGTTGCTCAGTCATGTCCAACTCTTTGCCACTCCATGGACTGCAGCCTACCAGGCTCCTCCGTCCATGGGATTTTCCAGGCAAGAGTACTGGAGTGGGGTGCCATTGCCTTCTCTAGGGGATCTTCCCGACCCAGGGATTGAACCCGGGACTGCCCCTCTATGTAAAGAGCTGCAGACAAGTGTGTTGATTCCAGTCAAGTTCCCAGCTGCCTAGCAGCCCAACTCCTCCATCCAGGAAAGGGCAGGATCCTCTGTCCCTCGTGGGATCCTAGTTCCTTCCTCTGTGAGACTGAGGTTTGGGGTGGGGAGCAAGACCCTTGGTTTGAGAATCTGCTTCTTCAGGCCGAAGCTGCTTCTAGTTTCTTACACTTGTAGGGGATCCTGATGGCAAACAAGCCCTGGTATAAAGAATAGTGATGTTTCTGGGGTCAGGCAGATGTTGGTTGAATCCTAGCTCTGTCTCTGATTGATTGTGCAGCCTGGGCAGCTCTGATCCCCCTGAGCATCATTTCCTTCATTTATACAGTGGAGATCATGGTACTTAATTTAGAGGGTTGTTATTAGGACTCCGTGAAACAGTGCAGGTCAAGTTCTGAGCCTTGGTTCACAATGGTTGCTCATGCAGAATATCTCATCTCTTTCCCTTTTCTTACATTTTTGTGTCTTCCATGATATCCTCACCAAGAGGCTCCTCTGCCTGAGTTTTCCTTGCCTTAAGGCCAACTATCTCAGATCTTTCATCTGCTGGCCTCTCCTGACGTAATCTCCAGTCCAGCACTGTTTAGTCTCTTCAGACCATGGGCCACCTGTCTGTGTCCTGCTCAGAGCATCACAGAGACCTGAGTTACGATACCAGCTCAGCAGCTTAGTAGGCCCGTGACCTTGAGCAAACCTTTTCTCCTCCCCAAGCTCCACTTCCCAGCTTCATAAGATAGGGATTCAAGGGTTGCTGTAAAGCTGAATAATGGATGCAAAGGGCACAGCAGAGGCTTAGCGCATAGTGGGTATTACTCCTCTGTGTATGTGTGACCCTTCCTCTATTGGAAAGTCATTACTCTTCCGGCCACATGATCTTTCTCCCATTTCTGACCCATCCTGAATTTCCACAGTTATCTGGGTTCAAAGGTCAGTTTCTATATTTATTGGTCTCATACGTAATGATGATGGTAGTGATGATGAAGAACACTGCTGCGCACTGAGCAGCTGCTGTGCAGTGTGTATTTCCAATGAGTAGACGTCATTCATATTTTATGGATTAGGATAGTGAGACTTCCTGAAGGTCAACGAGAAAAAAAATGAAAGCAAGTGTCTCTGCCTCCAAAGTCCCCAATTCTTTAATCTCCTGTACTTTACATTTTGCACCAGTTTGTCGAGGTTGTTTTCTGGGAGTATTTGGATGTGGTTCATTTTGATTGTGTGTTGACATTGACCAACTTACCTTAGTTGAACCCAGCTAACATACAGTCATCAGTGAGCAGCTATGAACAGTGCCACAGGAACAGAGTCCCATAGGATGTGTCATCTTTACTATAGGAAGAAAGCACCAGCATGTGAAAGATGGCTTAAAGTAGGAAAAGTCAGCAACTGTCCCAAGTGGTGAACTGAGAAAGATTTCCATGGGAGCTAGCACAGGTGGGATCTAGGTCTGGCTGTGGGCAATGTGACCTTGGGCAAGGCTGTTGTCTTCCTAGTAATCTTTAGCATGGTGGATTAGACTAACTCATCTAAAGCTATTCCTCCAGCCCTGATTCTTGGCCCCATGATTATCTTCTACATGTGAAAGTCCATGACAGAATATGTGTTTGGAACAAAAGGATGGGGAATCTATTTTCCAACTTCAGAACCAGAGTGTTGCCTTGGAGAGGAGAGGTAGAGACTGATTATTGGGACTGTGGAGGAAAGGGCCAAGTTCAGCTGGTTATCACTCTAGGAGTAGATTTATAAAAATTTATTTTATTGAACTACAGTGATTGTGGGCTCCTCAGGTAGTGCTAGTGGTAAAGAACATGCCTGCCAGGGACAAGGGTTTGATCCCTGGGTCAAGAAGATCCCCTGGAGCAGGGCATAAAACCCACTCCAGTATTCCTGCCTAGAGAATCCCATGGACAGAGGAACCTGGCAGGCTATAGTCCATAGGGTCACAAAGAGTCTGACATGGCTGAAGTGACTTAGCATGCACACACATGTAGTTGATTTACAAAGCTGTGTTAGTTTCTGGTGTACAGCAAGGTGATACAGTTTATGTGTGTGTGTGTATGTATACATGTTATTTTTCATATTCTTTTGTATTATGGTTTATCACAGGGTATTGAATATAGTCCCCTGTGCTAAACAGTAGGGCCTTGTTGTTAATTCATTCCATATATGATAGTTTTCATCTGTTAACCCCAGACTCCCAATCCATTCCCCTACCACCTCCCTCCCCCTTGGAAACCACAAGTCTCTTCTCTATGTCTTTGAGTCTGTTTCTCTTTTATGAAGAAGTTCATTTGTGTCATATTTTAGATTCTGCGTATAAGTAATATTATGTGGTGTTTGTCTTTCCCTGCCTGACTTGCTTTACTTCCTTCACTTCTCTAGGTCCATCCATGTTGCCACATCATTTTGTTCTTTTATGGCTAGTATTCCATTGTGTACATGTACACCTCATATCCTTTATCTTTCCATCTGTCTAGGTTGTTTCCATGTCTTGGATAATGTAAATAGTACTTCTGTGAACACAGGGAGTGATCACACCATTGTGATTATCTGGGTCTTGAAGATCTTTCTCGTACAGTTCTTCTGTGTATTCTTGCCACCTCTTCTTAATATCTTCTGCTTCTGTTTGGTCCATACCATTTCTGTCCTTTATCGAGCCCATCTTTACATGAAACGTTCCCTTGGTATCTCTAATTTTCTTGAAGAGATCTCTAGTCTTTCCCATTCTGTTGTTTTCCTCTATTTCTTTGCATTGATCGCTGAGGAAGGCTTTCTTATCTCTTCTTGCTATTCTTTGGAACTCTGCATTCAGATGCTTATATCTTTCCTTTTCTCCTTCGATTTTCACTTTTCTTCTTTTCACAGCTATTTGTAAGGCCTTCCCACACATCCATTTTGCTTTTTTGCATTTCTTTTCCATGGGGATGGTCTTGATCCCTCTCTCCTGTACAATGTCACGAACCTCCATCCATAGTTCATCAGGCACTCTATCAGCTCTAGGCCCTTAAATCTATTTCTCACTTCCACTGTATAATGATAAGGGATTTGATTTAGGTCATACCTGAATGGTCTAGTGGTTTTCCCCACTTTCTTCAATTTAAGTCTGAATTTGGCAATAAGGAGTTCATGATCTGAGCCACAGTCAGCTCCTGGTCTTGTTTTTGTTGCCTGTATAGAGCTTCTCCATCTTTGGCTGGAAAGAATATAATCAGTCTGATTTCACTGTTGACCATCTGGTGATGTCCATGTGTAGAGTCTTCTCTTGTGTTGTTGGAACAGGGTGTTTGCTATGGCCAGTGCATTTTCTTGGCAAAACTCTTATTAGTCTTTGCCCTGCTTCATTCCGCATTCCAAGGCCTAATTTTCCTGTTACTCCAGGTGTTTCTTGACTTCCTACTTTTGCATTCCAGTCCCCTATAATGAAAAGGACATATTTTTTGGGTGTTAGTTCTAGGAGGTCTTGTAGGTCTTCATAGAACCATTCAGCTTTAACTTCTTCAGTGTTACTGGTTGGGGCATAGACTTGGATTACTGTGATATTGAATGGTTTGCCTTGGAAA
>SJYQ01000210.1:811987-957816 GCA_006410935.1 Redunca redunca | reverse complement strand
GCCTCTTGATGAAAGTGAAAGTGGAGAATGAAAAAGTTGGCTTAAAGCTCAACATTCAGAAAATGAAGATCATGGAATCTGGTCCCATCACTCCATGGGAAATAGATGGGGAAACAGTGGAAACAGTAGTTGACTTTATTTTTGTGGGCTCCTAAATCACTGCAGATGGTGATTATAGCCATGAAATTAAAAGACGCTTACTCCTTGAAAGAAAAGTTATGACCAAGCTAGATAGCATATTGAAAAGCAGAGACATTACTTTGCCAACAAAGGTCCGTCTAGTCAGGACTATGGTTTTTCCAGTGGTCATGTATGGATGTGAGAGTTGGACTGTGAAGAAAGCTGAGTGCCGAAGAATTAATGCTTTTGAACTGTGGTGTTCCAGAAGACTCTTGAGAGTCCCTTGGACTGCAAGGAGATCCAGCCAGTCCATTCTGAAGGAGATCAGCCCTGGGATTTCTTTGGAAGGAATGATGCTAAAGCTGAAATTCCAGTACTTTGACCACCTCATGCAAGGAGTTGTGAAGTGAAGTGCAGTCGCTCAGTCGTGTCCGACTCTTTGCAACCCCGTGGACTGTAACCTACCAGGCTCCTCTGTCCATGGGATTTTCTCAGGCAAGAATACTGGAGTGGGTTGCCATTTCCTTCTCCAGGGGATCTTCCCAACCCAGGGATTGAACCCGGGTCTCCTGCCTTGCAGGCAAACGCTTTAACGTCTGACTCATTGGAAAAGACCCTGATGCTGCGAGGGATTGGCGGCAGGAGGAGAAGGGGATGACAGAGGATGAGATGGCTGGATGGCATCACTGGCTCAATGGACATGAGTTTAAGTGAACTCTGGGAGTTGGTGATGGACAGGGAGGCCTGGCTTGCTGCGATTCATGGGGTTGCTACGAGTCGGACATGACTGAGCGACTGAACTGAACTGAACATAGGGATGTGTTTTGTGAACATCTTTTCAAATTATAGTTTTCTTTGAGTAGATTTTCAGTTTCTTGTGACATGGCCCTTACCCTGAAGATTAACAGTAAGGGAATGCTGCATGCTGCCCTATTAAGGGCTTCAGAATCTAGATCTGGATTTGGAATTCCGGCTTTGGGGTTCAGTAGTCTTCTAGCCTTGGGCTAAACTCATTTCTCTTGTTTGCAAAATGAAGAGCTCACAAAACTTTATGATTGATTTTATCAAGTAATACCTAAAATGCTTTGCACAACATATTATACATAGTGAATGCTTTAAAAGAAAGATTATCATCAGTAGCAGCAATTAAGTGGGTTTCTTTTGAGCTAACGAGCTTGCAGGTGATGTTCAAGCTCAAGGTGGACGGCCACGACGAGAAACATTGTAGGAAACTGCCTGTAGACGCTACTCACATTGTTAGATGTTAGGGTCAAAGCCCTTTGAATCCCCTGTGATCCTGAGCTTCTGTGGTTCATATTTAGAACAGACAATACATATGGTTTAAGAATTAAGAGGAGTTTCGGTTTCCTGTGAGTTGCAATGGTTAGGGCAGACTTCCAGGAGATGGGAGTTCTCTGGTCTTGAGAAGTTGATCTCCCTTTGTGCATGTTAAGAAAGTAGGCAGGACAACAGATCGTTGTGGGCAGTGCATGCAGCCCGAGTCGAGGGAAGGGATGGGCAAGTGTAACTGTGGCAGAGTTTATAGAACATCAGGCTGAGCCTTATTCTCTACCATTTCTCAGGTACAGTCTGAGAGTCAGGAGAATGAGGTGAAGAGGGAGATACACAGGGATCTGAGAAAGCTCTCTTCCTTTAGAGGAAGTGTGGTGTAGTGGAGGAGACATTGAGTTTGGAGGTCAATAGGTCTTGGTTCCTATTCCATCCCTGCCCCCTTGCAAGTTCTGAGCCTTTCGGCAAGATGATTAAACTCTCTGAGTTTCCATTTCCTCCAGTGTCAAATAACATCCCCGTTGCCTAGAGTTGACAGTAAACATGTGAAATAAAAGAATTTCTGGCAGTAAAACCACCAGAGCAGACCTAGTAAATATGAAACGCATAAACCCAGCATTTCTGTCCTCCCGCTTTCACAAACCTTCAACCAAAGTCCAGTGGTGTCTTCTAAGAGAATGGAAGAGTGACTTTTTTGGCAAGCTCCGAGGAAAAGCAGCTAGAAATGTGTCTTTTATGAAGAAGGGAGATGGCTGGCCCTGATCTTCCCTGGTAGCCATGGAAACGTGCGGCTGCTTCTTGCTCTGTCCCTTTGCTCCCACATGGTCTCCATTGTTCTTGCCGTGCCCCTTTGCCTGGGTGGTATGGGCTGAGGGTGGAGGTGCAGCTCAGCAGCCTGCAGTCTGAGAGGGTGACCTCCAGGATCAAGCACCAGGCTCTGAATGTTTTTTTTTCTTTTGTAAGTCAATACCCGCTGATGATCACCTGTGAATCTAAGACTCAAATGTGACCTTTTCTCCCTCCTCCTTTCCCATTTATTTCTGAGTGTTTCTAGGACTTTAGTTCTTTTGAATCATCTCCACTGTTTCTCATTCACACACTGCAGTTTCACCTACAGAGTACAGAATCTTTTCCTTTCCCTAATGCATTCCATCTGCCTGTTAAATTCCAGATGAATAGTGTTTAACCTTCTACAGTGGCCTCTTGTACCTGCCTCTTTTCCTTCCTTGACTGTATTTTGCTGTGACTCTTAAAGTCCATTTTCCTTAAAAAAAAAACAAAAAAACAAAAAAACAAAACATTTTTCTGGCTTTATTGACATGTAATTGATGTACATCATGGTATAAATTTAAAGTGTGCAGCAAAATGGTTTGACTTACATATTTTGCAAAATGATTACTGTAATAAGTTTACTTAGCATCCATTATCTCAAATAGATACAATAAAAAGCAACAACAAAAGATGAGGAAAACATGTGTTTTCCTTGTGATAAGCACTTTTAGGATTTGCCCTCTTAATACTTTTCTGGATACTGTACATCAGGGTTAACTGCATGTCATCATGTTGTACAAACATCCCTAGTACGTGTATATCTCACAACCGGAAGTTTGTATCTTTTGTTCACCAGCCTTCCAATTCCCTCTCTTTCCACCTACTATCCATCGTAACCAAAAATCTGGTCTCTTTTTTTTCGTAGTGTTNTAGTGTTTTTTTTTTCCTAGATTCCATAGATAAATTAGATCATATGGTATTTAGTTTTCTCCATCTGACTTATTTCACTTAGCATTATGTCCTCAGGGACCCTCCATGTTGTCAAATGGCAGGATTTCCTTGTTTTTTTTTTATGGCTAAATAAAATTCTTCTGTGTGTGTGTGTATCTTGCAAATCGTTATCTGTGGCTGAACGGATAGGTAGTTTCCATGTCTCCTTCGTAAATAATGCTGCTGTGAACATGGGGGCACAAGTACCTCTTCATGTTATTAGAAAACTACGTTTTCTGTCAACACGTGGGAGCCAGGCGACTACAGACCCTGTATTCAGATGAGACTGACTATGAAAGCGTCCTCCATCTCTTCCCTGTGGTTAAGTCGTATCTTTTCCATTTTCAGATAGAGATCGTAATTTCTGCTTTGCAAGCCTGTTGAAAAGTTTAAGCAGGCAAATGTAAGGAAAAATTTTAACCCAGTGCCAAGCAAAGAATGCTCAAACTACTGCACAATTGCACTCATCTCACACGCTAGTAAAGTAATGCTCAAAATTCTCCAAGCCAGGTTTCAGCAGTACGTGAACCGTGAACTTCCAGATGATCAAGCTGGATTTAGAAAAGGCAGAGGAACAAGAGATCAAATTGGCAACATCCACTGGATCATTAAAAAAGCAAGAGAGTTCCAGAAAAACATCTACTTCTGCTTTACTGACTATGCCAAAGCGTTTGACTGTGTAGATCACAATAAGCTGTGGAAAATTCTGAAAGAGATGGGACTACCAGACCACCTGACCTGCCCCTTGAGAAACCTGTATGCAGGTCAAGAAGCAACGGTTAGAACTGGACATGGAACAACAGACTGGTTTCAAATAGGAAAAGGAGTACGTCNCCCACTCTCACTGCCCCACTGCCCCCACCCCACTGTCACCGCTTTGAAGTTGCCTCCTGGTTTCGGGAACAGCTGTCTGCATCTGCCCCCGTGAAATCGAGGAGCCAGCTGTTGGACCCCACTCCGTGTCCGCTGTCAGTCCCTTTCCCACCAAGGTGGTCCAGGCCTGCACTCCAGATCCAGTCCTCACCACCGGGCACAGCCAGCCCCAGGGGCTCCCCAGGGTCATCGTGGGTGGCGGTCAGCTCCACATAGCGCAGCTGAGCTATTTTCTCAGGCTCAGAGAGGAAGGGAAACAGCCATCTAGCTTGCCCCTCCCACCACCTGCCCTTCTGATGAGCTTCCCTCCGCTGATGCCAAGGTCCCCTGGCAGGCCTATGGTCAGTATCAGTGGCACAAGGGAGCCACTGAGAGCCCACCCATAGTCCCCATAGGCTCGAGGGCAATCTGAGGTCTGTCGGGGAGTTAACAGGTTGATTCGTTTCTGCTCACATCACATCTACCATGCTGATAGAGAAGTCGTGGAAGCTAATGGTTGAGAACTTGGGCTCTCAAGTTAGGTTTTTAAAAATTTCAGCCCTACTACCTTTGAGCTGGGTGGCCTTTAGCAAGTGGTGGCGTCAGTTTTCCCATTTGTAAAGTGGGGAAAAGGGAATAGTAGACCTCTCATGAGGTTTCTGTGAATGTGAGATATTAGGTGAAAACGCCTAATTATATTGTCTGGCACAAAGGTGATTTTTTTCTGAATGTTGGTTAATGAGGATGATGACATTCTTTGCTAGTAAAGCCATTGTAGCAAAAGCAAATCTATGTGAAGTGTAATAAAGAGACTCAATGTATGACTTTAGAGAAATAAAGTAAGGCTAGGAATATCTGGGTGGCAGAGGAAGACTCGAGGCAACCGCATTTTGACCTTTAACTACATAGCTGCCTACAGGAGGAAATCTTAGTGCATCCTCTTTGGCTTGGATGGCAGAAGTGGGCTCACAGAGTGAGATTCTAGGACTGTTTAGAACAAGTATCTGAATACAGAATTGCTGCCTCCTAGGGGGTGAGATTGCTGGCTCTGGAAGTATGCAAAAGCTGGATGAACCCTTGCACCGATCTAAAGGAAAATCCTAGGGAAGATAGACTGAGGAAAGTACAAATGGATGTACTTTGGATTTGAGAGTGCCAGGTTCAGAGAGCCAGAGAACTCGGGAAACTAGTTCACGGCAGAAATTGAAAGGGGGCGGGCTGAGGAGAGACTTGGGCCCTGGTGGGCAAGACAGGGATACGGATGCCCATGCTGACATATCGCACTGTAGCACTGTGTGCAGAATCCAGACCCGAGGCGGGCTAAGGAAAGGAGGCCGCTGTCCCCAGAGATCTGAGAAAGCCCCAGTTTCAGATATTCTTTCCTCCTGCCTCCAGGGTGACACTTGCACTTGGCAGACGTGTCCCCATTTTAGTTTCCAGAAATACACAGGGAAGCACAGATGCCCAGGAGCTCAGGTGTGCCAGGAAGACCATGAGGTTGCAGTGAGGTTACTGGGGCACCCCATCAATCTGCGGTGGTCACCCTGATATGCAGGAGGCTTGGCAGCTTCTCACAGGCTTTTTTTTTTTTTTGTATGATTTCCGTCTGGGCAGGGACCGATCTTTGCCTGAGAAAGTAAATGAATGCATATGACTAGAAAAGTACCAACAGCAGCATTCTAATGCTGACACCTCTTGGTACAAAGGGGAACAACGTTTCAGCATTCATTCACTCATTCAGTAGATCTTTATTGAGCACCTACTATATCCAGATGTGCTTATAGACACTGGAATCATGGAAGAGAATAACAAGTGATGCCTAACACATGTATCTGAACACACATGTATATGTGTTGAGTCGCTCAGTCACGTCTGACTCTTTGTGGCCGTGTGGACTGTAGCCTGCCAGTCTCCTTGGCCCATGGAATTTTCCAGGCAAGAATACTGGAGTGGGTTCCCATGTCCTCCTCCAAAGGATCTTCGCAACCTCAGGGTTAGAACCTGTGACTCTTGCATCTCTTGCATTGGCAGGCACATAGTAGGTGCACGTTAAATAACTTCTTATTGAATGAATCAATTCCCAGATAAGGACACTGAGGCTTAGAGAAGTAAGGTGACTTGCCCATGGGGACCAGCAGGTAGATGTAAAAGCCAGAATTCCAGCTTGAGCCAGAGCATCACACGACCTCTTGGTATCCATGTAGATGCTGAGTGTTGGGCGGTGGGGTTTTAAGGAATTGAGATGAAAGGAATGACATCGACAGTGTATGTAGGTCCCTAAGTATGTGTGTTCAGTGTTATAATCACAGTGTCTCATTTAACCCACACAGCTTGTCTACCAGTTGGGGATTACCATTGTCGTTTTATAGATTAGAGGACCAAGGTTCTGACCATGTTGGTAACTAGCCAAAAGTTAGAAGCTACTAAAAGGGAAGAGTCTGGATTTAAATCTCTATATCCAGAATCTTAAACCAAACCTCTTTGTTTTGTTCTAAGTGGCATTTCTACTTTGGGGGCTCCTTCGCCCTAATGTCTGGGTTCCTGGAACCCCTGTCCCTCACTACAGTTCCATGTGTCACTTACAGAAATGACTTCTCAGCTTCAGATCCAGTCTCTCGTCCCCCGGGATACCAGGTGGCAGGAATCAGTGACAGTATCGCAGCCTTAGGTTTTCCACACCAGTGGCCTGATGGGGTTAGATATATTTTCTTCATTGTAAAATGTGATTTATTCAATCCAAGTTTAACGTAAATTTGATTTTCCTCTCTCAACCTGGCATTTCCAAACTGAGAATCAATCAAACCCCAAATTATAGGCAGCATGTGAATCAACAATGCCGTTATTTCCGGTTGAATTTCTCAAGCAATGCATTTTATGCCATTCTCTGCTGCCATGAGAGGAGTTGAGGGGTAAGAGGAAGGGAGAATGAAAGGGAAATTCGATTACTAACTTTCTCCAGTCTCAATACACCCTGGGGAAATTCTATTCCCACAGTGCAGTTTTCTCCCTGGCAAGTGGTGAGGAGGAAACTACAAACTGGGATGTAACCAGGGAAGGCAATGGCACCCCACTCCAGTGCTCTTGACTGGAAAATCCCATGGACGGGGGAGCCTGGTAGGCTGCCATCCATGGAGTTGCAAACAGTCGCACATGACTGAGCGACTTCACTTTCACTTTTCACTTTCATGCAATGGAGAAGGAAATGGCAACCCACTCCAGTGTTCTTGCCTGGAGAATCCCCGGGATGGGGGAGCCTGGTGGGCTGCCGTTTATGGGGTCACACAGAGTCGGACACGACTGAAGTGACTTAGCAGCAGCAGTAGCAGCAGCAACCAGGGCTAACCGTGACCTTCTTCTTCCAAGGATGCTCACGTTCTGATCTGGAGCTCTCATTTATTGAGTTTTTTGTTTTTTTTTTTTTAGCTAGATGTTACGAGCATCATCTTATTTTATCTTCATATCAGTTCTGAAAGAAGACCATTGTTCTCATTTTTTTCTTTATTTAGATGGAGACCTTGTGTCTTCTTAGGGTTAGGAAAAAGGGGAAATGACACACTGAGATTTTTGTGGTTAAGCCAGGGTAGGCATGTCTAGCTCTTAAGACCATCCTCTTTCCACAAGGCATGATGCTGTCTGGGGACCCTTATTCTGTGGTGAAGTGGGAGGAAGCGGGGTTATGGAGGAGAGAGTGGAAGGAACTGGGTCTAGCATCAACACAGATGCAACTAGAGATAATTGTGCTAAGAGAAGTAAGTCAGAGAAGGATGGGTACTGTATGATACCGCTTATATGTGGAATCTAAAATTTGGCACAGATGAACCACTCTAAAAAACGGGAACAGACTCATGGACACACAGGACAGGCTCGTGGTTGCCTGGCCGGGGGGCTGGGGGGCGTGGGGAGGGGAGGGTTTGACCGGAAGGTCAGTGTTGGCAAGTGCCAGCTGTTACATTTTGAATGGATAGACAGCACGGTGCGCCCATGTAGCACAGGATACATCTGATACTCCGCGATAAACTCTAATGGAAATGAATGTAAAAGTGATGTATACGTGTGTATAACTGAGCCACTTTGCTGTAGATTGGCACAGTACTGAATGACCTGTATGGAGAAAGAACCTCAAAAAGAGTGGATATGTGCAATGTGTAATTAATTCACTTTACCATACAGTGGAAACTAACACAACATTGTAAATAAGCTATACTCAATGAAATTAATTTTAAAACATAAATGGAAAAAAAAAGAACCAGTTCTAATCCTGACTCTGCCACATGCCGTTGACATGACCTTTGGCTTTTATTACTGAGCCCCACTGTTCTGTGCAAAACAGAGATAGTAGGTGGCACCCCACTCCAGTACTCCTGCCTGGAAAATCCCATGGATGGAGGAGCCTGGAAGGCTGCAGTCCATGGGGTCACTAAGGGTCAGAGACGACTGAGTGACTTCACTTTCACTTTTCACTTTCATGCATTGGAGAAGGAAATGGCAACCCACTCCAGTGTTCTTGCCTGGAGAATCCCCGGGACGGGGGAGCCTGGTGGGCTGCCATCTACGGGGTCACACAGAGTCGGACACGACTGAAGTGACTTAGCAGCAGCAGCTGTTTGCTCTAAGGACTGAACGAGATAATTCTCCTCTAAAATGTTAGCTTTAAGGACATTGGCTGTTTTCTTTACTGTTTTTCCCCCTTGACTAGAACAGTGAGAGGGAAGAGTTGGTATTCAGTGAAAACTTGTTGGAAAGAAGGATGGGTGGATGGATGGATGGGAGTGTTAGGCATAGCTCCTGGACAACAGAAACCAGCTAACAAATGGAGGTTCTCTTCCCTCCAGGCTTTTGCCTCCTGCCCTGCAGTGCCGAGCCTGGGTGAGGAGGAGTTGTGTATTATGGGAGAGAGAGTTTCTACCTTGCCACTGTTTATAGTCCCGACTCAGAGCAATCATCAGTTCCCTAGGCCAAGAACTCTTAAAAAAGTCACCTCTGTTTGCATCCCATTGTGAAGTTTCTGCCAGGGACGTTGCCATGGAAACCCCCCAAGCCCTGGTGGCTGCTCCACATGGGCATCTTGCCTGAGTGCAGACTTGACGTGCGTGCTTTCTTCTTCCCGGACTTCAGAGACAACTGCGGTGTTTCAGGCTTTCTCTGAGTAAATGGCTACCCCAGGATGCTGTTCATTTGCATTCTCTCTCCCACTCCTTCTGCTTCTTAAAACTCTCCGTGCACACTCCACTCTGTGTGGCTTCAGTTTCTATAAAGAATCATTCAGTTCCTAGTATGTTCTGATAATGGGTTGGACAAAGAAATAAGTAAGTCCTGATTTCTGCTGTCAGTTATGAGATAAGCACCAATGTCTGGCTTGGAAATGACCATTTTACCAAGGGTCTGTCTTATGCCAGAAACTGTGCTGGTCATCTGACATTTGCTGTCTCATGTCTTACAACAGTCTTGAAGGGAAGGTCATTTTATTCCTATTCTCCAGATAAGGAAACTAACGGCCAACAAGTTAATATGACTTTACTCCTACTCCTCACCCCTGACTCTTTTAAAACAATATTTCTTTCTACTTTTGGCTCTGCTGGGTCCACACTGCTGCGCGCGGGCTCTCTCTAGTTGCAGTGAGTAGGAGCTTCTCACTGCGGTGGCTTCTTCTGTGCAGAGCCCAGGCTCTGGGCACATGGGCTCAGCAGTTGCTGCACGCAGGCTCTCGGGCACTTGCCGTTGTTGTAGTACATGGGCTCAGTTGCCGCACAGCATGTGGAATCTTCCCAGGCCAGGGATTGAACCCATGTCCCCTGCATTGGCAGTCAGATTCTTAACCACCGGACCACCAGAGAAGGCCCCTATTGACTCTTAAACACCCTGGATTACTCTGAAGATTTAAATGGAGGGCCCAGCATGGGCCCACGGAGCTAGTCCAAACAATTCTTCTCCTGCTCCACAACTCTCTTCCCCCAACCAGAAATCAGCCCCTTGGAGCCTGGGTGGTATATACATAACTGGCTAATTAATGGACAGAATGTCTTGATTACAGCCATTCCTATTGCTGCAACAGCCAGTCTGAGAGATGCCTGCTGGACCAGCCACAGGGCACCGTTTTCCTTCCAGGGTGTCCACATCCCAGTGCCAGGTGCCTCTAGGCACTTTTTATAGCTTACGCTCTGGACCTGGTTCACCTGCCCGAGAGTTTATTCATGTCAGCCTCATCTTCACACACTCTTTCTCTCAGAACAGCTGCTCTGGAGCCTGGAGTGGAAGCTCAGTGCTGCTTCTGACTCACCTGGGGGCAGGATGGGGAGAGGCTTGTTAAACATCAGGCTAGTTATAATATGTTGACTTTTTGAGAAAACACCTACACAAGGCGGCAAGCCCTAGTTCATACCCTTTCTGGCAGAAAACATTGATGTTAACTTGATTCTTTAGTTATGAAGCAGGTGATAACACCAAAGTTTGAAACAGCTTCTTGTGGTCCCAGATGAGAGGGGAAAAGTGTTTTTGATGTGGTCCTTTTTTAAGTTTAGAGGTTTTCTATCTCCTGACACCAGCCATCTTTTTATCTTAACCACTCCTCTATTTAACGCGTATTCACTAACTGTAGCAACCACAGATAATGAATTGTCCCTGCCACAGGCTATGCCTTGTTCTGTGCTCAGTTGTGCCTGACTCTTTGTGACCCCATGAACTGTAGCCACGAGGCTCCTCTGTCCATGGGGATTCTCCAGGCGAGAATGCTGGCGTGGTTACCATGCCCTCCTCCAGGGGATCTGCCCAACCCAGGGATTGAACCCAGGTCTCCTGCACTGCAAGAGGCTTCTTTACCATCTAAGCCACAAGGAAAGCCCAAGAATATGAGAGTGGGTAGCTGATCCCTTCTCCAGGGGACCTTCCAGACCCAGGAATTGAAGCAGGGTCTCCTGCATTGCAGGCAGATTCTTTACCAGCTGAGCTACCAGGGAAACCCCATGCCTTATTCTTAGACTGGCAATAAAGATAAAGCTCTTATTTTAAATGAAGTAATTTCTAGGTTCTAGGCAATGAACTTGGCGGGAGAGACATAAAGATGGTGAAGGTGGGATCCCTTCCCTCAAGGAGCTCACTGGTTATTAACAAAAACAGATACTTATGCAGGAGTCACTGGTTATTAATAAAAACAGATACTCATGCAGGAATCCCAAACTGGGCTGTCAGGGTATCCATCAGGTCCGTCCATCTAAGTGTTGACTGGGTATGCTTGCTGTGCTTTTTGACAGGTCCCTGCCAGGGCCTGGCTGCTGATACTGTTATCATCACTTCTGGACGTTATGGTGCATTTACTGAGATGCTACCTTTTGGGCTTCCCTGGTGGCTCATAAAGAGCCACTCTTGGTTGAGAGTCTGCCTGTGATGCAGGAGACCCAGGTTTGATCGCTGGGTCAGGAAGATCCCCTGGAGAAGGAAATAGCAACCATTCCAATATTCTTGCCTTGGAGAATCCCATGGACAGAGCACGGCAGGCTACAGTCCATGGGGGTCACAAGAGTTGGACATGACTGAGTGACTAAACCTGTTTTTAATTTAATTTATTCACCGTATTCCAGACATTGCACTCAGCATCAGGACACAGTGAGGAGCAGAAGACGGCCTGCCCTCAAGGAGTTCACCGTCAAGTCACTGGATTCTGGCGGTGAATAAGATATTTTAAGAAAGCCAGCAAATGTAAACAAATCTCTCTAGAGGGAGAGGAATTCACACTTACAATTAATCTCAGTGAGGGATGGGAGACAAGAAAGCAAGTGGACTTAACTTCTACAGATAACTCCCATGCTAATGGGAACATGATAGAGAGTGCTTACTGTGGCATCGCTGTAGTGCTTCAACCCTGCCAGCACCTGGCTAGCTGGGTAGGAGAGACTAACAGAAGGCATGAGTGGAGGGGCCCACCAGGAGCCCCAGCTATCTGCCAGGCTAATCAGCGTGGACCACATCCTATGGCCAGATGCTGTATAACAGCTCAAGGGGTTCCACCAGGGAGTGGGGAGTGAAAAGGTGCCCATACCTCCCTCATCTCACAAGCGAACACTAGAAGAGATGCTAAGGGCATAGAATACAGGGACTGCTGCTCTTTAAATGCTGTGGAGGAGGAAGACGGAAGCCTGAAAGATGACATCGGGGTTTCCGGCCAGTTTAAATGGCGGTGCTTTCAGTACTTTGGGGAGACCAGGAAAAGGAGGAGGCTTTTAGGAGAAGGGAATATGTCCAGTGTTGAACATGTCATTTTGTCATACCTGTGGGATTTTCAGAGAGAGATGTCTGGGAGGTTTGGGCATAAAGGTTTGCTCCAGATAAGAGTCCAGAGGATAATAGAAATTTGGGAAACATTGCTTTAGAAATGGTAATCAAAGCCTTGAAATTAAATGTGAAGAGTAGAGCCTAAATAATGAGATCCAGTGTGGGCTCCCGACATAGTCCACAGAATTTCTTTGCTGGCTCTCCTTGCCATGCAGATCATTCTACTGCATCCATGAAGTTGTCTTTAGTTTTCTCAAGCAGCTTCCCCCGCCCCCGCTGCTGTCCTATGTCCTCTCTAGTAGCTCTTAGCACAACTTGCCTTGGATTCTAATTAGCTGTGGATAAGCTTGCCTCTGGGCTTCCCAGGTGGCGTTAGTGGTAAAGAACCCGCCTGCCAGTGCAGGAGACGTAAGAGATGCAGGTTCAGTCCCCGTGTTGGGAAGATTCCCTCCTCCCTGGAGGAGGCAACCCACTCCAGTATTCTTGCCTGGAGAGGAGAATCCCATGGACAGAGGAGCCTGGTGGGCTACAGTCCATAGGGTCACAAAGAGTCGGACACAACTGAGGCAATTTAGCGTGCATGTACAAGCCTGCCCTTGCCCCTAGCCTGTAAGCTCTTGAAGAGCAAGAACTATTCTTATTCTGCTCTGTGTGTGTCTCACATAGTAGGTCATCAGTAAATGCTTGGGAAATTAACTCGAACTGATCAGCCTCAAACAGTATGTAAAACCGTTCTAGATGACAGATATTATATATACACCATGCTCCATGATAATCACCGGCACTTGTGAACTTTTATTAGTATCCTCAGCATTCGCACAAGAAAACTGAGGTTCAAAAATGAAACCACAGCCAGTGAGGACTGAAGCCCAGGTTTGAACTCATAATGGTCAAACTCCAAAGCCCATGCTTCTTCCCCTTGGCCCTATGAGTTCAACAACACAGCATCTTCTCAACTGCTTCTAAAGAGAGTAGAAAATTTAATATCATCTAAATATTAAGAATGACCAGTCTAATTAGGAGGGGAGGAGTGAGAATTGCCACAATTTTGAGGAAATTTGTTTCTTTTCATTAATACCAAAAGGGGTAATAAACCTATTATGCAGTGGGTTAAAGATCCAAGAAAGGGGCTTCCCAGCAGTACAGTGGTTAAGGTTTTGCCTTCCCATGCAGGGGTGTACAGGTTCAGTCCCTTGTCAGGGAGCTGAGATCTCACATGCCTCTTGGCCAAAAGAATAGAACATTAAAAAAAAAAAGTAATAGATTCAATTAAAACTTAAAAAAAATACAATCGAAAGAAAAAAACAAAAGACTCGACAAGGGACCATGAGATGTCATTGCAAGCACAGAGACTGGGGAATGTGGTTTCTTTTTCCTGCTTCCCATCTGGAAATCAACAGGATTCGTAAGCCCCAGGCTCCTCCTGTTTCCTCACCTTGTGGACTTAGGTATCTGTGTGTGTGTTCCTCTTACAGGTTTGCTGAAAAGCCCAGTGAACAAGACGGCGCTGACGCTGATTGCCGTGAGCTCCTGCATCCTGGCCATGGTGTGTGGCAGTCAGATGTCCTGTCCACTCACGGTGAAGGTGACTCTGCACGTGCCCGAGCACTTCATTGCAGACGGTAAGAGCTGAGCGTTAGAGACTCCCCACACCGACTAGGCCCCTGGCACTCCTGTCTGGTCGGATGTTTCCCATGAACATTCCCCCCTTGAGCGTGCCCAACCTCAGAATAATGTTGCCAAAACTAGAGAGAGCATCCAAAGACCTTAAAAGAGGTCTTCATCATTTAGAATCCTGGGTTATTTAATACAACGAAAGACTGCTTTTGTTCCATGGGTAAGGATAAGGTTTGTTAATAAAGAATTCAGACGTGAGTTTGCAGAAAGATCGAGCGCTTCAGAGAACCTACTGTTTCTCATCAAGCTTGTGCCTCCTGTTGCTGTTGCGGAGTCACTCAGTCATGTCCGACTCTTTGCAACCCTGTGGGCCGCAGCATGCCAGGCTTCCCTGTCCTTCGCTATCTCCCAGAGTTTGCTATTCCTAACTAAATATGCCACTCCCCCCCCCCAAAAAAATAGTCTTTGCTCATTAAAAACCATGACAAAGAAAACTGTATGAGCTGTGTGGAAACTTCCTTGAGTGTCCTGGATTATATTCATATCTCATTCCCTGTAAATGTACTTTACAAGCATATTATATCCTACCATTTACTCTTCACCCAATTAATTTGAATTAATGAGACATGGTGGTTGCTGTAGTCATTCGCAAAGCATGGTCCAAGAAACTGATTAAGGCACTTGATATCTATTGCTAAAGTGCCCTCCAGAAAATGGTTCCAGTTTCCGTACATCCAGCAGAATGTGATGTGTTTCCCCAAACATTTGGCATTATTATTATTATTATTTTTTACAATTTATTACACGTGTATTATACCTTTTCCTTTTTATACATTACAGAAGAATTGCTTTTCTCTATACTCTTCCATTTGGGAAAAGAGTTTTTTTTAATGAAGTATAGTTGATTTACAATGTTGTGTTAAATTTTGCTGTACAGCAAAGACACATACATACATACATACATATATATAAAATCATGTATAAAAACATGCACACACACATTTTTATGGGCCTTCCCAGGTGGTGCTAGTGGTAAAGAATCTGCCTGTCAGTGCAGGAGAGGTAAGAGACCTCTAGGTTGGTAAGATCCCCTGGAGAAGGGCATGGCAACCCACTCCAGTATTCTTGCCTGCAGAATCCTCATGGACAGAGAAGCCTGGCAGGCTACAGTCCATAGGGTCACAAGGAGTCACACATGACTGAAGCAACTTAGAATACATATGCACATGCATTTTTAATATCCATTTCCATTATGGCTTACCACAAGATGCTTTATATAGTTCCCTGGAAACAGTAGGATCTTGTCTGTCCATTCCATATATAAGAGTTTGCATCTGCTAACCCCACCTCCCAACTCCTTGCTTTCCCGACCCCCTCCCCCTTGGCAACTAAGAATCTGTTCTCTATATCCATGAGTCTGTTTGTGTTTTATAGATAAGTTCATTTGTGTTGCATTTTAGATTTCGTATGTAGGTGATATCAAATGATATTTGTCTTTCTGACTTAATTCCCGTGGGATGAGTATCTCTGGTTGCATTCATTTTGGTACAAACGGCATTATTTCCTTCTTTTTTTATGGCTGAGTCTTATCCCGTTGCTTGCATGTACCACATCTTCTTTTTTGTTATTAATCTTTACTGGAGTATAGTTGATTTACAAAGTTGTGTTAGTTTCAAGTGTACAGCAAACTGGATTATACACACACACACACCATTCTTTTTCAGATTCTTTTCCCATATAGGTTATTACAGACTATTGAGTGAAGGTCCCTGTCTTATGCTGCTGCTGCTGCTGCTAAGTCACTTCAGTAGTGTCCGACTCTGTGTGACCCCATAGACGGTAGCCCACTAGGCTCCCCCGTCCCTGGGATTCTCCAGGCAAGAACACTGGAGTGGGGTGCCATGGCCTTCTCCAATGCATGAAAGTGAGAAGTGAAAGTGAAGTCACTCAGTCGTGTCTGACTCTTAGCGACCCCATGGACTGCAGCCACCAGGCTCCTCCGCCCGTGGGATTTTCCAGGCAAGAGCGCTGGAGTGGGGTGCCATGGCCTTCTCCAATGCATGAAAATGAGAAGTGAAAGTGAAGTCACTCAGTCGTGTCTGACTCTTAGCGACCCCATGGACTGCAGCCTCCCAGGCTCCTCCGCCCGTGGGATTCTCCAGGCGAGAGCACTGGAGTGGGTGCCATGGCCTTCTCTGCCCTGTCTTATGCAATAGGTCCTTATTAGTATTATTATTATTTTTAAATATATTAAAAGTTATCATAAAGATAATAAAGAAGATATATTAAGTATGCAGCTTAATGAATTTTTACATGAATTCACCCAGATCAAACATAAAACATTACCAGAACCATCAGCTTCCTTACACCCCCTCCCAGTGAATCCCCTCCCATGGATAACCACCCTTCTGACTTAAGCACCATGGGAGTACCATTATTTTTTTTTACTCTTTTTCTGTTGGATATATATTAGATGTTTTTGAGAGCCTTACTGCATATTTGTCCCCCTTATGCCACTGCAACTCAATTTTATCTATAATTTTTAAGTTACAGTGTTTACAGCATAGCACCCATTTGTTCAGTATGTTCTGTCCAAAGAGGAACTTCCACCTCCTTTCCCTGAAACACCTTGACTTCTACTAAAGCATCCTGTGATTGCTCCTACTTCACCATAGTGAACTAGCCCCTACTTTAAATTTTTAGAATTATTTTTATTGACATGTAGTTGATGTGCAATATTCAGGTGTACAATATAGTAATTAACAATTTTTAAAGACAACATTCCATTTACAGTTATTGTAAAATATTGGCTATATTCCCTATGTCATACTGTATATCCTTATGGCTTATTTATTTTGTATGTAGTACTCCATACCTCTTAATCCCCTCCCATTATCTTTCCCCTTCCCCTTTTCCTTTCCCGTCTGGAAACCACTGTTTTTTTCTTTCTCTCTCTCTCTATCTGTGAGTCTGTTTCTTTTTGTTCTTGTCACTCATTCGTTGCCTTTTTTGATTTCACATTAAAGTGCTATCATACAGTATTTGTCTTTCTCTGTCTGACTTATCTCTGGCCTCATTCTGACATCACAATAGTTTTGCCATTTTCTTCAAGGATAGGGTGATCCTTTGATTTTCCTGTCTCCCAACTATATGCTTTCTAAAAAATCTGCTTCCCATGAGGGTGGAACATGATCTAACAAAGAAAAAAAAAAAGACATATGTATTGAAGTTGGTAGGGTTTCTAACTCTTGATTTCTGGAAATAGGATATGAGAATGTTTTGCAGAGGCAAGAGAAGTGATGACAGTGGTACCTATTTCCTTGAACCCTTACCATCACTTGGCATTAATATGTGTAAATGCAGTCAGATATAGCATACATAAAGAATGCAGATTGCATGTATATAAATCAGTGTTTTTTTAAACCTATATTTAAATAGCCAAACAGAAAAATACCCCCCCACACACCCACCCAAGGCCACTGGCTGAGTTACAAGCAGCAACACTGTCATAATGAGGCCTATCATGGTGAGAGCAATCCCCATCAAATGGGAGAGAATCCATCAAGACGAGGCCACCCAAGGACCATGGCCAAGGCAGCTCTCATGGTTCTCACCTTTCCCCATGAAGCTTAAGCTGCCAAACTGCCGCCAACCCTTTCTTAGAGTGCTCAGTGAACCCTGTGCCTTTAGGCTGTCCATGGTGCTGAAGTGTTGAAGGTGGCTGAGTAATGGGTTTGGTCTTCAGGGGGGAAATAATGGATTCTGTACTTGTGTTACAACATAGTTGTACTTGATACTTTCTGCCCATTACACAAAAAGGTCAGTATGATATAGTACTTGTCCAGAGCCCAGCTGGCAAGAACAATAATTACTAACAGAGTTCCCATCCAAGCCCTTGGCAAATATCACCCTTTCCTTTGTCTGGGCCTTCTCAAGGCCACTGGTGGTTTTTTGCTCTGCTAAGCACCTAGTGAAGAGATGGGCTAGGTGTGTGTCCAAATTGACTGGATTTGGCATTGATTTTTCAGCTGTGATCTGTAAGTGATCTGCATTTAGGTTAGACAACCCAAATGTCTCCTGATCCCCAGAACTAGTGAACCATATTCTCTGTGAGTAGATCCCAAGTATTAATGGTCTTAACAAGAACTCGAGGAGGTCCCTTATCACAAGTTTGAAAGCTGCATCAATATTTCTGTTTAAGTGTTACTTTCCTTTCATCTAACAGGGTAATAACTCCTTGAGACCTCTTGCAGCCCTCATAAGGGGCTTTGTTTTCTTCCAACTTTGACTTGATCCATGCTAATTTACAGAGCTGCCTCATAGTGCAATTCCAGTGATTGCCAATAACACTGAATATCATGTGAGTGGTCCCCATGCTTCATAACAAAGCAGCTCTTATCACATGGATTTGATAGTAAAATATATAAAGGTGCTCTTCACCTAAATTGCCCTATAGGTAGCATTATTGATAAGTAGATATTGGTTAACATTAAGAGCTCATATGAATTGAGATGTTAGTTTCTTCAATTCTTGGGGCTTCCAGTGTATGTTAGGATATGTTCACCCAAGATCCTTGCTGTATAATAATCCAGTAGAAGACACAACTTTTAAAGGAATAAGTTTTCTGGATTAAATAGGTGAAATGGTTCCACTCTAGTGTAGATAGATACCACTATGCCTAGAGTTTTCTGTTCTGTTTTGTTCTGGCAGGTGTACTTTAAGAAGGTCAATGATATATTGGAAGACATCCAAGATAAAGGATTTGCAGCCAAGAGATTGGAAAAACATTGTCAATATGTAATGGCTTCCTAAGGAAATGATGGAAGGAAGTCATTCTGTAAGAAGTGTTTAAGGAACTCAGACAAAAAGTGAACTTGGAATTATTGAGCATATCTGTTATGAATATGCAGTGTTCAAAACACCTTACATAAAGTTACTAATTTAATTCTCAAAGCAGAACTGTGAGGCAAGATTTAGCATCCTCTTTTTGCATACATGGAAGGTAGGTTTTAGAGATGTTAAGAGATTTAGCCAGATTAACACACAGAAGTGAAGCAAGCTATGCAAGCCCAAGCCAACCTGAACCACTTACCCATGCTTTTCCCACGTGCCACGGCTTCACAAAAATGACCACGGCAGTTATTATTTGTCTTGCAAAGGGAGCAGGCTTGTTCTGAAAGTCCCCAGGAAGCAAAATTAGAGGTATAGGGGTTATGAGGGTGGTCAGAGATGGAAGAAAATTGAGTATTAGTCTGAAAATATCTCCACTTTCTAAGCATTAGTCTCATCTATAAAGGAGGGGATAATAGTCGTATTTATCTCATAGAGTTATTGTGAAGAATAAATGAAATAATGCTCAGAAGACTTTTAGCTCAGTACCTGAGATCTAGTAATGGCTCAATAAATTGTTTTAATGTTGGTAGTTGTGATAATACTTTTTAATATCAGAATGGGGTCATTGCAAGGTAATGAGTTCCCCATCATAGGGAATTTCCTGAAAATAGATGACCACATTTCTATGAAGCCACACAAGAAAAGTAAAGGAATATGTTTGGCTATGGTACCAGTTTAAATTGGACCCATTTTACCAGAATATAAATTTTTAAAACATTACCAGTCTTAGGGCCTTTGGAGTATGTTTGTTTATTCTTTACTGCTTCATCCCTGAGTATCACTCATTCTTTGACCAGGCTCAGAAATGGAGTGAGGCTCAGGGATGAGTTGTGGCCAGTGATGTCTCTTGACTATACCCCTCTATGGAGCATATCATGGAAGCCACCACACTTTCCTGGTGGCTCAGATGGTAAAGAATCTGCCTGCAGTGTAGGAGACCTGGGTTCCATCCCTGGGTCGGGAAGATCCCCTGGAGAATGGAATGGCTATTCCAGTATTCTTGCCTGGAAAATCCCATGAACAGAGGAGCCTGGTGGGCTGCAATCCATGGGGTGCAAAGAGTCAGACATAGCTGAGTGACTTAACACTTTCATTTTAACCTAAACACAAACTGTGCTCTTTTACGTTGATATGCTCATTTGGCATAAATATCCCTGCAAAAATATCTATTTGTTAAGGTCAAGTTAATGTCTTAGCATTAACTTCTGAGTTGGGCTGAGGTAGTATTCATGTCTTCTCTGTTCCCTGTGATTGAGAAATTGGGGATTATGGGTTCCTTACCAGCCTATGACATCATCAAGTGGAAACATTCATCATTAGGATGCCCTCATTCATTAATATGCCCCATGTGTAGCTGCTTTTGAACACATTATATACAGTGAATCTTGCTCTACATTGATTTGCTTGCACCCCTGCTTTATGCCTTTCCACCCAAGAGAGTGAGCTAATGTGTGGCCGTGCCGTTAATGAGGAACGAGGTGCGTTAATTGACTTCAGAGCAAGTGTGCAGTTATTTGAATACGTGGGAGAAGTCGTTTCAATTCTTGGAAGTGGAAATTACACCACACTGCTTAGTTAGAAACCACCAAGCAACTTGTCTAAAGAGAGTAGGTCCTTGGTCATCTTGCTCTCTGGGGTCATCTGGAGCATTGTTTTGTAATAGTCAGTTTTTATTTCAGATCTTTGAGTACCATGGAGCATGTTCATGTGTAAAGGTGCTCTTCAAGATGACCTCTTCCTTTTCCTTTGCACACACTTAATGGTATTTAGGCAGATAGACTGCTGTGCCTTGTATGTCCTCATTTCCACGTAGTGCATGCCTCCTCGTGTCTGATTTTCTCCTTTCTCCAGAAAAACTTCTTCAACAAAACCCCCAAAACTTCTTCAAAGAAAACACCCATCAGATCGCCCCTTCCTTGAAAACTGCATAGAACTATGTTTGTACCTTTCTAATAACCCCGTGTCTAATTTCCATCACGGTTATTGTTATGCATGCGTCATCGTTAAACTGCCATGATCCTAAGAACTGGCCTCCTGTATTAAATCAAGCACCTCTCCAGTCTTTTCACAACATTGAAAACAGAGCTATCTTTTAAAATGGAAAATTTCAACATGTTGCATCCTCCCATAAAACTGTTTACGTACTTCTTTGTTTTTCCTTTTTTTTTTAATGTATTATTATTATTTTTTTTACTTTACAATATTGTATTGGTGGTGAATTCATGTTTAAGTACTTCCTATTGTTCTTGTACTTGTTATAAAGACTGAACGCTTCAACATGACCTTTAAGTTCCAGCAAAATCAGGCCCCACCTTCCTCCCTAGCCTCACCTTTTACCAGTCTTTCTCCAATTGTCTCCTTGAATATCTTTGGTTGTCTCTTGCCTCAAGACCTTTGCACATGTTGTTCTCACTTTCAGAAAATTGCTCTCACCTCCTCAGTTTCCTTGAGACAAATTTCATTTACTCAGCAGTGATTGGCCTCCCTTTTTCATATCATAGCCTCTGTTGGGCCCATAACTATTCATTCTCCTTGAGCCCTGCTCTGTTCTTTGATTGCATGCTTTTCTATTTGTAATCATATTCTTACCTAGTTAATATTGGGCTCACCCCCTAAGTTGTGAGCTCCTTAAGGAGTGACATCACCTTTGTTTGTTCTGCACATTATATTCAGGACAGCATCCAAAACAGCATGCCCCTCCAAAGCTTCGGTAGAATGAAAATAAATAAATAAATGAAGTGATTGTAATAGCCAGACTGAAATTTCCTCCAGGACAAAGCCACCATTTGTTCATGTCCTGAATTACTGTGAAGCCTAACAGAGATTCTGACTCCGTAGGTATACGGTACGACAATGATGGCAGGGAAATGAATGAAGGCAGAGGGGGCAGGCAGGTGGATGCAGAGGCCCGAGAAGCTCCGTGCTGACGCATGCCAGTGCATGAAATCTGAGGCTGCCTCCTCTTCTTATAATTGACTTCACTCCCCAAGGTTTTAGTTCCCATCCCCAAAGATAAGAAGCTCCAATCAAACTCACATCATGCCCCCCGTTCCCCAATACCACAATGAAACAGGCTTTATCCCAGAGCCCAGGAAGAAAGGAAACTATAAATTGAGCTGAGATTCAGAACACCCAGGGAGGAGGTGGCAATGAAATGCCAATAAACCATATTAATATGCTGAAATCAGGAAGAACAGGTTGAACTCCAACCCAGAGTTAATAACTATACGTGAGAGAGTGCGGGAGAAGGCAAGGCGAGGTTTCAGTCAGAATTAAAATGAGATCTGTAATGAAACTGGTAATATAATTATAAACTGTGAAAACTTTTTCCCTTTTCCCTCTTCTTGTACTTAATGGACAGCTTGCTTAGCAATGGCCTGGAGCTGGTGCTGGGAGCTGTGGAGACCCCCTAGAGTGGAATCCCCCCCCCATTTTTTTTCTTTCATCAACTTTTTTCATTAGAAAAGTCTAAATCCACAAAACCATGGAAGGAAAAATGCGTCAAAGCCTTTTCTTCCTTAAATAGTAACTGATCCCCAGGTGAAAGATGACAGGGAACCTGAGAGAGAACAAAGTCCGTAGAACCATTCTAAGAAGCTGAACATGCTCAAGCTTTTAAAGATATCACAACAGATAGTTGGGTTGGGATTTTTAATGACACATTGTGCTACGATGTTAGCTTGGCTTCCGACAAGGACGAACTGTTACTAATTTCTCTCCTTAACAGAAGGGATAACTGAGTTTGACATCTAAAATTGGAGACTAATTTCTATGTTTTGATAGCAGATCGAGTCCAAAAATATATTAGTAGGAACTGGGGGCAAAGAGTGGTGGCAAGGGATAGGGCATTTTAATTTATTTGCATTAATACTTCTATTCTGCTGTTGTGAGCAGAAGGCCACGTTGACTTTTTGACTAGGAGGAGAGAAGGGCAGGTGGGAGCTTTGATGGCATGGAGCTAGAGGATGTAGAGTTAGATGTTGTATAATTCTTGGCTTGGTGTTTGCAGAGTGGTATAGTGTTACGGCAAGCGGGCAGTGCTAGGATAGAGAAGTGCGCGTGGTACAGAGGTTAAGTGCGTTGACCTGTGGTCCAAGGGATGTGAGTTCTATTGCCAGTTCTTCTGATTTCTCCTTTGTGACCTTGGGCATATTAATTGACCTGCCCTGATTCTTATTTTTCTCACCTAAAAGTGATGTTAATGCTTCTTGCCTCAAATCATTGTCAGTGAGCTTGATGACTGTGGAAGTTCTTGACCAGCTGTGAGAACA
Source organism: Redunca redunca (assembly GCA_006410935.1). Taxonomy (NCBI): domain Eukaryota; kingdom Metazoa; phylum Chordata; class Mammalia; order Artiodactyla; family Bovidae; genus Redunca; species Redunca redunca. The sequence continues at coordinate 934,747 of SJYQ01000210.1, read as the reverse complement.
GATCTGACGATGAGAATTGTGCTTTCCCTTTCTGTTTGTTCAGTGTATTATTTATGAAGGTGGTAAAGAAGTTGGGAAGAGGTCTTCATAGGTATGGCCAGGTAAATAGAAGGTACAATTTTAGAGAGGCTTAACTTGGCCCCAAGGAAGAAATTAGTTAAAAATTCAGTAATAGCAACACCTCTTCCTGATTCATATATAGTATCTGTTTTCTTCCTTCCTCCCTCCTTCCTGTGGTCAACAAATATAGTTCATCAGCCTCTGCAGCCTGCTCAGATGCTGGGGTTGCTGAGATAGATAAAACACCATCTCTGGCCTCCCACAACTTGGTGGTAGTGAGACACTGCCAAGAAGACGATATAGGCAAGCAGTGTGGTAAACATCTCAAGGGGGTACACACTGGGTTCTCTGGGAAACAGAGGAGGGCCAGCCAAGTAGCCCAGGCTGGAGATGGGGTGCCAAGAGGAGGATGTCTTGAGGAGGCAGGAGGCACTACCTGAGTTGGGTCTTGAGCCACTGATGTTCCCTGGAGGTGGGTGATGTGTGACACAGGCTTCCTGGAGCGGGGCGGGGGGTCATGGACATTTGTCGCTGCATGCTGTTGTTTAAGCCTTCCAGCAATTGATTGTGATTGTGATAGTAACAGCGCTGTGAATTGGTAACATGTACAGAACATTGCTAAGCACTGGGCCTCACGCTGAGTGCTTCGCAAAGCATTACCTCATTTAATTCTATTACCACATGCAGCGTGTGAGTCGCTCAGTCGTGTCCGATTCTTTGTGACCCCATGGTCTGTAGCCCACCAGGCTCCTCTGTCCATGGAATTCTCTAGGCAAGAATACTGAAGTGGGTTGCCACTTCCTTCTCCAGGGGATCTTCCTGACCCCGGTATCGAACCCGAGTCTCTTGCACTGCAGGCAGATTCTTTACCAACGGAGCCACCAGGGGAACTCCAACATGGAATCTACCAGTAGCAGATCCAGGCATTTTCCCCACTGTAAGTTTAAGGGACACTAAAGCTGAGGGAGTTTATGTGGCCACTTCAGCATCGCACAGGCAGTAAGGGGGTGGGCAGAATCGTTACAAATTAGCAATCATGAGATGTGGTAGACAGAGAATTATTCAATAAGATTGGGTTCTAGCTAGTCCACAAATTCAGCTGGTCTTTGGGCAACTCTCTGTTTCTCTAGACTTTTTCTAGGTTTTGACATTGTAGAATCGGAGACATGGGAAAAGGTGGTACTTAAAATTCCTCCCTCGTCTCATTCTAACAGTGGAATGAGAAATACTGAGGTTCAGAGTCCCCCTTTACTCATCCCACTGGGTTTGTGGCCTCCGGAGTCTTTATGAAACAATCCCCGTAGCATCTCAGTCCTCTGTTTTTCTACTCTTTTTTGGGACAGTCTGTAGCCAGGCAGCCTCCTGAGCAGGGATCTTGGGAGCAGAAGCAGCTGAGCAAACCTTTCACAGCCCACAAGTTGCCATTTGAAGAAAGCTTAGAAGGATCACAGCCAAGCATGTGCAGGAACCACAGGCCCCTGGGATGCGAGTGTGAAGCGGAAAGCAGCGGGTAGTGGGGCTGCGGTGGGAAAGATGCCTCTCGGTCTCCAGCTCCCAGCTTCAGCTGCCGAGGGCCCTTGAGCATCTCAGATGCCAGGGAGAGTGTGAGAGGGGGAGGATGCACCATATTCAGAAGGGAATGATGAGATGGGAGCAATCATTAAAACCTGTGCCTCCCCTCTGCTTCTCTGCCTCCCCCTGCTCGTTCCTCACCGCCCCCACCCTATCCACCCTGTCTCTGCCCAGCAGAGCCTTGCTGTTTGGCTTTCCTCCCTATCCACCCCTCTAGATTATCTAAGCCAGATATATCTACAGTGGCATCGCCTTGGTTTGTTTTTCTTTTTATTTATTTATTTATTGTTTTGGAGGGAAGGGAGTTGTTGGCAACTTCCTGAAGCTTCACTGAAGTCCCTGGGCAGCTCACCCTTAGCTGGAACCATCCCCAGAGCCTGGACTGCTCCTGAAGTTTCCCTGGCTTCCCTCCCCTGATCTCACCCTGATTCTCATTTGGACTTTACCAGTGAGTCTGCCAAGCAGGACTGCCAGCTGACACTGCTGCCTGCTCAGTGCCAGGCCCCACACTCTGGAACTCACTCAGATACTATCCGCTCGGAAGGAGCCTGAGGCAGGGGAGAGGATGCAAGATGTGGAAGCAGAAAGCCTTAGTGTTAGTCACTCAGTCATGTCCGATTCTTTGTGACCCCACGAACGGTAGCCTGTCAGGCTCCTCTGCCCGTGGAATTCTCCAGGCAAGAACACTGGAGTGGGTTGCCATTTCCTTCTCCAGGGTTAGCAGAAAACCTCCAGCACAAATCTGCACTCCTCCACTTACTAACTATGGATCTTGGACAAGTCACCTCACATCTCGGAACTATCAGCTTCACCATCTATAAAAGTACAGCTTTTCGCCTCTATTGCACAGGGCGTTGATGAGGTTGAAATAGAAAGTAGTATGAAAATAGCCTCAAATAGATGCTCTGTAAATGCTAAGCTTACCCCTGAAAGGGATTACACTTACTATTTAAAATGACAGAATATCTATAATGTCAAAGACAGTGATAGAAGGCATATCATAATCTGGACCAGAAGGGACATACAGATAAGAGGCAGCAAGGTTGCCAGGGAAGCCTGGTGTTTTCCACTGGACAGATCTGGGTAAACGTTCAGGGAGCCAGAGGATTTGTTTTGCCTTGGATTTGTCCCATCAGAGGAAGCTGGATGGACAGGTATTGAAGTGAAACTCTATACTCTGTTGGAGATGGAGAGAGAGAGTGAGGAGCAAAAGGATGACCTTCTCGGTAGAGGCAACAGTATGAGCAAAGGTGTGGCAGGAGAGCAGAGAGAATCCAGAGCATCTGGGATCCATGAGGCTGCAGTTCAGTTCAGTTCAGTCGCTCAGTTGTGACTGACTCTTTGCGACCCCATGAATCGCAGCACACCAGGCCTCCCTGTCCATCACCATCTCCCGGAGTTTACTCAGACTCACATCCATCGAGTCAGTGACGCCATCCAGCCATCTCAACCTCTGTCGTCCCCTTCTCCTCCTGCCCCCAACCCCTCCCAGCATCAGAGTCTTTTCCAGTCAGTCAACTCTTCACATGAGGTGTCCAAAGTACTGGAGTTTCAGCTTTAGCATCATTCCTTCCAAAGAAATCCCAGGGTTGATCTCCTTCAGAATGGACTGGCTGGATCTCCTTGCAGTCCAAGGGACTCTCAAGAGTCTTCTCCATCACCAAAGTTCAAAACCATCAATTATTCGGTGCTCAGCCTTCTTCACAGTCCAACTCTCACATCCATACATGACCACAGGAAAAACCATAGTCTTGACTAGACAGACCTTAGTCGGCAAAGTAATGTCTCTGCTTTTGAATGCATAAGTCTAAAAGAAGGAGCAGGTGAGAAAAGCAGAGGTTTCTGTGTCAGGCTTTTCCCCTGGAAATGATTGAGGTTCATGAAGCTGCTAAAGAGCTTCAAGCAAGGACTTGTGAATAGCTTAAAGTGTTAAGCTTTTGTGTTGCTTAAAAGGCAATGCAGTATGTTAATTCAGAGCTCAGGCTATAGAGTCAGATATATCTGGGCTCAACTGCTGGTTCTACTAATAGTTATTTAATGTTGCAAAATGTTACTTAAACCTCTGGTGTATTTCTTAATCTGTAGAGTGGGTATAACATTAATAACTCCCATGTAGGAGATTTAAATGAGATAATATCTCACTGATATTTAGTAGAATGTTTGGCAGGTAGGAAACACTGGGTAATACTAGTTTTTATTGACATCATCATCTTCATCAGTCTCTCCTGTTGTAAGTTAGGTCTCCCTATGATGTGATCCTGAACTTTTTTTTCTGCACCTAACACATTCACCATAGCTTATTTGATATCTAATTCAGTTAAGAGTCTGGGCTGTAGATTCACACACTCTGAGTTTAATACCTGTCTCCAATATTCCCTAGCTATGTAGCATGGAATTAGTTAATTTCTAAACCTTTTGTTTGCTCATCTTTGACACGGGGATGATAACAGTAAATCACCTCCAAGTACCATAGAATGATTATATATGAAGCACTGGACAAGGTCTTGGCACACAGTTGAGACCTGGAAAACAACAGCCTCTGATAATGCTACTTTGAACCCCTAAGAGCAAGAGTTCTAGGTGTCTTGTTCTTGTGAAATCTCCAGTACACGCTCAGGATTCAGTACAGACCTGTGGATGGACTGACCTCAGTGCAGAAGCTGAGTGTGAGGGGCCAAGACGGAAGGCAGCAACTTATTAGGGGGTTGTTACATGTGGTCTATCTGCTAATGTCTGAACAAGAAGTAAGAGTGAGGGACTTCCCGGTGGTCTGTGGTTAAAAATCTGCCTTCCAACACAGGAGACATGGGTTCAGTCCCTGGTTGGGGAACTAATATCCCACATATGTGCGTCTGTGTACACGTGTGCTTAGCCTGGACTGTAGCTTACCAGGTTCCTCTGTCCATGGAATTTTCCAGGGAAGGGTACTGGAGCAGGTTGCAATTTCCTACTCCAGGGGATCTTCCAGACCCAGGAATCAAACCCATGTCTTTTTCATCTCCTGCACTGGCAGGTGGCTTCTTGACCACTGCGCCTCCCAGGAAGTCCAGTATTCCACATATGCATGGCAACTAAACTCATATGCCGCAACTGAGCCCGCATCCTCTGGAGCCCATGCACCACAGCTAGGAAGCCCGATGCTGCAACAAAGACGCAGTGCAGCCAATACTGTGAAAAAAAAAAAAAAAAGTGAGAGTGAAGATAAGGGAGTCCTATACACCTGGAGCTGGAGAAGGCAATGGCACCCCACTCCAGGACTCTCGCCTGGAGAATCCCAGGATGGGCGACCCTGGTGGGCTGCCGTCTCTGGGATCGCAGAGTCAGACATGACTGAAGTGACTTAGTAGTAGCAGCAGCAGCAGCAGCATACAACTGGAGCAAGGAAGCTTAGCAGTTGATTGTGAGGAGGAGCCGAGGAGGGGAAGGAGTCAAAGGCTACTTGGCGCCACTTCCTGGGATCCCTTAGAGGTTGGTGACCCCAAACATCAAAGTCAGAGCACTTTTGCCAAGCTGTGGGTAGCATGAGCATTAACAGCAGAGCGCACCATCCAGCTCTAACTTCAGATTTCCTGTGAGGCTACTCCATCGTTCAAAACACAAGGATGCTAGTGCATCAGGAATCAGACTGGAATCATGAGAATTAAGTGGTTGTTAAATGCAAGAGCCTGGCTGTGGTAAATAAACCCCAAAGCTACTTATTACGATTCTGCTCATGCACCAGCTTTCCTACGTGAGACTGAGAATCGGATTCCCCCCTCTTGATTATGTTTGTAGGGGAAAAAAAGAAAGGAAAGAAAAATGCAAGCAACTTTGAAGACCACATGGTCTTAGGACCTTTACAAATCCTACCTGGATGGAAATTATTTGCAAGAGATGTCACTGTGGTCTGTGAGCACAATTAATTTGCCGGCTCTCTGAAGGCTGAGCTTCTAAAGGTTTGAATCATTTGAGTAATATTTCAGGTGAAGTTTCACCTCGGCCTTTGGGTCAGAATGGAGAGAGTGATCAATCTCGGCCCCCACACAGGTGCTGACGAGACTGGTGAGTGTGAAGGCTCGGAGGGTGGCCGTTTCCTGCAGAAACTTCAGTGTGGGGCACAGGGCCTGCCGTGGAAGCAGAGGCCTGAAGGGAGGCCCAGGGGCCCAGCGACCGGAACTGGTGTCACACTTGAAATATGGAATCAATTAACAATGGCAGCTTCTGCTTCCTCGAGAGAGAGAATGAAGGGGTGAGGCCACACCGTGGCCATGTGGCAAAGCAGCCAGCTTGACAATTTTCTGAATTGCAGAATGTGAGAGTGGAAAATATGTTCAGCCTTATCTTTGCTTATTTCCCATTTCTTTAGCACTGCAGCCAAATGAGATGGCTGTTTCCTGAAGGTCCAGGTTGTCTTTTGTTTTTCCTTGATGACCACTCCTTTCATTTTACCTAAATCCTCTCTTCCCTCCACTCCCCCTGGCTGCTGCCTTCTTCTGTGCTTTAACATTCCGCTCAGATGTGGCCACCTTGACTTTGCAGGGGAGACAAGGGCCCCAGCTCTGTCCTCTCTGTTTCATCTTCGTCACAACCTTGATGATGGGCTGTGGACAGCTGCCTGTCCGGTTATCCCCCAGCTGAACCATACATTACTCTCAGGTGGGATCTCTCTCCTCCACCTTGATAGCCTCCAAATTTTGTCACAGTATCCATTCCAGAGTGGGAACTCTGTATATGGAAGACCTAACCCATTCAAGATAGTGAAACAAACAAAAATAAAAACAAAAGTCAGTTTGAGACATTTGCTGTGTTATTTGATGATGATCCCTGATACAATTTTCTTTTGAAATCCAGAATTAGATCTGATCTAACAGTGGATGACCTCTTTAACACCAGTCTTGAGCCCCAGAAACATTAGCTGCATGGTTTCCAAACCTACACCAGAAATAAAAGAGGGAATTCTTACTAAAATAAATCTCAAAGAATTCTTGGAGAAGGGAGAGGTTGAGTTGATCATTAAGGGTAGGTTGGGCTTGGATGGATTCATCAACCGCCTGAAAGAATTTGTTTGAGGATGGAATGAGACTACTTTGTGCAGAAGGAAATTGATCTCAGCTTTCCCCGTTTCCTTATCAATCTGCTGAGTCAGCCCTCAGCCACATCCAGTGTCAGTCTTCCCATCCTCACTTTCCAAATAAGATCCATCTATACAACCAGCACACGCTTACGGGGTCTCAGGTATTCCAAACACACTGGGAAACAGCAAAGTGGAATTTGGAGCCCTTCCAGACATTTTTCAAGTCACCATCCTTCTCCTTCCCAGGATCAAGCACACTATTAGAATCCAGATCAATATAATATTGGTCAATTATAAAAATAATTGACTAAAAGTCATCATGTGTGACTAATGTGGCAGTGCAGTGTACTAGATGTTTTACCTACAATGTCTTAATCTTTCTAGAACATATTCACTTGTGGAACAGATATTTATTTCATGATCCTTATGTGGCCTGGAGCAGTAGAAATGCTATCTTGCAAAAAGAAAAAACATTACAAAGGCCCCTGCCTTCATAATGCTTTCATTCTCAGTGGGAGACAGACACCAAAGCAAATTAGCAAAATAATAGAGTATGTCCAGGCAATGAAATAAATGAGAGCTGCTGTGAAAATAATTAAAACGGTATAAAATAATTAAAACAAAGAGGAGAATTGGAATGCTCTCTCAGATAGGGTGGTCAGAGAAGGCCTCTCTGAGGAGAGGGCTTTTAAACTGAGATGTGAAGGGAACAGGTGGGGGGTGGGGGCGGGGAGGTGTTTCGGGCAGAGGGAAGAGCGAATCCAAAGCCGCCTGAGTGACAGAGAAGCTGGGACGGGGCCAGAACGGTTGGGTGGGCAAGGAGGAGGGGAGGCTGCACAGGGGGGCAGGAGCCAGGCCTTCCGTGGCGCAGGCACTCTCTGCCTTTCCGTCTGGGTTTCAGCAGAGTAGGGCTCTCCTGAGCATTCCTTTGTTCAGAGCATTTCCTGTCCACCCCCAGTGGGTTTAAATTAAGCGGGGTCACCCCATTTCTGGCTGGCTACCCTTTAGGACAGCTCTCAGCATCGCGGCTCGGGTCCCTTTGTCCCTGACATCTCCCTCCTCCTCTCATTTACTGCCCTCAGCTCAATCCCTCGGTCTCCCTGGCTCCTCCCATGGCTTCCTTTCCTCTGCCTTTCTCCATGCTGCCCTAAGACTGATCTCTGGGGACATGCCTCCCAAGTCCATCTCAGACACAGCTACACTGCCCACTCTTATTCCATCCGCAGTGGCATCCCAGAAACCAGCTCATGTAACCAACCTGGCGCCCAGTTCCCAAGGACACTTGTCAGCTCATTGTTTGAGATCCATAATTTGAGAGGAATGAGAATTTTACTAAGCAAGCTGAGTATTTGAAATTTCAAAGGATAAATGAATTGGTAAGGTGGAATTTCAGGCAGTGAATGACAATTCATTTTTTTTAAGAATTCCGCCTCCCACTCATTTAAGTCTGCTTTTTAAAATCCATGTCCCTCTCCATTACCATAGAAGATGCTACTTGGGGAAATCTCAGGGCACTTTCCCATAATGGAAATGAGAAAGTCACAAAGAAACATACCAGCAAATAATGTTCCTTTTTGCCCTGGGATACTGTTCATGATTATTTCTCAGAAGTGATCTTTAATTGTTTCGTCTAAAGAGTATGCATCTTCTCTCCTCCGACTCTCTTCATGGAGGTTTGTGAATTGGATCCAGCTATTAGTAGCACTTACTAATTTCCTCTGAGTCTTTCTGGCTGAAGCGCCAGGCTTGAAACAACTTTTAATTTTGTTTTTAATTAAATTTCAGTTGTTTCAAATCACTCACTTTTAATGTCCTTTCTTTGCAGCCCTTGGAAGCAACAGGAGCTGTGTGTTCTTGTTGATACACACACACAATCTGATGTACATGTACCCATGGCCTGGCTAAAGACTGACTCCTGACTGAGGTCCAGAGAAGAACAGGCAATTCAAAAAATAGAAATGAGTCACAGAAACAGCTTTTGTTTGCACTTACATTCAAAGCTTAAACAGGAGTTCCTATTATTATGTTTGTTTTTGCCAAACTAAATTTTGAACAAGGCAACATTCCCTTGTATTCCACAACAGGGTTATCAAATATATGTAAGTAGAAATTGTATAAGAATAGGTAACACTAATTAAGCATTTATTATGTGCCAGGTACTGTTTTAAGGACTTTACATAGATGACCTCATTTACATTAAAAGTGAGTAATTTGAAACAACGGAAATTTAATTTGCATACATTACCGCCCACATTCCTATGAGATTATTATCCACAGTTTTATAGCTGAGGAACCAAGGCCCATTTAACTGGATTGTTATCACTGGGTTAGTTTGTGGCCCAGCTGGAACATGAAAACTGGCCGCCTGACTCCATTGTCCTGCTCTTAAACACCGCACTGGATTCTCCATCTATAAAAAGTCAGAAGGGTATCATCATCGAAATGATTTTAACAACAAAAAAGGAGAGAGAAAATTGACTAGGTCTTTGCAAAAGTGAAATTATGTTAGTCTGTGTTTGGTCTGTTTTGTGGCCTTTGGTAAAACCTGATCCTGTTGTGTAAACTGTCAACTACGCTGTGGGGTTGGGTTCAGACACGGAATCCTAGTTTGGGTATTTAACTGTGCTCTTTCAAACACTTAGCGGACAATTAAGTTTGAAAGCAAAAGCAAAAACCCATGCCAAATCTCACGCATCACCTAGTTTACCTCATTTGCTGTACTGCTGGCTCAATCAAAAACAGAACCAAACAATTTTCTGCCTTAGAACTTCAGGTTATTATTATTATTTGCAAGACACTTTATTTCCGTGTCGCGCCTCCCCCTGCCCCCTGCCCCGCACACACAGAGCCCGCTGGGTCTTCACAGCAGTCCGTGTGTTTCTTTCTCTGAAGCATTCCTTCTCACTTGTAGTCCTGTGCGTGTTGGCGCATTTCCTTGTTTAATGCTCTTGTACATTCTCTGTAGCCAAGTGCTGTGGTGCTGTGTCTTTTGTGTTCCCTGCTGAATACCCAGCTCTTACAACCAGGCCTGGCCTAGGTATGGTGCTCAATAAACTTTCGCCAACCATGTGAATAAACGAGTTCAGACTTAAACGCTACCAACTGCTGAAAAGTAAAGTGCCAGTTTTAGATGAAGCGCCGTACCTAGAGTCTGGGTATCTGGACTCAATGCCAGGTTTCTAATAATTATGTGGACTTGGGCAATAAACTCTTTTTTATGCCTTCGATATTTTCATATATGACATGAGAATGAGAATAACTTTGTGGAACAAACATGCATGTCAATAGAGTATAAACGAATACCAGCTACTCTCTTTTTTTTTTCATTCCTTAAGTTTCTTCTTCCTGACAGTAACCCTAGAGGTAGTTACTGTTATTATTTTAATTCTATTCAAATGGGGAAACTGAGTCCCAAAGCTGGTAGTAGGTTTGCCCACACTCACAATCTGTCTGACTCCAGAACCCCCAAGCCCTCTTACTGTGAGGATCAAGTAAGATATTGGGTGTAAAGGCTTTACACAGTGTCTTTTTTTTAAAATTTATTTTAATTGGAGGCTAATTAGTTTACAATATTGTATTGGTTTTGCCATACATCAATGTGAATCCACCAAGGGTGTACACGTGTTCCCCATCCTGAACCCCCCTCCCTCCTCCCTCCCCGTACCATCCCTCTGGGTTGTCCCAGTGCACAAGCCCCAAGCATCCCGCACCCTGCATCAAACCTGGACTGGAGATTCGTTTCTTATATGATAGTATACATGTTTCAATGCCATTCTCCCAAATCATCCCACCCTCTCCCTCTCCCACAGAGTCCAAAAGACTGTTCTATACATCTGTGTCTCTTTTGCTGTCTCGCATACAGGGTTATCGTTACCATCTTTCTAAATTCCATATATATGTGTTAGTATACTGTATTGGTGTTTTTCTTTCTGGCTTACTTCACTCTGTATGATAGGCTCCAGTTTCATCCACCTCATTAGAACTGACTCAAATGTATTTTTTTAATGGCTGGGTAATACTCCATTGTGTATATGTACCACGGCTTACACAGTGTCTTAAATGCTAAACAAACATTGCCTGTTATAACACTCTTTAGTCAGTCTCAGGTGGCATTGGAAGCACCGTTGAAAAGTATCGGGGCAACACTGTGTGGTCTCGTTGTTCAGTCGCCAAGTCATGTCTGACTGTTTGCGACCCCATGGATTTCAGCACACCAAGCTTCCTTGTCCTTTACCATCTCCCAGAGTCTGCTCCAATTCATGTCCATTGAGTCGATGATGCCATCCAACCGTCTCATCCTCTGCTGCCGCCTTCTCCTTTTGCTTTCCGTCTTTCCCAGCATCAGGGTCTTTTTCCAGTGAGTCGGCTCTTTGCCTCAGGCGGTCAGTGTACTGCATCTTCAGCTTCAGCATCAGTCCTTCCAGTGAATATTCACGGTGGGTTTCCTTTAGGATTGACGTGTTTGATCTCCTTCCTTTGTTCTCAGGTAAATCTGAGGCAGTGTTCTTCAAAGAGCTGAAAACACCATTTGTTACTTCATCCGTCTGTCCTTCCATCCACTCATCCATCCATTCATCCAAAATGTTTACTGGTTACCTGCTAAGTGCCAGACACACTGTGCTAAGGAACCACGATTTGAAGAGTTAAACATGGGTGGTTCCTTGGGTAGTTCAGTCTCTTCCAAAGACTTCAGCCTGCCTAAACCTTGTCACATGAGGAAGACTCAGTAAGGGTGTGCTGAACTCAAATCCATTAATAGCGAGAATCGTGTAAGTGGAGAGCTGCATATGCCAGGCCACTGGGGCAGATAGACAGGCCGCTTCCAGGTGAGAGGACCAGGAAGGATGAGTTGACTGTGGCTGGGTCTGGGAGGACAGGTAAGGTGAGGAGGATGCTCCAGGATATGGGAGCAACCTGAGCAAAGGCAAAGGGGTGGGTGGGCTAAGAAGGTCATGCATGGAAGCAGGAGCGGAACCAGTTCGTCAGTTGCTGCCTTTCTTTACCCAGTGCCTCTCTCCTAGTTCAAGGGAAGGAGAACACGTTCCTTAGTTGTCAAGGACAAACAAGGAAATAGGAAGCACATTTCGGCCACCTACTATGTGTCTGAGTCAATATCATTAATATATGCATTTTGTTGGTGTTCAGTCACTCAGTTGTGTCCAGCTTTTTGTGGCCCCATGGCCTGCAGCACGCCAGGCTTCCCTGTCCTTCACCACCTCCCAGAGTTTGCTCAAACTCACGTCCATTGAGTCAGTGATGCCCTCCAAGCATCTCATCCTCTGTCATCCCCTTCTCCTCCAGCCTGCAGTCTTTTCCAGTGAGTCAGCTCTTCACATCAGGTGGCCAAAGTATTGGTGCTTCACATCAGGTGGCCAAAATATTGGTGCTCCAGCTTCAGCATCAGCTCTGCCAATGAATGTTCAGGGTTGATTTCCTTTAGGCTGGACTGTATTAGTTTTATTCTTTGCTAAGTCTTCTGAAGTTGTTGGTATACTGCTATTAGCAATAGTAATTGTAGCAGCAGCAACAGTGCTCTTAGTATGAAAAGTAATACAAGAGTGAGTGACCTAAGTGTTAAATATGCCTTTATTCATATTTCTGGCCTTGACCTGTTTGGTTGACAACTCTTTCAATGTAGACCTTTTGAATTTTTACTATTCCTATACTGACAAAGATTCATACATACACATATGCACACACACACACACACACACACACACACACGGTGAATTACCGCTTGTTCATTTCAAGCTTGACATCAGAGTCCATATATTCTTCAGCAGCTTGCTTTCTGCACTGACTGTGACACCTCGGGGTGGTGTGTGGAGGATGTGGTAGTTATTGTTGTCCACATTTGATAGAAGAGGAGCCCCGAGGCTTACAAAGTCAGGTAACTGGCATAAGTCCGTCAGCTGGCAGGGTTGGGGCTCCAACTAGTCCTGTCTGACTCCAGAACCTGGCTCCCTAAAGCTGCATCCCACCCCCCCTCCTTCTGGGGACAGAGTGAAAGAACTCTTGCTTGACATGACATCTACTGGAAAAGGAGATCTCAGTCATCCTTTATCTCGTTTGAACCTCAAGACCTTCATCTGGTCCTCAAATACAAATCTTATCCCTTCTCTCCTTATCTTGCCCAGAATTCACAGGAGGCTTGCCTAGCATGGCACAAAGCCAAGCCTCCTTTCTCATGTTGCTCCAGGTACCGGTATTCTATATCTAGGCAGCTGTTCTCATCTGTGCCAGACGCTGAAATCTGTTCCATCAACATGACTGTTGGAACCTCTGATTTTTGGAAGCCTTGCCCCATGTAGTGCTCTGTAGCATCATAAAACAATTAGATTTAGGCTTAACATTAATTTGAATTATTGTCCAGTTTCCAGAAAATATATTCTGGAAATATCAAGAGGATGTATTACATGTCTTTGGAGATATTAAGTATTGAATTACAATATTATGTCACCTTCCCTCTGCCATTTCTCTCTCGCTAGCACATACACACTCTCAGCATGGTCTGATTTATGTTTCAACAGCTACCAAGAGAAGCTCTGTACTTAGAGAAATAGTCAGAGATGGATATTGACAGAAGCCGAAATCTCACTCACACGCACGCACACACACACAGGCTGCATCTTAGTAGTGGGGATTGGTTTTCCCCAAAGTGAGGGGAACAGAAGATAACCTGGTGTTACAGCCAGAGCTCTAGACCCAGAGACAGATGGGATGAGTTCTGATTTGGAATCAAATCAGTCAGCTTCCTAGCTGTGCAGTTTAAAACATGTACCTTTGACACCCTTCAGTTTCAATTTCTTTGTCTATAAAATGGGGCTAAAAGTAACATTTACCCTCCAGAGTTATTTCTAGGATCAATTAGATTAATAGCCACAGCAGTGATAAAAAAAATGTCCATTTGAAAAGGTGCACGTGGTCACATGTGATATTCCTGCTAATGCTACAAGGTAAATATTATTCATCTTCCTTTAGATGAAGAAGCTGAGAAACAGAATATTAATCGGATCCCAAGGTTATTCAAGGGCTTCCTGGTGGTTCAGATGGTTAAAAAATCTGCCTGCAGTGCAGGAGACTCAGGTTCCATCCCTGGGTTGGGATGATCCCCTGGAAAAGGGAATGACAACCCACTCCAGTATTCTTGCCTGGAGAATTCCATGGACAATGGAGCCTGGCAGGCACAGTCCGTGGGGTTGCAGAGTCGGACATGGCTGAGCAACTAACACACAAGGTTATCCAAAGAATAAGTGGGAAGGGCACTTTTTGAATTCAGGTTTGCCAATTCCAAGGTCTGTGGTTTCCCCACTGAATTCAAACGAGAAGAGAAGATAGGGTAAGCGATCTGGAGAGAAAGGAACGCGTGTGTGCGTGCACGCGTGCAGGCAGGGACTGAGAGCCTCGAGCAGGCGGGCGCCCGGCCCTGATGCGGTCGACTGGCGTCGAACCCACAGCCTAGTAATGAGACAGGTATGGGAGGAATTGCTAATATGGTTATTCTCAGTGCTCACAGTTGTGAGTCGTCTTTGCCAAACAGCCCCTGACATTCGTGCAGCTTCCTCAGGAAAGGCAAAAAGAAGCGTATTTCATAGAAAAGGGTGGACTAGAAGAAGGGGGAAATGGGTCATGGCACATAGTTAAGCTGCTGGATCTGGAAAATCACACAGGGCATTCATGCTTTTGTTAATTCATCCAGTCAGTCGTGTCTTAGCCACACATTTTGTATTTTCATTACAAGTTTTTTGAACCTAATATGTGCCAGGCATCTCTCTAGGGCCTCTACACTGTTACCTCACTCCTGAAACACATCTCTTTTTGAACAGTTTTTTGTTGGAGTGTAGTTAATTTCTGATCCCTGGGTCGGGAAGATTCCCCAGAGGAGGGCATGGCAGTCCACTCCAGTATTCTTGCCTGGAGAACCCCGTGAACAGAGGAGCTTGGCAGGCTACAGTCCATAGAGTCACAAAGAGTTCCACCCAACTGAACAACTGAGCGTGCACACAGCACACACACAGTTGATTTACGATGTTGTGTTACTTTCTGTTATACAACGAAGTGAATCAGTTATACATATACCCACTCTTTTAAAAAAAAAATAGTTTCCCATATAGGTCAAATTATTGAGTAGAGTTCCTGCAACATATCTGAAAGTAGTAGTGCTTGTTCCTGCCCTGCCCAACTTGTCCCAGGAAACAGAGAAAATCAGAGGAGTGCTATTGAGATGAGCCATGAATCCACACAGAGGAAATGAACATTCTTGGGTAGATGGAAGAAAGTTTTTCTTTTTTTAAATAAAGCTATTGTCTGACTCTTTCCCAGGCAAGACTACCATTTGCACAACTCCAGGAGTAACATCTACACAGGATACAATTTTTCACAGAATTATCTGTGTTTATGTGTATGTAAACATATGCAAGCATATATACATAGACACACTTATACAGTTGTCTATATGAAATACACAATAATATATATGGATAGACAAGGGCTTCCCAGGAGGTGCTAGTGGAAAAGAATCCACCTGCTCCTTGGAAGAAAAGTTATGACCAACCTAGATAGTATTTTCAAAAGCAGAGACATTACTTGCTGACTAAGGTCCGTCTAGTCAAGGCGATGGTTTTTCCTGTGGTCCTGTATGGATGTGAGAGTTGGACTGTGAAGAAGGCTGAGCACCGAAGCATTGATGATTTTTTACTGTGGTGTAGGAGAAGACTCTTGAGAGTCCCTTGGACTGCAAGGAGATCCAACCAGTCCATCTCCAAAAGGAGATCAGTCCCGGGATTTCTTTGGAAGGAATGATGCTAAAGCTGAAACTCCAGTACTTTGGCCACCTCATGTGAAGAGTTGACTCATTGGCAAAGACTCTGATGCTGGGAGGGATTGGGGGCAGGAGGAGAAGGGGACGACCGAGGTTGAGATGGCTGGATGGCATCACTGACTCGACGGACGCGAGTCTGAGTGAACTCCAGGAGTCGGTGATGGACAGGGAGGCCTGGCGTGCTGCAATTCATGGGGTCGCAGAGAGTCGGACACGACTGAGCGACTGGACTGAACTGGACTGGACTGCCAGTGCAGGAGATGCAAGAGAGGCAGGTTCGATCCCTGAATCAGGAAGACCCGCTAGAGTAGGAAATGGCAGCCTACTGCAGGATTCTTCAGTTCAGTTCTGTTGCTCAGTTGTGTCCGGCTCTTTGCAATCCCAGGGACTGCAGCACACCACACTTCCCTGTCCATCACCAACTCCCAGAGCTTGCTCAAACTCATGTCCATTGGGTTGGTGATGCCATCCAACCATCTCATCCTCTGTTGTCCCCTTTTTCACCTGCCTTCAGTCTTTCCTAGCATCAGGGTCTTGTCTTTTCTTTTTTTATTATTATTATTATTTTTTATTTTACTTTACAATAGTGTATTGGAGTCAGTTCTTCACGTTAGGTGGCCAAAGTATTGGAGTTTCAGCTTCAGCATCAGTCCTTCCAGTGAATATTCAGGACAGGATTCCTGCCTGGATAAATTCTATGGACATAGGAGTCTGGCAGACTCCAGTCCATGGGGGCGCAGAGTCAGACACAACTGAGCGACTGAACACATCGATAGACATATTAATATAATTATGCATAGAATGCACTTTTGCTGTGTAAGTTTTATTCCCTGAAATAGTGCAATGCAGAGGCCCTAGCCAGGCACAGTCCTGTCCTTAGGCAATTCAAATATATTTAATAGTCATAGAAGCTCCATGAAATAACTATTCCTGTTGTATAGATATGGAAATTGAGTCCTACCAAGATTAAGTGATTTGTTCCAAGGTCACACAGTTATTGAATGCCTGGGCTAGGATTTAATCCATGCTTGTTTGACTCCAAAATCCAGACCTTTGCCTTCCACCCAAGTTCATGTCTTATGTGAGCAACTGACAGAGAAGAAAGTTTTTCAATAGTAGCAAAGCAGAGCTAAAGGATCTTTGAGTTTTCTGAGCAACTGTCTATCAGGCTCATTCAAGAAGCACTGATCTTAGATCAAAAAGAAATCTGAGACCAAGATTGGGTTTGATGATAAATGCCCAATGAACTAATGAAGGCCTTTTTTTAAAAAAAAGGAGACAAAATAACTGAATTATTAAAAGTAAATAGCTGCTTTTAATCTCCACAATTATTCTTTAAAATTTTAAGTTACTTAAAGAAAAACGAGAAGCATTTTATGACTTTGTTCTTTTTTCCTGCTGCCTAGCTTGATACCAAGTTGTTATTCCCTGGGGAGAGAAATAATTTTTTGAGATTTCAACATTTCAAACCTCTTTTGTTCAGACTCAAACACCCCTAACTCAACTTTGAAGCAAGAGCAGGGATATGTAAAAGCCTGTAGAATTCTGTGGCAATCTGTTTTAGCCAGACTTTGATCACAATTTGAGGTGGGGAAGACAGAAAGTGGTAGAAACACAACAATTGCCTGGAGCAAATATGGGTCTGGCACTTCAGACCTCTATTTGGGGAGAGGGAGCAACACTTTGAAACAAGTTTATTTGGAAGTATGTCTTTTTCTAACATAGAATACCAGTGGGCTGTCTATATCCGTGCTTCCTTTTCTGGGACATCTAGTGATGGATTCTTCAGTATCTCTTATATGACATGGGGCTCACAAGTATATTAACATTTAATCTTCCCATTGAAGGATCTCTAGCTTATGACAGCTTACTTCCATGGAATCTACTCTTTTATTCTTTTTAAATTTAATTTTTACTGAAGCCTCGTTAATTTGCAATGCTGCGTTAGTTTCAAGTGTATGGCAAAGTGAACAGCTAGTATTATTTTTCAGATTATTTGCCGTCATAGGTTATTGCAGGATAATGGGGCTTCCCCGGGGGTACTGTGCTGTGTTGTATTTAGTTGCTCAGTCTTGTCTCTTTGTGACCCCATGGACTGTAGCCCACCAGGCTCCTCTGTCCATGGGGATTCTCCAGGCAAGAATACTGGAGTGGGTTACCATGCCCTCCTCCAGGGGATCTTCCCAACCCAGGGATTGAACCTAGGTGTCCTGCATTGCAGGCAGATTCTTTACTGTCTGAGCCACCAGGGAAGCCATCCCAGGTGGTGCTAGTGGTAAAGAACCTGCCTGCCAATGCAAGAGACATAAGAGATCCCTGGATCAGGAAGATGCCCTAGAGAAGGGCATGACAACCCACTCCAGTATTCTTACCTGGAGAATCCCATGAACAGAGGAGCCTTGGAGGGCTATAGTCCATAGAGTCTCAAAGAGTAAGACACAACTGAAGCGACTTAGCATGCACACATGCAAAAGATATTGAGTATAGTTCCCTGCTATATAGCAGGTCACTATTGTTTACCCATTTTACATATAGTGGGCTTCCACTGCGGCTCAGCTGGTAAAGAATCCGCCTGCAATGCAGGAAACCTGGGTTCGATCCCTCGGTTGAGAAGATCCCTGTAGAAGGGAAAGGCTACCCACTCCAGTATTCTGGCCTAGAGAATTCCATGGACTGTATAGTCCATGGGGTCGCAGAGAGTTGGATACAACTGAGTGATTTTCACTTTCACTTTTCACTTTCACAACCAAGCTGCTGTTCCCTCTCCCATCCAGTGATGTTGGGAGTGCTAGGAACCAGGTCAGGCAGTGGACTGGGCACCTGTGGAATGAATGAAAATAGCTTCGCTCAAATGAGGGTTTGTATCCTGGACCCCACTAACCCCCACGGTGCCCACAGATAGAACTGTATTTCAGTTATCGGTTTCCTCTGTAATATTATGCGTTGTTTTAGATATTTGAAAATTTTATTCTGAGAAATGATCCATAGGGACCCATGACACAAAATAAAAAGTTAATAAATCGAGCAAATGCCAGGCTTAGAAGATAAGTCGCTGTCAAAAAAGAGGTACTACATCAGTTTGCTCAGGCCGACATAAGAGTTCCACAGGTGACGTGGCTGAAACAACAGACGTTTATTTCCTCGCGGTTCTGAAGGCTAACATCTGAGGTCAACGTGTGGTCAGGGTCAGTCTCTTTTGAGGACCTCTCTCCTGGGCTTGGCGATCGCTGTCTGATGGCCGTCTTCCCCCTGGTCTTCACATGGTCTTCCTCCTGTGGGTGTCTGTATCCTAATCTCTTTTTCTTGGAAGGACAGGAAATGTCCTCACCCTCATGACTTCATTTAACCATAATTATCTCTTTGAAGATCTTGTCATTATAATAGACATGAGGTGCAGACAAATACTGTTTGGTTCCACCCATTTGACGTACCCTGACTTCCCTGATGGCTCGGTGGTAAAGAATTTGCCTGCCAGTGCAGGAGACTCGGGGTTGACCCCTGGGGCAGGAAGATCCCCTGCAGAAGGAAATGGCAACTCACTCCAGTATTCTTGCCTGGGAAACCCCATGGCCAGAGGACCCTCGTGGGCTACAGTCTGTGGGGTTGCAAAAGAGTTGGACACGACTTAGCAACTAAACTACAATGTGAGGTGCCTAGAAGAGTCCGATTCCTAGTCTGAAAGTACGTTGATAGATGCCAGGGACATGGGTGGGGTGAGAAGGGGAGATGGGGAATTAGTGTTTAATGTGGACATGAGCTAAACTGGGGAGTTTAGGAAGGTGAAAAATTTGGGAGATGGATGATGATGAGAGATGCTTGATACTGCAAATATACTTCGTGCCCCTGAACTGATCAGTTAAGTATGGTTAAAATAGTATGTTTTATGTGACTTTTTCCACAATAATAATAATAATTAAAAAAAAAAAAAAACTTAAAGGGTTGTGTCATCAAGCACAGTCACATTCTGAGGCACTAGGCATTAGAACTTCAGCTAAGGAATTTCAAGTCAGCCCATGACAGGTAGGGACAGTCCAGAGAAACAGGTTTAAGTTGATCCAAGGAGAAGAGAACAGAATGACAGAAAGAACAAGAGCGGCCAGGAGAAGTTCAGGTTAGGGATTAAAGTTTGTGGAAGATTCCCTTTTCAGAGATGATTGTACAAGAACCACGCCCCCACCCCCCGCACCCTCCTACCCCATGACCCTAGAAGAGCTGCTGCTCTCTCCCCAAGGCCGAGCACCCCCAGCTACCACGCGGTCTCTGCTCACTCTCACAAACCCTCAAGCTGTGGTTTTTAGCCTCACGTTTACAGAGTGATTGCCCCTTAAGTAGTGTTCAGTCCAAGGCTGGTGGCAGAATGCATTCAGGCCTGGCTTGGGGCTCTGTGGGTGGGGGGGTGAGGGGTGAGGTAGGACTGAGTGCGTTTTTCAGGGATCTTGTGGGGCTGAAGGTGATGGGCTCCTCATTTCTGCTCCCCCATCATTTGTCTTCCCTCCTGCACCTGGAAAGACAGTCCCTCCAGGTCTAAGTCAGATGGGGTCATCATGGAGTTACATGATGTAACAGAGAGAAGGAAACCTGTGATTGTATGACACCCAAGGAAAGAGGGTACAGAAGGGAGAGCTGAATACTTCGGGCTGAAACAGTTCCCTGAGCTTCCTTCGTGAAGACCATCTTTCAGCCATGCAGCCCTTCCCTCTGGCTCCCCGGTGTCCACCGTGACCAGAGCCTTCTTTTCAGATCTTCTCTCCATGGCTGTCAGAGGTCTGCATCATGATGGGAGGTGTCATGAAAGGGATCTGCACTGCTGTCTGGCTCCCCAGGCAGTTCTGTCTGGTGACACCTCCTTCCGGGGTATTTTTAGTCTTGCCCATAGCTTTCTTTCTATGTCTTTGGGGGCTGATGTGCCTCTGGCTCTCCCGACTCCACCACGGAGTGTCCTGAGCTCCCCGGCTCACCCCTGATCTATGCTGCACGATTACAGGAGCAGGCTTATAATCAATGTAATTGAAGATCAGAGTTAATGAGGACCTCCGTGCCCGTGCGGTCCCCTGAGCAATGCTGAGCTTCAGATGCGAGATAAGGAAACGATTGGGCTGAACTGAAAATCCATTTGGTTAATTAGATGATGTATATTCCTACAGCCAGGGGGAGAAAAATATGTATATATTTAAAAATAAGGAAACATGACATTTTGAAGTTGAGATTTTGGAAGAGATTCTTTTCAGAGTCATTGCTGTCTGAAGAAATTGATGTGAGCACGAAGAAGAATCTCAGAGCATCCAAACAGGGATATTTTTGATCCTAAGTCAAGAAAATAAAGTAGGGGTCCATTGGAAAACTAAAGGTGTGAAACACCTGGAGAAGGGTGTTTTTATTCCTTTGCTATGGATTTATTCTCGAAGTACTGCTAGAATTTACCCGGGGAAAATTGCTTGCTCCTCTTTGACTTACGACTCTCTCTCTCCGTTCGCCCACCCTCATTCTACACACACACACACCCCAACACTAAGACACACACACCTTCAGAACCTCCGCTACACTGTAAGCACTCTGGTGACTATAGTTATATAAGGCATGGTCTTCAAGAAATTCACAATCTAGATGGGAAGATAAGAAAAGGAGGATTGAAAACCATAGTTTGTCGTGAGATTTGCCACCTTGAACTTCCTCCCTTCCTTCCTGGACAATAAGTTCTCATGGGTGGACACCATATTTTGCTCATCCAGAGCATAAGGATAGGAAATAACACTTAATAGGTGCTTTATTTGTTAAATGGACAAAAGAATGAGTGAATGAATCTTTGACGGCATATACAGCCATTAGTGGAGTCAGCCACTTTGTAATTATTGAAGAGATTAAGAGGCATTGAGCCAGGTCTGAACACAAGGCTTCAGAAGCAAATTCCACCTCAACTTTTGTCTGGTTTGTTGATCTTTATTGCATTCTTCAAATTGTAGCTTTATTGCACTTCTTCGAAGTGTAGTCTTTAAGCTACACTTTGAATTCCTCTCCAATTCCCCTTTTACCTTTCCCTTATATCTACTTGACTTCCCTGGTGGCCCAGACGGTAAAGCATCTGCCTACAATGCGAGAGACTTGGGTTCAATTCCTGGGTTGGGAAGATCCTCTGGAGAAGAAAATGGCACCCTACTCCAGTACTCTTGCCTGGAAAATCCCATGGATGGAGGAGCATTGTAGGCTACAGTCCATGGGGTCGCTAAGAGTCGGACACGACTGAGCGACTTCACTTTCACTTTATATCTACTTAATGCTCATCACTTTTGGGCAGTTCTTACAGTACTCTTTTGGTGTTTAGTCCCTAAGTCACGTCTGATTCTTGAAACTCCATGGACTACAGCATGCCAGGCTTCTCTGTCCTTGTCTATCTCCCAGAGTTGGCTTAAAATCATGTCCATTAAGTCAGTGATGCCATCCAACCTTCTTGTCCTCTGTTGCCCCTTTTTCCTCTTACCCTCAATCTGTCCCAGGATCAGGGTCTTTTCCAGTGGATCAGCTTTTTGCATCAGGTGGCCAAAGTATTACAGATTCAGCCTCAGCGCCAGTCCTTCCAATGCATATTCAGGGTTGATCTCCTTTAGGGTTGACTGGTTGGATCTCCTTGCAGTCCAAGGGACTCTCAAGGGTCTTCTCCAGCACCACAGTTCAAAAGCATCAATTCTTCACCACTCAGCCTTCTTTATGTTCCAACTATCACATCTATACATGACTACTGGAAAAACCATAGTTTTGACTAGATGGAACTTTGTCAGCAAAGTGATGTCTCTGCTTTTTAATACGCTGTCTAGGTTTGTCACAGGTTTGCTTCCAAGGAGTAGGTGTCTTTTCATTTCAGTCACTGTCTGTGGTGATTTTGAGCTCAAGAAAATAAAATCTACCTCTGTTTCCATTGTATCCCCATTTACTTGCCATGAAGTGATGGGACCAGATCCCATGATGTTAGTTTTTTGAATGTTGAGTTTTAAGCCAACTTTTTCACTCTCCTGTTTCACCTTCATCAACAGGCTTTTTAGTTCCTCTTCACTTTCTGCCATAAGGCTGGTATCGTCTGCATATCTGAAGTTGTCGATATTTCTCTTGGCAACCTTGATTCTAGTTTATGATTCATCCAGCCTGACATTTCTCATGATGTACTCTGCATAAAGTTAAATAAGCAGGGTGACAATATACAGCCTTGATGTACTCCTTTTCCAATCGTGAACCAGGCCATTGTTCCATATCTAGTTCTAACTGTTGCTTCTTGACCTGCATAGAGATATTTCAGGAGGCAGGTAAGGTGATCTGGTATTCGCATCTCTTGAAGAATTTTCCACAGTTTGTTGTGATTCACACAGTCAAAGGCTTTAGTGTAGTCAGTGAAACAGATATAGATGTTTTTGTGGGAAATGAAAGTGATAGACACTCAGTTGTGTCCAACTCTTTGCAACGCCATGGACTATATAGTCCGTGGAATTATCCAGGCCAGAAAACTGGAGTGGGTAGCCTTTCCCTTCTCCAGGGATCAAACCCAGGTGTCCCACATTGGAGGCGGATTCTTTACCAGCTGAGCCACAAGGCAAGCCCGAGGGTACTGAAGTGGGTAGCCTATCCCTTCTCCATGGGTCTTTCTGACCCAGCAATCAAACCGGGGTCTCCTTGTCGAGGGTGTATTGTATCTACCTCTGCATACATTGGGCTTCCCTGGTAGCTCAGCTGGTAAAGAATCCACCTGCAATGAAGGAGACCTGGTTTGGGAAGATGGCCTAGAGAAAGGAATGGCTACCCACTCCAGTATTCTCGCCTGGAGAATCCCATGGATAGCAGAGCCTGGCAGGCTGCAGTCCATGGGATCACACAGAGTCAGACACGACTGAACCCCCGAGCACCCACCATGCATTTGATCTCCCTTGTTATTCCGCAGTTTTCTTGCTGGAGTCCGTCTGTCTTTGAATCTTTATGCCTGTTTCTTACTCGGAGCAGTTTAATGAATGTTGGGTGAATGAACATGGTTTATGCCTTGATAGACTTTTCAGTTCCTTTCTCTCACTCTCTGTTGTGGCAGCTGGTGCATATCCTTGCCCCTTCGTCCTGAGTCCCTCTAGCGTCTCTACTTTCATCATCCACAACAGTTCAGTTCTCCGGGTGAACAAGAGCTCAGAAGCCATGACGGCAGATTTCAAGTTTTGGTTTGGAATTAGGGAGACTCTGAAGGGCTAGTCTTGCATTCTGACTCCCGTGCGTGAGTGCACATGTGCATGCTAAGTCGCTTCATTCGTGTCCAACTCTGTCCAACACTGTGGTCTGTAGCCCACCAGACCCCTCTGTCCATGGGATTCTCCAGGCAAGAATACTGGGGTGTGTTGCCATATCCTCCTCCATGGGGTCTTCCCAACCCAGCGATCGAACCTGAGCCTCTTGTGTCTCCTGCGTCAGAAGGTGGGGTCTTTACCACTAGAGCCACCTGAGAAGCCCCGCAGGATGAAAAAAAAATTAAGTTTTGGGATCAAGGCAGAAGCATGTCTGCTTCCTAATTCCATCATAAAGTGAGTGACACTTTCCTCTAGTCAAGTATGGGACTTTAACTTCATTATTTCATTCAACAGATACTCACCAAACTCCTAGTATGTGCCATATCTTTTACTGGGGGCTGGATTGATAAGGACTGATGAATGAATCATGATTTCTTTCCTGCAGGAAAGGAGAAAGGAGAAGCCCTTCAACACCATAGGGACACACTGAAGGGGATGTACAGACTACCCAAAGAGGATTAGAAGGACCAAGGAAGGCAACTCTGCCTGATACCCAACCACAGCCTCGATTCTCAAGAGAATCTGGAATAATGGGCATGTCCTAGCTTTGGATGCTGAAAAACTTGGGTCAAGTTTCTCCTTTGGCCACTTACTAGTTGTGCAAATTTGACTAAATCAGTCTGTCTCTCTGAACCTTATGTTGTCTGTCTGTAAAAGGGGGCCATACTTATCCTGCCAGGCTCTTGTAAGGATTAAGTGAACGCTTATCCCAGGATCTGGACGCAATAGCATGTTCAAAGGATAGTAACTCCCTTCTGTCATTAAAACCAGCATATTATCTTTTTTAAAGACATTGAAGACAACTTACTTTTGGGTGAGTCACTTCCGAAGAGAATCATGTTTCTCATATTTGAAAAGATCTGTTAATCAGTATTGCCTTCAGAGCTTCCAAGATCAGAAGAAATTTAAATAGTAGTCAAAATAGCTCCGGCAAGTTGCGATTTCGCCATGTGCCAGGGACTTGACATACTGTAGTGGATGTTGTGACACTGCTTCCAAATCTCTTATTAGAACCCGGGCACTCATTCCTCCAGCTGCCTCGAATGTTGACGGTTGAACACTCTGAGTCTTTCTTGGAGAAGTGCCCTCCACTGAAAAGGATTACTTCACCGGAACTTTGGTCCCTTCCCCAGGGATGTCTCTGCCCCTATGATGGTTAGTGTTGAAGCGACAAAGACCTAACACCTTTGTCTTGATTTGGATTACCAGTCTAAAGGACCCTCTCTGCTCCAGTGCTTCCCGAGGCATCAGCTGTAACTACATGCAATCCACCTTCTCCCTCTGCCCCATCCCACTTCGCTCATGTCCCTAACAAAAGAACATCCCCCAAAACCTCCTGCATCCCAGTGTCTGACTTGGAGTCTGATTTCTGGTGAACCTGACCCAAGACAAATGCATTGTGTCATTTAATCTTTATCTTTTTTTTTTAATCCTGTGAAAGGAAAATCAATATCTACCTCTTTCTTAGGCTTTGACTGAGAATGTGTTTTCTTGCCCAAGCTTACAGAACCAGGAGGTAGCAGACTGAAGATCTCAATACCTGTCTTGCCAGCTCTATTCTCTTCATCCCTGTGCTGTGTCACTTTCCTAAACTAGTGGGATTAGCCAAACTCAGCCCTGGGACATAATTCAATATCTATCCCTCAGTCTTTAGTGAGAATAAATACAAGAATTATCCATTTAAACAGCATGACTGTGCTTTTCAAAAGAAAAATCTGTAGTTGATACTGACGTTCGGTGCCTTGCACATGGACCCATGTGACATGTTTCTGCTCGGGCTTAGTTCCAGAGGGGAAAATATGGCTTTGTAGATAGATTTGCATATCATCCCTTGCCAGAAAATTTGAAATATGGAATCCAACAGACTCCTTCTTCTTGTTCTTCTTCTTTTTTTTTTTTCTTTTTTCCTTTAGCTGCCAAGGATTTGAAGGCTAACTTCAAATGTGGTCATTCCCTTATCTCTGAGCCTGATGCTATCTACTCCTTATGCTTTTCATACAGAGTCCTCTTCATCCTCACCAAAACCATATTGTCCACTGCGCTTTTATTTAGAAATTCATTTCATATGATGATATAAATCATACCATGTGTGTGAATTAGAGAAGATAACATTGCCTGCCATGTTACATCCTTTTCAGAGAATCTTAGCTCCTCAGGGAAGCCAGGTAGTATTTGAAGTAGTCCTTGCTCTCTGCTCACTTCATTGGCCCACAGCTGGGTACCAGAGCCAAGATGAGCCTCACCATTGGTTAGCTGGCAGGGTCTGATGTGACCTGACAGGTTGCTGCCAAATCCTCAGGATGTCTATTAACTGAGTCCTTCTTTGGAAAATTTAAATTGCATTCATGAAAGTTTTTTTTTTTTTTTTTTGCTTGATAGTGATATAGAGAGAAGGCAATGCAGGGAGAGAAGCTGAGTCATGCTAATTTTGAAACAATTTAAAATCTCCTCCTGCTGAGGTCTCTAGATCTGCCATAAATCTAGAGCCACTTTGTGGTTCTGTGTCCAGCTTTGTGCAGCCTGGTCCTTTTTGAACTGTTTTTATCCCTCTTTCCCCCATGAAATCCCACTTTCACTGTATTGCTACATATATGCTCTCACTGTCTATGACTAATGTGCCGTCACCTTCAATGGACTTCTGTTACCTGACCCCAGAGAAGATATGTATGAAGCTCATGTGTATGTGGGCCTCCCAGGTGGTGCTAGTGATGAAGAAGCTGATGCCAGGGCAGAAGATGCAAGAGACTTGCATTCAGTCCCTGATTGGGGAAGCTGCCCTGGAGGAGGAAATGGCGACCCACTCTAGTATTCTTGTCTGGAGAATCCCATGGACAGAGGAGCCTGGAGAGCTACAGTCCATAGGGTTCCAAAGAGTTGGACACAACTAAGCAACTTAGCATGTGTACACACGTATGCGTGTGCATATGTGTGTGTTAATCCACATATGGCTGTATGTATATATGTGTCTGTGTATGTGCATGTTAAAAAGGCGCAATTTTGGAGCCTAGATTGCCAATTTAGAGTCTTTTGTTTGGCCCTCGTAAGCTTTACAGAAAAAAATTTCAACCATCATTTTCAAACTGGTGGATCACAGCAAAAGTCTGAATTTTCTGCCTCTTCTGATGAAAACCTAGCACCACTTACCTTTAGACCCATTTGACCAGAGCTGGCAGGAGCTGAGCTGCAGGTGCTCCATGTGAATAGAGCCCACAGCACCCAGCTCACCCCAAGCTCTGCCTTTCCTTATTGTTTCCCAGCATTACGGCATTTTCCATTGCATGGGTGCTGCTTTTTGTTTTGGAGGTGCTACAGACCTTTTGAATCATCCCTCTCTCTCTCACCCTCTTTCTCTATCCCTCATACAATAAAATAAAACAACCTAAGCCAGAGGCCACCGTGCCATTTCCCTTACACTCAGCTAGTATTTCCCATGGATGTCATCTGCCTGCCCCCTGTGGACTATTAGTGATCTATTTCAAGGGGGATGCATGGGTGACAGAAACAAAACCTTTTTGTATTTTAAATACGAACCTTCACGTTGCGAACTTTCAAAGATGAGAATGTGTGTTCACATGTCCAGTCATATAAGTTAGTTCACGTGAATGTCATCGTCTGTAAAAGCTGGGTACCAAGGCTCACCCTGTTGGACTTATGAACGTGCTCTGGGAACAGAACTTGTTTGTATGCAGGGAACTTAATGCATTCAATCATTCTTTTCTAGGACAAATCAGGCACTGGCTAAGCACTTTAGCCACATTAATTTATTTCATTTTCACAACACTGGGGTGGGTTCTGTTAGTATTCCCATTTACAGACAATGTGGCTGAGACCCAGGGGAGTGAGTGGCTCCCCAAAGCCTAGGGCTGGCAATGGTGGATCTGGGATTTGAACGCGGGTCTCTTAGTCTTGAGGGCCTGACTGTCAAGCACTCGGTAGGACTGTCTCTCGTGTCTGACTTGTCTGTCCCCGTCGGTCGCCCACACCATAACTTGCACACTGTAAATGCTCTGTGAAGGTGCGTAGATCTGCGACAACAGAGGACCTGTGCTGAGGGGAGTGGCTTGTATGCACCTGTCTTTTTCCTGCCCTGTACATCAGCAGCAAGACACCTGTGTCCGAAAATCATGCAGAAAGTAGCTGTCTTTCTCTCTGTTCCCCTACAGGGAGCAGCTTTGTGGTGAGTGAAGGGAGCTACCTGGACATCTCCGACTGGTTAAACCCAGCCAAGCTGTCCCTGTATTACCAGATCAATGCCACCTCCCCGTGGGTGAGGGACCTCTGCGGACAGAGGACCACAGATGCCTGTGAGCAGCTCTGCGACCCAGAAACCGGTGAGCCATGGGCAGGGCTGGGGACCGGAGAAGGTATGGGCCGCAGAGGGTCTGCACTCCTGTCCAAAGAATTGTGGCTTCTCGGTGATTGACGAGGGGCTTTATGCAAAGTGTCCATCAGTCCCATTGGTGGTTAAACTATGTGCTGTCACTGGCTGATGGGGAAGCAGATTCTTGTAAAACCACAGTATCTCAGAAAGGACCACAGAAAATGCCTAGGCCAGTTTCAGCAAAGAGGAGTCTGAATGTCACCAGACAGCCCTGAGCTCAGATCCTATCTACCTCTTCCTTGCTGGGTGTTCTTTATCATTTTTTCCTTATAGAAATATAATTGGCATATAGAGTTGTATAGGTTTTAGGTGTAAAATGTGATGATTTAATCCATATATAGGGCAAAATGATTACCATAATAAGGTTCCTTACCACCTCTACCGCCTGACATTCTTAGCTTCTTTGTGTGTATATGGTGATAACATTTAAGACCTACTCTCTCAGGAGTTTTCAAGATACAGCAGGATTGTTCCACTATTCTGTACACTAGATCCCCAGACCTTTTTTTGTTTTTAACCTTAAAAGCAGAAATGTTGGCCATCAGGTCCAAGCTAACTGGGCATTTTTTAGTAAGACACTTCCTCTCTCTGAATACTAGAACATGAAAATAGCATCTAACCCACAAGTCTGTTGTTTGGATTAAATGAGATAATATATGCAGAGCTTCAAGTAGATTCCTTTATTCATTCTTTTGGCTGACACATATTGAGTAGTTGGACAGGTTTCTAGGCACTGGGGACATAGCAGTCCCCAACAAAAAATGTGGTCCACTGGAGAAGGGAATGGCAAACCACTTCAGTATTCTTGCCTTGAGGACCCCATGAACAGTATGAAAAGGCAAAATAATAAGATACTGAAAGAGGAACTCCCCATGTCGGTAGGTGCCCAATATGCTACTGGAGATCAGTGGAGAAATAACTCCAGAAAGAATGAAGGGATGGAGCCAAAGCAAAAACAATACCCAGCTGTGGATGGGACTGTTAATAGAAGCAAGGTCCGATGCTGTAAAGAGCAATATTGCATAGGAACCTGGAATGTCAGGTCCATGAATCAAGGCAAATTGGAAGTGGACAAACAAGAGATGGCAAGAGTGAACGTTGGCATTCTAGGAATCAGTGAACTAAAATGGACTGGAATGGGTGAATTTAACTCAGATGACCATTATATCTACTACTGTGGGCAGGAATCCCTTAGAAGAAATGGAGTAGCCATCATGGTCAACAAAAGAGTCCAAAATGCAGGACTTGGATGCAATCTCAAAAACAACAGAATGATCTCTGTTCATCTCCAAGGCAAACCATTCAATACCAAGGTAATCCAAGCCAAGGCCCAACCAGTAGTGCTGAAGAAGCTGAAGTTGAACAGTTCTGTGAAGACCAACAAGACCTTCTAGAACTAACACCCCCAAAAGATTTCCTTTTCATTATAGGGGACTGGAATGCAAAAGTAGGAAGTCAAGAAACACCTGGAGTAACAGGCAAATTTGGCCTTGGAGTAAGGAATGAAGCAGGGCAAAGGCTAATAGAGTTTTGCCAAGAGAACACACTGGTCATAGCAAACACCCTCTTCCTACAACACAAGAGAAGACTCTACACATGGACATCGCCAGATGGTCAACACAGAAATCAGATTGATTATATTCTTTGCAGGGAAAGATGGAGAAGCTCTATACAGTCAACAAAAACAAGACCGGGAGCTGACTGTGGCTCAGATCATGAATTCCTTATTGCCAAATTCAGACTTAAGTTGAAGAAAGTGGGGAAAACCACTAGACCATTCAGGTATGACCTAAATCAAATCCATTATGATTATACAGTGGAAGTGAGAAATAGATTATGGGACCAGATCTGATAGAGTGCCTGATGAACTATGGATGGAGGTTCATGACATTGTACAGGAGACAGGGATCAAGACCATCCCCATGGAAAAGAAATGCAAAAAAGCAAAATGGCTGTCTGAGGAGGCCTTACAAATAGCTGTGAAAAGAAGAGAAGTGAAAAGCAAAGGAGAAAAGGAAAGATATTCCTATTTGAATGCAGAGTTCCAAAGAATAGCAAGGAGAGATAAGAAAGCCTTCCTCAGCAATCAAGGCAAAGAAATAGAGGAAAACAACAGAATGGGAAAGACAAAAGATCTCTTCAAGAAAATTAGAGATACCAAGGGAACATATGCAAAGATAGGCTCGATAAAGGACAGAAATGGTCTGGACCTAACAGAAGCAGAAGATATTAAGAAGAGGTGGCAAGAATACACAGGAGAACTGTACAAAAAAGATCTTCACAACCCAGATAATGACAATGGTGTGATCACTCACCTAAAGCCAGACATCCTGGAATGTGAAATCAAGTGGGCCTTAGAAAGCTTCACTATGAACAAAGCTGGTGGAGGTGATGGAATTCCAGTTGAGCTCTTTCAAATCCTGAAAGATGATACTGTGAAAGTGCTGCACTCAATATGCTAGCCAATTTGGAAAACTCAGCAGTGGCCACAGGACTGGAAAAGGTCCGTTTTCATTCCAATCCCAAAAAAAGGCAATGCCAAAGAATGCTCAAACTACCACACAGTTGCACTCATCTCACACACTAGTAAAGTAATGCTCAAAATTCTCCAAGCCAGGCTTCAGCAATACGTGAACCACGAACTTCCAGATATCCAAGCTGCTTTTAGAAAAAGCAGGGGAATCAGAGATCAACTTGCCAACATCCAATAAACATCTATTTCTGCTTTATTGACTATGCCAAAGTCTTTAACTGTGTGGATCACGATAAACTGTGGAAAATTCTGAAAGAGATGGGAATACCAGACCACCTGACCTGCCTCTTGAGAAATCTGTATGCAGGTCAGGAAGCAACAGTTAGAACTGGGCATGGAACAACAGACTGGTTCCAAATAGGAAAAGGAGTATGTCAAGGCTGTATATTGTCACCCTGCTTATTTAACTTATACGCAGAGTACATCATGAGAAACGCTGGACTGGAAGAAGCACAAGCTGGAATCAAGATTGCCGGGAGAAATATCAATAACCTCAGATATGCAGATGACACCACCCTTATGGCAGAAAGTGAAGAGGAACTAAAAGGCCTCTTGATGAAAGTGAAAGAGGAGAGTGAAAAAGTTGGCTTAAAGCTCAACATTCAGAAAACTAAGACAATGGCATCTGGTCCCATCACTTCATGGGAAATAGATGGGGAAATAGTGGAAACAGATTTTATTTTTTGGGGCTCCAAAATCACTGCAGGTGGTGACTGCAGCCATGAAATTAAAAGACGTGTACTCCTTGGAAGGAAAGTTATGACCAAGCTAGATAGCATATTCAAAAGCAGAGACATTACTTTGCTGACTAAGGTCCGTCTAGTCAAGGCTATGGTTTTTCCTGTGGTCATGTATGGATGTGAGAGTTGGACTGTGAAGAAAGCTGAGCACCGAAGAATTGATGCTTTTGAACTCAGCACTCGCATGCCATGGGCTCAGCACTCACAGAAAAACCAGTGGGGTTGGAGGGGAGCGGGGAGAGGTGTTAGGAGGCAAACCTGAAAAGCAGAAGGCTGGTGGTGGGGAGAGGGCGTGCATGATGAGAGGAGGTTGCAGGGCCTTGTATAGGAGGATGAGGACTTCGGATGTTACTCTGAGTGAGGCGAAATCCATTGGAGAATTCTGCGCACAGAAGCAGCTTGATCTTGTAGGTCAAGTGCAGCTGACCTACATGGTAACAGGACCAGTCTGGCTGCCGTGTGGCAAGTCAGCTCAAAGGGTATTCAAGGGTGCTGTTATTCTTTTTTTTTAATTGTACTTTTAAAAAATTATTTGTTTATTTGGATGCACCGGATCTTAGTTGCAGCACTTGGGATATTCAGGCTTCTCTCATCCCCATCTGTCAGGTTGTACCATATCTCTGTAGTTCAGATAGATTTTGTGTTCACAGTCTATGTTCTTTCCTTGCACTTCCTATACTTCTAAACTTTGTATATAATACATATATGTGTATTGTGTACATATATACACACATATATAATGTTTTATTTGGGGGCATTAATGTTCAGTCTTTGTGTTGTAAGGTTTTATGAGTTTTGACAAACTCTCCTTGTGTAGCTATTATTTATTTACTTGGCCACACCAGATCTTACTTGCAGCATGTGAGATAGTTCTCTGCCCAGGGATTGAACCTGGGCTCCCTGCATTGGGAGTGCGGAGTCTTAGCCACTGGACCACCAGGAAATTTCCAAGGCTACAATTATTGATATCAGAAAATCAGAACACCTGAATTCAAACCCTGTTTCTATCACTTACCACATATCTTGGGCAAATCATTTCAGCCTCTATAAATTTAGTGTCCTCATCTGTAAAATGGGGATAATGATGCACTACCTGCCTTGTGGGGCTATGATTGAGCTAATTTGTATAAAAGAGCTTCTCAAGTCAACTTCACTCCTCTTCCCACCTTCCAAACTCAGATGCTATAAAGTGATGTGCAAAGAGCTTCACCAGCACTTTTCGCTGAGGGTGGACCAGTAATAGTGGAGGGAGGCAACAGTATAAAACCCCAACATGTAGAAATAAGGTGACCCTCTGAAGAGTATGGTGAAAAATCCACTTCTAAACCTCATGGTGATGTGTTGTACTAGTCAAGAGCTTTTTCCCCAAGAAGGCTGATCATAACCACAGGTACTCCTTGGCCTTCTAGCATATCTAAGGCTCCTGCAGTCATGTGAAGATATTAGCCTACTTGTTCCTTTTGTGACAATGGCCTTGATGTGTCTACAGGGAGAATGCGTCCCAGGTAAAACATGAAAAGTAAGCATTGGGATCCAAAAGTCTTATTCAAAGAATAGGTTCTTAGCTGGAGGTAGAAATTTGTGAGTCAACAGCATATAGATAGTATTAACTTGGAATACGCTACATTATTTACTGTCGTGCTTAGTAAGTGGACATCTTACTCATAATTGCTGCCCAATGATAGTTATTAATGTCCACAACCAGGGAACTAGGAGTTAGAGAGGAGATTTGCCAAGATCAGAGAGCAAGTTAGCAATGACGCTTGTTCTCCGTCTTCCCAGCCCTGCGTCTCTTCCCTGTCACTTATACTGGCATCTTTTCTCTGCAGTTTCACCCCTCTCTCCATTAACAGGATGCTGACTCTCTTGCCTGGGAATCTCCCTGCACTGATGCTGTAGAGTAAGGGGTCTCAGTAGCCCAGGTCAGGAGTGCACTGTCTCAACCCAAATTCTCAAGCACTTCTCCAGGGGGCAGCAGTTTGGGAGTAAGGAGAGGGATCCTCCAGGCCAGCCCCTTCGTCTCTGCAGCGTAAGGCAAGGATTTGGCTATCTAGCCATCACTCCATCCTTATCTTTTAGTTGGAAGCCTGTTCAGATGTATTTTTGCAGCCTTTACATAGACCTACTGGGGAAGCTATTTAGCAAAGGAAATGCAGCTCTCGTGTACCATTAGATCAGACAGCTAGATCTCCTTTCTCTTAATTAAAACATTTATACTTTAAGGCACTGTCACTCTAAGCAGTCTCCCTGTACCCACAGCACACACACATGTACACACACACACACACACACACACACACATACACACACTTGATTATCCTCATGCAACAACCAGGAAAACCCTATGGAATTATGTGCTTCTGGAGCTGGTCATGTAGATTCTGCCTCTTTCTTCTTTCCTTAAAAAGTAGACAAGATGGGAAGTAGGAGGGAATGGAAAGGATCCACTTCTTTTCTCCTTCTATGAAGCCTCAGCTAGACAGAGTGGTGAGTGCCTGACGGTCTGATTTTCCAGTTGATCTGCCTTCAGGTGCAAGCCCATGATTTCTGAGAATCTTTTTCACTAGCTACAGGCTTAAAGATGTAATTCCAAAGAGTGGATCATCCAGGGAACAAGTGTGTGTTAGTCAGTTTGAAAATGATCAACTTGCCCAGCAGTATTCCCAAGAATAACATACACATTACATTCACCCCTTAGAGCTGAACGTCACAGGAATCCAATGGGTTGGCCTGAACTTTGTCACCGATGTACTAATGCGCAGAGAAGAAGGGGAAGATAGGACCAAAGTCACGCAGCCAGCAGGAGGCAGAGCCAGGATTCAAGCTCGGGATCCTGAGTTCCTACCCAATGCCTCTCCAGCCCTCAGCAGGTCTAGAGGAAATCTTACATTCCACATCTTTCAAAGGCTGCCAGCTCCTGCTGATGCTTCTGATCCGCGGACTACCCTAGCTACAGCAAAGCTCTAAACACTCTTCCTCCCAAATGGTCCTCTTGGGTTCTGAACAGACACCAAGAGGCCTGGGCAGACATATCTGTTAATCCATTAATCTTGACCAAACCACACTCGAATTTCATTCTTTTTTTGTTTCATTAGACTGGAGGTTGGAAACAAGAAGAGAAGATAAGCCCAGGATAATAATTAGTGTACAGAAAGATAGCCACATCTCTAGAAAGAATTAGCTTCAGCTCAGACACCTCTGCTCTGGCCTGTGATGACGTTCACAGGCTCACTGTTATCACTTCATCTCTGCCACTATTTGTCGCCTAGCAGTTTCTAGGTACATCGATACCCATAGTTCCTCAAAGGCATCATGCCTTCTCATGCCTGCATCCCCTTCTAAGGCTGTTTCCCCCCCCCTTTAAATGTGTTTCTCCTCCTCTTACTGGAGACCAGGGATGCTTTTCATTTCCATTTCCTGCAGCCCAAACACCCTTCCTCCCAGAGGCATTCATGCGTCACCACCCCTAGCTGTGACCGCATTGAGGGGCCCTCCGCTCTGCTCTCATAGCCTCCCTAGTCCCTATGTCATAGTCCTTGTCCCTGGGCAGAATCACTGTTCTTTCCTTATCTGGATCTATCACCAGACTGTAAGCTTTTGTAGGGGCTGGGTAGGGGGATTCAAGGGCTTCCCTGGTAGCTCAGTTGGTAAAGAATCCGCCTGCAATGCCTGGGACCCCGGTTTGATTCCTGGGTCGGGAAGTTCCCCTGGAGAAGGGATAAGCTACCCTCTCCAGTATTCTTGGGCTTCCCTAGTGGCTCAGACAGTAAAGAATCTGCCTACAATGCAGGAGACCTGGGTTCCATCCCTGGGTTGGGAAGATCCCCTGGAGCAGGGCATGGCAACCCACTCCAGTATTCTTGCCTGGAGAATCCCCATGAACAGAGGAGCCTGGTGGGCTACAGCCCATGGGGTCGTAAAGAGTCAGACACAACTGAGAGACTAAGCATAGCACAGCACAGAGGAATTCAAAGCATGTGTCTTGCTTTTCTGTGTATCTTTAAAACTCAGCATTATGCTGACAGATAATTTGTTCACAAAAATAAAGAGTGAAGCGGGGGAAGAAGAAAATTTCTGACCCCCATGCTCCTTCAAAAATTTTTATTCACCAATTTTCAACTTATTCCTCCATATCCACTTACATATAAACTGAAATTAAATATTTTTCAGCACTAGAGAAATTGGGTCTCCTGGAACTGTCCAGTAGCCACACCAGCTACAGCAGTCTCCAACCTTTTTGGCACTAGAGACTGATTTCCTGGAAGACAGTTTTCCATGGAAGGGAGGGGAATGGTTTGGGAATGACTCAAGCATGTTACATTTATTGCATGTTTTATTTCAATTATTATTAAGTCAGCTCCATCTGAGATCATCAGGTGTTAGATCCGGGGACTCCTGAAGAGGGTCTCACCCTCCCATTCAGCCACAGACATCCCCAAGAACATTGCCTCTTTGCATTCTCCTCTCTGCTCATACTCATAATAGCCCCAGCCCAACACCCCACGCAAAGTTTTACCTTCAGACTAAAGTTCCAAATATTCCTTTCTCTAGTCTGAAATTTTCTTTTTGTCCTTTAATTATCTACTTTTCAAAATTCTATTTACTTAATTACCTCTAATCTCCTCTCAATAGAATGATGACTTCTGCAGTATCACTAAAGTTCTCTTTTGGCCATTGAAAAAGGAAGCCTTATCCTCTACCTAAAATCTTGATTAAAACATGAATTATTATTTGGACACTTCTCTAAGATATTAAAATCTAAACTCCTTAAAGCTTACTACTGTATCATTTATGCCCGAATTCTTCCCAGCTCACTGTCCAGCAGAGCACCTTGCCCTCACAAATCACACCAGACATAAACAGATGGGACTATCTACAGGTAAGGAGTGGAAATAGGAGTGTGAGTCCCCTGAATATATTTTCATGGGGCTTGACTCAAACCCACTATGTAAAATTTATTTCAATTTGTTAAATTCATTCAAGCAAGATTTTCTTAATTCCACAACTCATAAGTCTTGCGTGTTAAGTGCCATGGGAAATCATGGACAAATTGGACAATGTTCCTGCCTTCATGGATTTCACATTTTCACAGGGATAAAAATAATAGGCTCCTCTACAGCTATTATAAAAGACACAATGTGGAATAAATCAAGAACAACCATTTATAGAGTATCTCATGCCTGGGATAAATGGCGAAATGTATTGTAGATGGGGATTTCAGGAGATCCATCATGGAGAAGATGACCTTTTAGCTGAGCCTTGTAGAGTCAGTAGGAAGTACGAGTAAAAGGTGCTTTAGCAGAGGAATCTTGATGATGGAGAAAAGGGGGAAGTAAGTCTAGAATAATTCCCGAAACCAGAGAGCTGCATAGCTAATGGCATCTGTCAAATGTGCTGTGTGTGAGGCGGAAGAAGAGAACTAGGGGAGACGGAGGAGATGAGGTTCGGAAGGTGGGGTGGAGAGAACTCGCAGAAGGAGGAGGGTCTGAAGATTCTGAGAAGCACCAAGGAGTTTAGTAAGACTACTAAACACCACTGAAGATCCCCTGGAGGAGGGCATGGCAACCCACGCCAGTATTATTGCCTGGAAAATCCTCATGAACAGAGGAGTTTAGTAAGACTACTAAACACCACTGAAGATCCCCTGGAGGAGGGCATGGTAACCCACGCCAGTATTATTGCCTGGAAAATCCTCATGAACAGAGGAGTTTAGTAAGACTACTTGGCCACTGAAAAAGGGAAGCTTGTCCAGTTGTTTTATGGAACACCCAGCTGTTCAAGGGAACAGCTGGGTGTTCTCTTCTTTGGCTTCCACCAAGAATGAGAATGTGGGAGAAGTCATGGAAAAACTAAACCCCCGAGCCCTGTGCCTATTCAGATCTCAGATCTGTCGAAAGTGGCTTAGCTTCCCTTCAGTGAAGCCCCCTTCTGTGTGTGGTTCCTATAAGGCTGAACCGAGTCACAGAATCCGAGTACTGGTCACCATGCATTAGTGCTTTAATGAATGTGTCGTTAACAAGAATCATTCCTCCCAAATGACCAGGAAGGAGCAGGGACGTGGGGAGATAGTGCTGGTGAAGAATGTGTGCTGGCCGTGATGCGTGGATGAGCCTGGTCCAGATTTCCTCGCCCTATGCCATAGCCCAGCTCAGCTATGCCTTAATTTTTGACTTTTTCCGGAAATTTCAGAAATGTAATACAGCCTGCAGGGCTGATTATGGAACTGGATCTAAAGTGTGTTGGAGCTGGCTTGAATGGAGTTAATCTGAGTTTATATGGGAGTGGATATGGAGGACGAAACTGAAAATTGGTGAATACATTTTTTTTAAAGGAGCATAGGGAGAGAAATCCATTCCTTTCTCTCTCCTTACTGCCCTCCCTTTCTTCCTTTCATTATTTTCTGTGAACTCATGAGAGTTGAATGTTGTCATCTCACCCTAACTCTTTGTCCAGTTCTGTCAGGCAAGTAGCTTGGAAATTGGCTATGATAAGGGTATTTATACCAACAAAATTGGTAAATGTTACAAATTGTGGCTTATTTATTTGGGAAAGTGAAGTGAAGTGAAGTCTCTCAGTTGTGTCCAACTCTTTGCGATCCCATGGACTGTAGCCTACCAGGCTCCTCCATCCGTGGGATTCTCCAGGTAAGAGTACTGGAGTGGGTTGCCATTTCCTTCTCCAGGAGATCTTCCCAACCCAGGGATTGAACCTGGGTCTCCCGCATTGCAGGCAGATGCTTTACCATCTGAGCCACCAAAACCAATCATTAAATATCGACCATCATAAGAGTGGATGGGATGAGAACAAACCTATCATGGACTAGGGCCAAAAGGGATCTCAGGGATGGCTTAGAGAAGGCTTGACAGTGTTGCCAGAGGGTGGCATTAGTCTTCCTTCCAGAACAATCTACCATTACTGTTCAGCTGTCTGAAGACAGAAAATTAATATTCAAGAACTGTGTGCTATGCTCATATCAAATGTGGCACCATACAGTTCAGATGATCAGGTGTTGACCTTAAGAATGGGGAGCGTGACATGGGTAAAGGGATCAACTGTACACTGAGAGATAGAAACAAAAATTTTAGTGGTGAGCACACAGTAGTGTATACGGGAGTAGAAGTACCATAATGTACAAATGAAAAAACATAATCTTACAAACCGGTGTGGTGGTGGTTACTGTTCAGTCGCTCAGTCATGCCCGACTCTTTGTGACCCCATGGACTGCAGCAAGCAGGCTTCCCAGTCCTTTGCTAGCTCCCAGGGTTTGCTCAAGCTCATGTCCATTGAGTCAATGATGCCATCCAACCATCTCATCCACTGCCGTCCTCTTCTTGTTCTGCCCTCAGTCTTTCCCAGCATCAGGGTCTTTTCCAGTGAGTTGGCTCCTCTCATCAGGTGGCCAGAGTAGTGAAGCTTCAGCATCAGTGCTTACAGTGAATAAAGATAACACCAAGTTGTGTCCGACTCTTGCGATCCCATGAACTGTAGCCTGCCAGGCTCCTCTATGCATGGGATTCTCCAGGCAAGAATACTGGAGTGGGTTGCCGTTTCCTTCTCCAGGGGAACTTCCTGACCCAGAAATTGAACCCAGGTCTCCTGCATTGCAGGCAGATGCTTTACCAACTGAGCTACATAGGAAGCCCTTACAATGAATAGTCAGGGTTGATGTCCTTTAGAATTGACTGGTTTGATCTCCTTGCTGTCCAAGGGATTCTCAAACCAAAGTTACCTCAATAAAAATAATTTAAAAAAGAATAATTGCATCTTATGTCATATGCATACACGAACAAAGCTAGTGGAGGTGATAGAATTCCAGTTGAGCTAGTTCAGATCCTAAAAGAAGATGCTGGGAAAGTGCTGCACTCAATATGCCAAATTTGGAGCAAATTTGGAAAACTCAGCAGTGGCCACAGGACTGGAAAAGGTCAGTTTTCATTCCAATCCCAAAGAAAGGCAATGCCAAAAAATTCTCAAACTACCACACAATTGCACTCATCTCACACCTTAGTAAAATAATGCTCAAAATTCTCCAAGCCAGGCTTCAACAGTACATGAACTGTGAACTTCCAGATGTTCAAGCTGGATTTAGAAAAGGCAGAGGAACCAGAGATCAAATCACCAACATCTGCTGGATCATGGAAAAAGCAAGAGAATTCCAGAAAAGCATCTGCTTTATTGCCAAAGCCTTTGACTGTGTGGACCAAAGCCTTTGACTGTATAGACCACAACAAACTCTGGAAAATTCTTCAAGAAATGGGAATACCAGACCACCTGACCTGCCTCTTGAGAAATCTGTATGCAGCTCAGGAAGCAACAGTTAGAACTGGACATGGAACAACAGACAGGTTACAAATAGGGAAAGGAGTACATCAAGCCTATATACTGTCACTCTGCTTATTTAACTTATGTGCAGAATACATCATGAGAAATGCTAGGCTGGATGAAGCACAAGCTGGAAACAAGATTGCCAGGAGAAATATCAATAACCTCAGATATACAGATGATACCACCCTTATGGCAGAAAGCGAAGAACTAAAGAGTCTCTTGATGAAAGTGAAAGGGGAGAGTGAAAAAGTTGGCTTAAAACTTAACATTCAGAAAACTAAGGTCATGGCATCTGGTCTCTCACTTTATGCCAAATAGATGGGGAAATAGTGGCAGACTTTATTTTTCTGGGCTCCAAAATCACTGCAGATGGTGACTGCAGGCATGAAATGAAAAGACGCTTACTCCTTTGAAGAAAAGTTATGACCAACCTAGACAGCATATTAAAAAGCAGAGATGTTATTTTGCCAACAAAGGTCCGTCTAGTCAAAGCTATGATTTTTCCAGTAGTCATGTATGGATGTGAAAGTTGGACTATAAAGAAAGCTGAGCACCAAAGAACTGATGCTTTTGAACTGTGGTGTTGGAGAAGACTCTTGAGAGTCCCTTGAACTGCAAGGAGATCCAACCTACCCATCCTAAAGGAAATCAGTCCTGAATATTCATTGGAAGGATTGATTTTGAAGCTGAAACTCCAATACTTTGACCACGTGATGCAAAGAACTAACTCATTTGAAAAGACCCTGATGCTGGAAAAGATTGAAGGCAGGAGGAGAAGTGGACAACAGAGGATGAGATGGTTGGATGGCATCACCGACTCAATGGACATGAGTTTGAGTAAACTCCGGGAGTTGGTGATGGACAGGGAGGCCTGGCGTGCTGCAGTTCATGGGGTCACGGAGAGTCGGACATGATTAAGCAACTGAACTGAACTGAACTGAACTGATGTCATATGCCACTCCAGTACTCTTGCCTGGAGAATCCCAGGGACAGCGGAGCCTGGTAGGCTGTCTATGGGGTTGCACAGAGTCGAACACGACTGATGCGACTTAGCAGCAGCAGCAGCACCTGGGGCTTACTAAGTGGCGCTAGTGGTAAAGAATCTGCCTGCCAATGCAGAGATGCAAAAGATGGGAGTTTCCAATCCCTGGGCTGGAAAAAAATCCCCCCATCTGGAGTAGGAAGTGGCAACCCATTCCAGTATTCTTGCCTGGAAAATTCCATGGACAGAGGAGCCTGGCAGGCTCCAGTTGCAAGGAGTCAGACAGGACTGAAGCCTGAGCACAAGAAAAAGAATATCATCATGGGTGAATCTTACTGTGAAACAGTTTTATTAAATTTCTGCCCATGGGTGTGTGTGTGTGTGTGTGTGTGTGTGTGTCACTCAGTCGTGTCCAACTCTTTGCAATCCCATGGACTCTAGCCTGCCAGGCTTGTCCCTCCATGGGATTTTCCAGGCAAGAATGCTGGAGTGGATTGCCGTTTCCTTCCCCAGGGGATCTTCCTGACCCAGGGATTGAACCTGGCTCTCCTGCATTGCAGGCAGACTCTTTACTGTCTGAGGCACCAGGGAAGCACATGGGTGGTATCATGCTGAATTCTGTATACAAAATCTTCAGCACTGTGGCTTCAAACCACATGAGGCAAGTAACTACAAAACACTAACTCATTTAGTCACTAATTCATTCATCTCTTCATTTATTCATGCAAGCATTTACGGAACCAGAGTAGAACTGGAATATCCTTTGGGGTCTGATTGAACTAGGTTCAAAGCCTTGCTTCTCCATTTACTGACTTTGGCAGGTCATTTAACATCTCTGAACCTCATTTTTACATATATAAAAACGAGGCAAATAATTCCTATTTTGCATAGCTGTTGTGAGAATAAGATGAAAAATCACATTTGAAATGCATTTGGCATGGTACCTAATTTATGGCAGGCACTCAACGCCTCGTGTCTGCTGCTATTTTTATTATCAGTTTTTCAGCCTATAGTGTATCCACTTCATTAACTTAATAAATATTTCAGTTAATTTAATAACTATTTTCTGAAACATCTTTTGTTCAGCAATGTACAGTTGTGCTAGCTTATGTGAAAAGAAAATAAGATATAGTCCCTGCCTCTGGGATCTAACCACCTAACAGAGAAACTTACAAAAATCTGAACATTCCATCTACTGGCTTTTCATTTAGTCCTTGTGTGACTTTTAAATGTGTGCAATGAGAAAATCATAGATTCTCAATTCTAGTGGCAGCTTTGCCACAGATTTGTCATTTAACCTTGGGTATGTCACATACTGTGAATTTCATTTTCTTTCTTTTCAAAAAAGAGATTAGTGGAAACATAATCTGAATGCAAGAAAGGTCCCCAGTGATCATCCAGTCTGATCTACTGAGGGTCATGAAGGCTAAGCCAGTTGCCTGGTGTCACTGAGTAAATTAGTGGCAAGATACGAATTACAGCCCTGAATGATTCCTAAGATACTTTCCAACTCAAAACTCATGTTTCTATGACCTTTCAAGTACTAATAACTTAGAACATAAGTATGATTGAAACAATTTGTAAATGGCATTTAAAGCAGATTGAATTTTCTTTTCAAATTGATACAGATGTCAGTCATGTTCGCTGTCATATATGGTTTATTTTCATGCCTTCAGCATCCACTTTTCACTTGCAATTGGATTTGAAATGAAAATGTATGTACTCACGTCCTATGCATGTCTTACCCTGTACTAAATGTTTTCAGTGTTTATAGATTGTTTCCGTTATTTGCTGGTCCCTGTATTATTAATGTTTAAAGGGACATAAGGACTTTATGAAGTTGTAAAGACCAATAATTCAGAGAGAAGAATATGCCTGCAACAGAGAGGATTACAACATGAGCAGTGTCTAGGTAATATAGTAGATACATTGGGTTTTCATTGGATGGTGCTTAGTGAGGTGTGCAGTTAAATAAGTTGAGATCTGTCCAAAGAGAGCCAACTCTGGCAGACCAGAGAGAAGAAATTGTTATATGGAAACATATGTGTTATAAAGAACTGGCCTTTGCTCTTCTTGTTTATTGCTGTGTATCAGGGACAGAAACAGTTTCTGCATCAATAGATCTTTTCTTGAGTGAGTGAATAAATGAATGAGAGGAACATTTTCAGTTGCTAAAAGGTCAAGGCTTGGTCAATGGGTTGAGTGTAGGGGTCTGGTGTCAAAACCATGAG
Organism: Redunca redunca; assembly: GCA_006410935.1. NCBI lineage: Eukaryota > Metazoa > Chordata > Mammalia > Artiodactyla > Bovidae > Redunca > Redunca redunca. Next base: position 891,740 of record SJYQ01000210.1, on the reverse strand, counting down.
CTCTAAGGGTGCTGACAATGACATTTGGTTAGATGTGTTTTTGCTAAAAAATTTTTATCTTGGACAATTCTCTGCTGAAATATACCTTCTCCCTTGAGCTGGGTATCACTAGTCTTTTCTGAACTCAAAATGAGCTCTGTCCTTAATCTGGTTAGAATCAGTCCATGTCCAACTATGCTGTTACCCCAGTGGACCTCAACTGGTAAATCAGTCCTTCATAAAGTGAGGCACTGACCCTCAGAATCCATAGTGCTCTCTACCTCACCGTTCCTTGGTCCTGAACTTTACTAGAACCTGAGTTAAACAAAACTCATCTAAAATGAATGTAAATTAATGAACCCAAGGCCTTATTCAGACATACTACTAGATACTGAAATCAAACTTTCCTGCACCGTTTCCGACAAAAGACACTGGAACACCAAACCAAGCTTTTTCTGCTTAAATTCCATGACATGAAAGCGCGTTTATCTCATCAGATTGATCCACGTGATGCCTTCACTATCTGTCTATAACAGATGAAGGTATTAGACAGCGACTCGGTATTGTCCACAGTTAAGAGAGGTATTGTAGAATTAAGGTGAGGTATCCAGAGGTGCAGGCTTCCCTGGCGGCTCAGTGGTAAGGAACCTGCCTGCGGTGTAGGAGACAGGGCTTTGATCCCTAGGTCGGGAAGATCCCCTGGAGGAGAACATGGCTACCCACTCTAGTATTTTTGCCTGGAGAGTCTCGTGGACAGAGGAACCTGGCAGGCTATAGTCCATAGGGTTGCTAAGAGTCGGACACAACTGAAATGACTTCCCAGGCAGGCAGGCATCAAGAGGTGCTTGAATACAAGAACAGCATCTACTATTTATTATGCACTTACTGTTTATCAGGTATCAAGCTGAGACTGATTTAGTAACTCTCTTGGTCTTGATGACTAAACTTCTAGGTCGCTGCTATTGCTTCCATTTCTCATACTAGAAACTGTGTGTTATAGTAATTGACTGACATTCCCAGGGCCATGTATTTACTAAGTATCTCAGTGGGGATTTGGACCCAGCCTGGGTGAGGAGCTCCTGTACTGAGAGCATGTGAGAGAGTTTGCTTAGTCTTAAGTAGGGATAGACATTCTGGTATTCTGTCTCTTCTAGGTATTTGCAGAGAATTCTCAGAGGCAAGCATGAATCCTTTGGACAAAGAATTTACAGGATAAGTTAACTTGGAAAAAAGGACCAGCTTGGGTTGGGGACAGGGGAAACATACAGAATGGAGAAGTGAAACTGGGACAGCATTTCTGAGTTTCAGGGAAACTGTTTTTAGTCTTTCGTTGGGAGTCTTGCTTTATTTGGTTTAAATGTATTATAAAATGTTATGATGTGGAAGAGGGTTGAGGTCCTTGGAAAAGGACAACCTGTGTCAAAAGATGAGGTCATAAAATTTCAGAGAACCCACGGCAGCAAGCCACAGGATTGCCTGCTCCAGTACTGGGAAGGACAGGAAGGTGAGACGGGGCTAAAAAAGAGACTTGGAAAAATTTTTTCTCATTGGGACAAGCCAGTCGCACTGAAAGCCCAAGGGAGCCTTTCCTCCTGAACTTGGAAGAAGGAAGTGGCGAGAACCTCATATTATACAGCTGCTTGTGGGCTGTGCTTGGTCACGCAGCTGTGTCCGACTCTCTGCGACCCCATGGACTGTAGCCCGCCCGGCTCCTCTGCCCATGGGATTCTCCAGGCAAGAATACTGGAGTGGGTTGCCAAGCCCTCCTCAGAGGATTTTCCAGGTTTTGAACCCAGGGTCTCCCACATTGCACACAGATTCTTGACTGTCTGACTCACCAGGGAAGCCCTGTAAAGCTGCACAGAGAAAGATAACCTGAGATGCGTCTCTGATCATTACCTCCAGAAGGATGGTACCAACAAGACGCGGACGCTCGGCTTCTGTACGTGGACTTTACCATCCAGGGGTGCTCACAGCAGTCTGCCCTCCACCCGCCCCGCGCCTTAACATTCCCCATTCTTCACTTTCTTCACTCTTCCGTGTCCTCATTTCAGTGCAGGTGTCCCTCCCTCGGGGATGTTTCTGTTAACTTTCTAGACTCAGTTAACCCCCCATGTTTGAAGCTCCATTTGTGTGCTCTGTTTTTTTCTTTATAGTAAATACAATGATAGTAACAATAATAATGCGCATTAAATAGCACAAAGTATGTGTCCGCTCTTCTAAGCAAGTCATGTGGATTATCTCATTTAATCCTCTCAGTAACCCTATGGGATAGACAGAGTCACATTTTAACTAAATCAAGGCACAGACAGATGTATGTACTAAGATTTTATGCACTATTCAGGAAAAATACTGCCACTAATAACCATAAGTTTCTAATAAATACAAGTCTTTATTTTTCAGAAATATTAAAATGTGGAAAGTTGTGTGTCTTAGAATTAGTGCAATGCTGTATGACTATCACCATTTTACACACAAGGAAGCTACATCACATGTAAGTTAATGGATTTTCCCAACATCACGTGTCTAGGAAATGGTAGAGTCTAGACTAGGATTTCAGAAGTCTGGTTTCAGAGTTTATCCTCTTAACCACTAGCCTGTGCTACAGTGCATAGCTACTGTGTATTTATTTGTGTAGTTCTGTGTTCAGTTCCTAGTTATCTGAGTCTGTATGCTGTAAAAAGTCAAGGACTGTGTCTGTATTATTTCCTACTTTGTCCCGTGGACTAGCGCACCGATGCTGAATAATGACTAATGGAATGAGTGAATGGAAGAACAAACACTGGATGTGAAAAGCCCATGGGCTTCTGGCTCTGCTGCTTTTACTCGAGCTGTGACCTTTCTCATGCCGTTTTTTTCTCTGGGCCTCAGTCTCTCTGTTTAATAAAAGAGAAGCTTACATTAGATTTTCTCTGAGTGATCTCCAGCTCTGACATTCTGTGTACTGAAAATCTGCACTGAAAGCCAGTGCTAGGTCCAGCTGGCTCCAGAGGGTGCAGAAACAGGATCCCTCATGCTTCCTGATCCCTTGAAGGAACATACGCGTGGAAACTGAGACCGTCCCACGTTTCAGCTCTCAGCAAATGTCGTGTGATGGTCACAGACTTGAGCTCTGGGTTTGGTAGGGCTGGGCATTCAAATTCCAGCCCCTTCACTTTGAACCTGCACAACTTTGGACATATTTCTGACCCTTTCTTAACCTCTGTTTTTCTCAGTGGTAAATGGTGGTAGTAATGTCAGCAGAGCAACCCTCAGAGGATGGTTATGTGGACTGAACTAGAGACAGCATGTTGAGCACTTAGCGCAGCGTCTGGTGCACAAGACTTCACAAACGTTGGCTATTATTCTAGCCATGCTCAAAACCTGAAATGAATAAAGTGAGTATTAGGGGACAGTTTTTTAAAAAGGCAATTACTGTGAGCCTGAGCAGTCGGGGATGCCTTTTTGGAGGGGGAGAGACCAGAGTTGGACATGGAACTAAAGAATGACTGTGATAAACCCACACTGTCCAATATATATAGTAGCAAATAGCCATATGTGCCTAAAGTAAAATATTAATCCACAGTTCCCACATTTCAGCTACCCAGTAGTCACATGTGATTAGGGACTGTGCATCTAAGAACATTTCGATTATTGTGGCAAGTTCAATTAGACAGCTGTGACAGAGAGTGAAGAGTAAAGTTATGTTTCATATGTATTTCATCTCACTTAACGTATTTAGGAGCGACATTCCTATGCTGAGGACAGTGCTAGTAACTGAGATTTAACAGTGGCCAAACCAGACACGTTGCCTGGCCCGATAGAGCTTGGTCTGTTGGCGTGAAAGTGTTTGTCTCTCAGTTGTGTCCAACTCTTTGCAACCCCATGGACTGTAGCCCACCAGGCTCCTCTGTCAATGGAACTCTCTAGGCAAGAATACTGGAGTGGGTAGCCGTTCATTTCTCCAGGGTATCTTCCAGGCTCAGAGATCACACCTGAATCTCCTGCATTGAAGGTAGCTTCTCTGTTGTCTGAACCACCAGGGAAGCTATTGGTCGAGTGTGGGGTCAGCAAACTACAGCTCACCAACCAACTGCTCTTTTTCATAAAGTTTTATTGAAACACATCCATGTTCACTCATTGACATATTGCCTATGACTGTTTAGTTACAACAGTGGAGTTCAGTAGGCATGACCCTAAGGCTTGCAAAACCCAACATGTTTACCTTCTGACCCTTCAGAAAAAGTCAACTCCTGATCTGATTGGTCGACTGATTGAATGCTTTGGCATCACAGTTAAAGAATTTGGTTCGGTGTTTATGCTTTCCTTTTTGGATTTGTTCATTTAACCTTCAACCAGTTTATCAAGCACCTAATTTAAGCAGAATGTCAGGCAGTGTCAGAATGAAAAGAATAGATAAAAATTGCTGCCATCATGGAGCTCACATTCTGGTAGGGGCAGGGGACGGATGATTAGAATATAGGTAGTATTAAATAAATAGCATCCTATGTTCAAGTTGATGTATTATTGGAAAAGAAAGACTACAGGAACCTAGACAGCTTATTAAAAAGCAGAGATATTACTTTGCCAACAAAGGTCTGTCTAGTCAAAGCTATGGTTTTTCCAGTAGTCATGTATGGATATGAGAGTTGGACCATAAAGAAGACTGGGTGCCAAAGAAATGATGCTTTTGAGCTGTGGTGTTGGATAAGACTCTTCAGAGTCCCTTGGAAAGCAAGGAGATCAACCCAGTCAATTCTAAAGGAAATCAGTCCTGAATATTCATTGGAAGGACTGATGCTGAAGCTGACGCTCCAATACTTTGGCCACCTGAGAAGAGCCAACTCATCAGAAAAGACCCTGATGCTAGGAAAGATTGAGGGCAGGAGGAGAAGGGGATGACAGAGGATGAAATGGTTGGATGGCATCCTCGACTCAATGGACATGGGTTTGAGGAAGCTCCAGGAGATAGGGAAGGCTGGCGTGCTGCAGTCCATGGGGTCGTGAAGAGTTGGACACAACTGAGCAACTGAATAACAATAACAGGAAGCAAGGCTGTGAATGCAGAAAAGAGGGGTGGATGTTAATTCCAGTAGCCTGTTCAAGGCAGGCACGGTTAGGGAGGTGAGGGAGAAGCAGGCTTGGTAGGTAACGGGGGAGAACAGAGTCCAGGTGGAGAAGGCAGCCGGTTCAAAGGCCCTGGGGCTGGACTTAGCCTCACATATTTGGGGATGATGGCAGGGAGAATGTGTCAGGACTTCCCTGCACACTGGGAGATGGGAACAGAGAGGGAGAGCCACGGCGTCTGTAGAACTTTTTAAAAGATGACCTTTCAGCCTGAATGCAAGGGGAAGCCACAGAAAATTCTGAGTAGAGAACTGACATCATCTAGCGTATTTAAGAGGATTAATCTGGCTACTCTGTTGAGAAAAGTATATGGGGCCAGAGACAAGAGTGGTGGCAGGGAAGCTAACAAGAAGACTGATGGGATGATCTAGGTCAGAGGTGTGGTAACTGGGCCAGGGTGATAGTCGTGGAAATGGAAAGAAGTGGTCAGAATCTAGATAGTGCATTTCACTCATTACAGTTATCATTTGGTATATAATCATTATTATATATAATTATTAAATATATATCATAATATTTAGCACCAATTACATGCCAGGCATAGTGCCCAGGATTGGCGATATAGTGAGCAAAGGAGGCCGCTGTCCCTTGGGGTTTTCTGTCTGATGAGCTGGCTTCAGGCTTTGACTTCAGGTGTGCATGAGCTCTGGGCCACTGCCTCTAAAGAAGAAGAGACCCAGCAGAGGGTGACTCTGTCTCAGTCTGCTCTCTTGGGCCGTCATGGTGGCTTGAAGAGTAGAAATGTATTTTTCACGGCTCTAGAGGCTGGGAAGCCTGACATCAAGCTGGCCTGAACTGGATTTGCAGACGACGGATGTCTCGACTAGTCACCGTGCCTGCACCTGGCCTTGCCTCTGTGTGTGCACGCAGAGAGAGAGTGAAATCTCTCCGTGCCTCTTCTGAGACCACTGACCCCATCACAGGGGCCCTGCTCTTATGAACTCATCCACCCTAATTGTCTCCTAAAGGCCCATCTCCAAGCATCACCACCCTGGGGATTAGGGCTTTGACATGGGAATCTGGGATGACTCAAACCTTCATTCTGTTACAGACACCCATGCCCCAGGATGAGAGAGGAAGGAAGCAGTGAAACAAATATGATCACAAGTGAAGGGGGCTGGACAGAGCTCTCCCGGCCACTCTGCCACACAGGGCTGGAACAAGAGCCAGCCGAGTAAGGAGCCACCGCACAGGATCTAAGACGTCATCCTCAAGGGATGCCTTTGAACCTGCACAAACCCGATGTCCCTTTAAACTTGGGGAGGGTTAGGGTTCAGTCATGACAGTGGCCTCTCCAGTCCTGCTGAGGAGACTGTCCTGCCTGGGCAAGTGGGGGATGAGGGCAGGAGTCCGGATCAAAGGGGGGCAGAGGGGGGGGAACTGTGCCGCCCACCTAGTCCATCCACTCCTTCTGTAGCTGACGAGGGTGGGTCATCACCCTTGACCTTGGGTCAGCATCTTGCCCGGGTGAAGTTAGTGGCAGAGCAGAGGTCTCCCGATCACCCTGCTGATGCCTGACTTCCTCACCTCTTGAGAATGTTTTAAACCATCAAAATATTTCACCCTTGGGAAATAGGCCCCCAGCTGCAATTTGACCCAGCGCCTCCAGGAGTCTTTTACAAAGTGTGCAGACCATGTCGGCTCTTGGCTTTGCTTTCCAGGCTCGTCTTGCTTGCTCGTGATAGATCCATTCATTCACGCAAGGAAGGGCTTCAGTGCTGGGCAGCTGGAGCCTGGTGAGCTCCCCATAACCTCCATTCATGTCTTCTGCAAATATCGACTGAGCCCCAAAATTGAGTCGGTCTCCAGGGAAGGAGGTGGACCAGACGCTGCCACCACTGTCTCTTTGCTGGTAATCAAGCTGCCCTCTGAGTGGGCTCAGTTTTGTGTTTAGAGAGGCAGTCAAAACAAAACGGTGAGAGTGAAGGCTTTGAAATCAGGCAGATCTGGGTTAAAATCTTGGCTTTGCCTCTAAAGCGAAACTGGTACAGTTTTAAGCAAATTGCTTAATTTTCCCCAAGCCTCGATTCTGGCTGTTTTTCATCAGACAAAAAGATATTCACCTTTGCTACATTATTGTGACAATTATAATCAGTAGAAAGTACCTGTTACATTATATGGCAAATATACATGTTCAATAAATGGGAATTATTGAATCAAGGGCAAAAAGAACCCTCAGTGTTGGTACTGCTTAACCCACAGAAGACTTAATCATGATGGAATGGAAGGCATGATGATAGAGTAGAAAGGGTCTCCATGAAACCATTTAAAATGCTGCATTTAGCAGCAGCAGTGGCCTTTTCTGGTTATTCAATGCCACCTATAGGGAGCCAGCCCACTGCACCACACTGTCTTTCTCCTCTCTCTTGACTGAAGCAGCCTTCATTTCAATGTAAGTGGTTAAAGGTCTCTGAATAGGAGGTGTGTGTGTGTACCTGCCAGGGAGTGAGGGAAATGTGTAGCTTTTCTATCGAACATACCAAGACTATCCGTGAGAATGGGACATCCAGGAATTCAAGTTGCTCCCCTTGAGTCAAGCAGGGTCAGCTGCCTCACCGTGTGCAGTGATGACCACAGGTGGACGTGGCAGTGAAGCCTAACCCTAGTGGAGCAGGCCGCTCGGGCTGACATTGCTTTATTACAGTGGCTCATGGCGAGTCTCCCTCGTGTACCAGTCAATGCGGCGTAAATGTGTTTTGTAGAAGGATGTCCATCTTAGGGGTGGGAAGGATGCCCTCCTGCAGCTAAGCTATTGCTAGAAGGTGGGGGCTGCCTTGGGCGGGGGTGAGGAGGGGAAGGAGAGGTTTGTGTGCTGATGTGCTGGCGAGGGAGGCGGGCAGAGGGAGTGGGATGGATAGGAAAGGAAAGAAGGGAACAGGAGCATGAGAGAAATCAAGGGAAAGAGGCAGAAAAGGAGGGGCTTTGGAACAAGCGGGATAGGAACGTCTTCCTTGTTCCAGGCACCTTTACACACCGTGTCTTATGTCCTCTTCATCTTTGCATTAACCCTTGAGGCAGGCAGATCGTCCTGTTTATCTCTTGTTTTGAAGAAGGGGAGATGAAGGTGGGTCTGGGGATTTCACTTGGGCCTGTGACTCAAATTCAGATCTTTTCAGTGCGGAGGGATACAGAGGAAAAGAGGCAGACAGACAGACAGACAGTGGATGGATGTGCAACAGAGGGAGGGGCCAGGACAGAGACGAAGAGACCAAAGAGAGAGAGGGGCGGCAGCAAAGGCGCTAAGGGTGGGAAACGGAGGCAGAGATGGATGGAGAGAGTGAATCACAGAACAGGAGAGAGACAGGGAGAGGCAGGGGCGGGCGCAAAAACCTGCACGTGAGTTTAATCAGGAGTGAGGGTCGCAGAGCGAAAGTGAGTTGGGTCCCGCTGATTGTACGCATGACATAGAATGGTACGGCGTTCCAGATGAAAGGAACTGGAGAGGACAGTCTTCCCATGTCCCAGGAAGCCTACTCTGCTCACCTGCCTAGAGCTGAGGCTAGGTTTGAGGAAGGGACTCCTCTGCAGCAGAGTGCAGATGTCATATGCCCTCCCCTGGTTCTCTCCATTTCCCCGAGTTTCTGGTTGGGAGAAGGCCAGAGTCGGTGCTTGTGAGTGTCTGGACCGCCTTGCAGTCTGGCAAGGATGGCGTAGGCAGAGGGCACCATGCATGTGTGCGGCCCACTGTACCCTGTGCATGCCTGAAAACTCATTACTCTTTTTGTTTTAATTCTATAAATGAAATTTGACTTTAAACTCACAAAGATAGCTGATGCTTGGGGAAAAACATCAATGCATCTTTTTTGGTGGAGTAAAGAACTCTTTTGCAAAATGAGTAATTACCCCCTGCTTAATTTATTTTGTATATTTCATTTTGCTGTTTCAGGCTTTGTGCGGGCGGGGGGACGACTGCATTATTAATCACTGTGTGTTCTGAATGGGATGAGTCTATATTTTATCCTCACAGCATCCTTGTGAATGGGAGAGGACGGGGCATATGTTCCTCATCTTCGGGGAGACAGGATGAGGCTCAGAGTGATGAAGCGGTTTGAGCAAGGCCACTCGTTAACCAGTAGGGGAAACAGAGCTGAGGGTCCCGTGGCAAAACTACCCCCCAGGCCTTGCGTTCTCCCTGCACCTGTAAGCTCCAGCACAGTGTGGTGGGTGGCCAGGGAGAGCTGCCAAGGCGGGTTGTTCAGAGTGAGATAGAGGGTCATGTTGAACTTCTCCATCTTGCCTGGCATAGTGTCGGGGAGCGCTGACTCCAGAGTCACACAGAAAGGAGTTCGGATCCAGACCCTGTTGTGTTCCCGCTGTGTCCTCTGGAAGCCAGTCATTTAACTTCTGAGAGTTTCGATTTCCTCATCTGTAAAACCAGGGTATTAGCATCTGATTCACAGAATACTTGAATGGATTAATGCATGCTTACTGAGATCCACATGGGCCTCCCTGGTGGCTCAGTGGTAAAGAATCCACTTGCCAGTACAGGAGATACAAGAGGCTTGGGTTCGATCCCTGGGCTGGGAAGATCCCTGGAGTAGAAAAAGGCCCTGCAGTGTTCTTGCCTGGGAAATCCCTAGCACAGAGGAGCCTGGGAAATCCCTGCACAGAGGAGCCTGGCTGGCTACAGTCTGTAGGGTCACAAAGAGCTGGACACGATTGAAGCAGCTGAGCACATATTTTACCCTTGTCTTTTCCCCAAATTACAACCTAGGGACCCAGGGTGAGAGTTGTGGTCGGGAGAGGACATTAAAACAACCAGTGTCCTAATAACAGTCATGGCAGTAGCAGGTTATGACTCTGGAGCCCACACCGGGGAAAGCGTTCTTGGTGGTGTTCAGTGTGAGGGGAAGGCCTGATTAACGTCCTTCTAGGACTGAGGAAGCCAAATCTTGGCCAGAGACCAGCAATTATACAAAGCCACAGAGCCGTTAGGGGACAAATGCAGAGTTTGAAGCCTGTTCTAAGCCCAGTTCTTGTCTTCTGTGCTTTTAAAGCACCTCTCTCCATGCATAACGCTTGGATTTCTCTTTGGGGAATTTATAAGAGAGGATACTGAGGTGTCCAGGGGCTGTTTCCCTGCACCTATATGCCTAGGATGGGATTTCTCACTGCCTGATCCAGCTGATCCAGTGTTCTGCTGGTCCAGAGAGACAAAAGGGCTGTGATGTCCCGTTTACCCTCTGACCTGCCATCCTTTCCTCTTCTTGAAAACTCCTTCTTCCCCTTTAGAGAGAGGCAGTGCAGCCTGGGACAGCCTCACCCTCTCTGGAACCAGCCCCCTAGATTCCAATCCTCTTTGCCCTGTGACTCTAGGTAAGCAAGTTACTCCCTCTGGGCCTCAGTCTCCTCGTCTGTAAGGTGGGTTTGAAAATAGAACCTACTTTATAGGCTTGTGAGGGTCCCATGAGTGAATCTAAATAGAGAAATTCCAGCACTCCCTGGCAGTTACGAATCTCAGGGTTCCCTCTTATTTTCACTCTCCTCTTCACTGGTGAGCCTCTGGCCTAGGGGCAGAATTTGAAGCTCCTTGTTCTGGGTCCTGTAGCTCTCTGCACACACACCCCTCTCTAGTCTGAAACACACCTCGTGGAATATATTTTCTTTTCCGTCTCCCCACTCAAGAATCACTGTGTGAAGGCAGAGACTCAGATAATTTCATCTCTGTGCATGAATCCCGCCCGTGCTAGGCACAGAGGGACTGTGCAGAGGAGGCAAGATAGTCTGAAGAAGTACAGTCTGTGCCAGAGATGAACAAAGACCAGGTGGGAGGGAAAGAAAGGATCTAGCCCCACAGTAAGCCCAGGAGAAGAGTCGCAGCCTCGAGGTCCTTGTTTTTAATATGTTCTCTCCAACCCTTGGGAGAAGGCAATGGCACCCCCCTCCAGTACTCTTGCCTGGAAAATCCCATGGACGGAGGAGCCTGGTGGGCTGCAGTCCATGGGGTCGTGAAGAGTCAGACACGACTGAGCGACCTCACTTTGACTTTTCACTTTCATGCATTGGAGAAGGAAATGGCAACCTACTCCAGTATCCTTGCCTAGAGAATCCCAGGGATGGGGGAGCCTGGTGGGCTGCCGTCGATGGGGTCGCACAGAGTCGGACACGACTGAAGCGACCTAACAGCAGCAGCAGCAGCAGTAGCAGCTCCAACCCTTGTGACCGTTTTTGAAGCTGGGTTTAAGATGTCCATTTTCTGATAAAGAAACAGAGGCACAGAGAAGTGTGGTGAAATATCCAGGCCACTCAGTCCGGGAGCAGGAGGCCGAAGTTTCAGCCACAAGGTGCTTTGGTTCCAGATTGATGCTCTTTCCCTCTCCTGGGGCTGTGACCCTTGGCCCCCCACCCCCACCCCTCTAACCCATCCCAGGCTGATCCGAGGAGCTTGGATGATGCAGGCTCTGGGGTGGAGGGTGAGGAGTGGTGGATGGCAGCCCCTCGCCCAGCAGGGCTAGCTCTGTGCATGCCTGTTAGGAATCCCATGCTGCTTAATTAGAACCAGATTCGTTCTGGTTATCAGAGATGTGTGTGTCTCTATCTGTTCGAGGCTTTTAGATTGTTTTCACCCTCCTCCATCCGCCATAATTTTAAGGGAGTCTCTTACTTCCATGCTTTCCCCCAGACCCTTGTTTGTAGATAATTGTGTGGAGGCACTCAGGGATGGAGGAGGCTGGGGAGAGAGGATGGAGCTGGTGGAGAGGAGCCACCATGGCTGAGCCCTTGCGGGGGGTCCTAGCATGGCCTGGCTGGTGGCCTTTCAGAGCTGCAGGCATCCCACATGGGTCTGCCCACGTGAGCTGAGTCAACAGCCAGTTGGTCCCTGTGTAGCCTGGATTAAGGACTGTGATCTCTGTCAGACCCCGCCACCAGCCTGTGTCACCAGCACCTTTTAGCCTCTGTGTTTTTTTGTTTTTCTTCTTCTTGATCTGAAAGGCACAATTAGGAAAGGCAACAAGGCAGCTGAGATGCAGGCATCCACGTTTGTCTCAAATGCTTTGGGAAGCATAAGGCCAGCATGACTCACTCCAGCAGCTTAAAAGAAAAGGGCGGCCATCAGAGATACCCACCCAAGGTTGCTTAGGCTGTCATCAAGGCCGACCTCCTCACTGTACAGATAGAGAAACTGAGTCACAGGGAGGGGGAAGACCTGCCTGAAGTCTCGCAGCACATTTGGCTGAGTTAACTTCTAAAGTCCTCTTCACTTCATAAAGGTCTGAATTATGTCTTGTGATTTCACTCCAGTGGTGTTTCTCTGACTCTCAAGCCTCTATTCTCTGAACTCCTGAGCTTCCCATACACAGCCTGCCTCCAGCTCCAGCCCCTCAAGAAATGCTGACCTCGGGTCATAATACCAGGGCACGTTAGAGATAGAACCAAGAACTGGAATCTGAACAAGATTTGGAAGGCGATTTGGGGATCTCTTTGAGTACCAGTTACTCATTTTACAGATGGGAAGATTGAGGTCTGGATAAGTGGAGTGATTTGCCAAGTTCGCACAGGTCGGCACTGTGAAATGTCTCCCCTGATAACACTGCTTGCATTCAGAACTGCCCAAACGATCTCATTCCCTCACTAGATAGTTATTTTGCCACTTGGTTTTCCCTTCATTTCCAATTTCCTGCCAAGCCCTGGTCTCTCGTCTGTTGAGCACATTTCTCTCACTTCTCTGGCTCTGCTTTTCTCAAGAAGAAGGGTCAGGGCAGACCCACCTCAAGAAAGAGGCCCCGGTCTGCAAATGAGTCTCACACAGCCCTGTTCTTACCAGGAAACCCAGGGGCAGTTAGAACAGGAAAGGTGCAGGGAGGGAGAGTAATTGGTAAGGGGGAAGATTGGCTAGGCCAGTTATGAAGGACTTTGTATTCTGCCAGGGCTTATGAACTCTATTGTGAAGGCGCCTGGAAGCCCCTGGGGAGTTTCTGAGATGAGACGTGGGTGCACGTGTTCTCTGAGAAGGGAACAGGACACCACTCAGGTTGATGGGCAGACACTGAAGGTAGGTCTCCAGTGATAAGACTTTTTCAGTGGTGCACATGGACAATGTTCAGGGCCGGCACCAGGGAGAGCTGGGAAGGAATGGGTTCAAGTAACAAAAAAGAGGTAGAATTAGTGGGATTCAGGTGCTCTTTGGATTCAGTTCAGTTCAGTTACTCAGTGGTGTCTGACTCTTTGTGATCCCTTGGACTGCAGCACACCAGGCTTCCCTGTCTATCACCAACTCCCAGAGCTCGCTCAAACTCAAGTCCATTGAGTCGGTGATGCCATCTCATCCTCTGTCATCCCCTTCTCCTCCTGCCTTCAATCTTTCCCAGCATCAGGATCTTTTCCAGTGAGTCAGTTCTCATATCAGGTGGCCAAAGGATTAGAGTTTCAGCTTCAGCATTGGTTCTTCCAAAGAATAGTCAGGACTGATTCCCTTTAGGATGGACTGGGTTGATCTCCTTGCAGTCCAAGGGACTCTCAAGAGTCTTCTCCAACAACACCACAGTTCAAAAGCATCAGTTCTTCGGCACTCAACTTTCTTTATGCTCCAGCTCTTACATCCATACATGTCTACTGGAAAAACCATCGCTTTGACTAGATGGACCTTTGTCAGCAAAGTAATGTCTGAGCCTTTTTCTGCTCTGTGTGAGGTCCCGGGTTCATTCCCCTGCATCTCCAAACAGCCTAGGGTTTATTATCAACTATAGATGAGTGGTATTTATTTTTAAAATATTTACTCTTTAGGTCTTTTAAGCCCCATTTATAGAGTTCTCATTTTATGTTACATGCATTCTCACTCCATAAACTCTTGGGTGAGGAAAAACAGAACCCCTCAATTATGAGCAATCTGAGTTTCTCTTGTGTGGGGCTCTCCTAAACCACTTCAAAGTTGACGGTGCTTTCATTATCATCCTGAAGTCAGTGGACTGGTGAAATGGTTTAGCGTGTGCACCCTGGAATCCTCTTGTTTTGTCCTGGATCTGCCACACAGATGTATGAACTTCATCAAGTGGCTTCGCTGCTCTGAGTTTGTTTCCTAATCGGTAATGAGGCTGGTATCACCTTTCTGCTGGAAGGTCAGTGATGCGTTTTGAAAAGTCCTTTCAACAGTCTGTGGCGCATTTCTTCTCGCTGAAAATATCATTAGCTATGTTTTGTTTTGGTTTGGTTAATTTTTCCCCTGGACCTGTGCATGAGTGCTAAGTTGCTTCAGTCATGTCTGACTCTTTGCGATTCTATGGACTGTAGCTCACAAGGCTCTTCTTTCCATGGGGATTCTCCAGGCAAGAATACTGGAGTAGGTTGCCATGCCTTCCTCAGGGGATCGAACCCATGTCTCTTATATCTCCTGCATTGGCAGGCAGGTTCTTTACCATTAGTGCCACCTGTGAAGTCCATTCTACAGGTTTAGATTGCCATAAATAATACATTCAAGGATAGTAATAGTAGCATTCATTTGTAATGCCAAAAAGCTGAGGGAAAAACACATACACACAGATGCCCATCAATAATGGCCCCTGCATTGCAGGCTGCTTCTTTACAGATGAGCCACCAGGAAAGCCCCCTTTTTTCCTAGACCAGACGGGCCAATTTAGCATCTTGTTTTAACGGAAAGAATAAATGCTTTCTAGATGAATGATGGTCTCAATTTCAAGGTGTGCCCTTTGCCAAGCCAAAGGAACCTCAGTTTCTTTACCCATCTGTTTGGGGCAGCTTGGATGAAATAATCTTCAAGCTGGCCCCCATGTTCCCTGAAAAACACGTTGCCCTCGTTGATGGCCCCTTCTACTGAAGGACACTGGCACTGATGAGGGCATCAGCCAGAGGGGCCACCTTCTCCAGACCCCACAGCTCAGAGGAGCTGGTCTCCACCTGTGAGAGTGCCAGATGAGTGTAAAGCCTTCTTCCTAATCCCGCCCTGCTGGCTGGCTCCCTCCCTCCCACCCTATCATCCCCTTATGATTCCATTTTCACTTGCCTCCGACTCAGTCATCACTTATCATCACAGGCCAGGGACACTGGCCGCTGTTCATTTCCCGTTCACTCTACTTGTCACTGTAGCTTGAAAAGGCATTTCCCTGGGCCCTCAGAACAAGTGTGCATGGCACCCTTTCCTCTTCTGACTCCGACTGGGCCACCTGGGGCGTCTACCCTTCTGTGTCACCTGGCCAGGCATGTGGTAGGGGAGACGGGCTGGGCATAACACGACCAGGGGCCTGCTTTGTGCTAGGAGTGGTGAAGACGCTTGACATATGTCACTGCGTGTCATCTCGTGGACCATGCTCACGACTAGTACCGGGAGGAAGGCTCTCTGGCCTCACTGTAAAATCAAGAAACTGAAGCTCAGACTCAACGGGTCACTTGCCTGAGGTCGTGGAGTCAGGTCTTCAAAGCTCCTGCTGTGAAGTTTCTAATCACAAACATCACAACAATAAACATAACGACAGGGGCAAGAGCAAGGGGTGCTGCCTTTAATTTGACGATTCTCATGAGTGAGAAAACACAGGTTAGAGAAGAGGAAGCACCTTCAAACTACCTGCACTGATGATTTCCAGAATCATCCACGGCATCCTGATAATTTCCAAAGTTCAAAGAAGACTAAAGGTTAAGAATTACTCTTCCAAATAGCCCCTGTTCAAAAGTAGATAGTTTCTATAGTGATTGCATTGAATTATATTACCCATGTGATGAAGGGTTATTGGGTTGATTTCTAGGTAGTAGCGATAAGCTTCAGGGATGCATCAGACCTTCTGTTAATTGAGCATCCACTATGTACCAGTCTTACCCAAGTATAGGGTTGGCCACAAAGTTCAGTCGGGTTTTTCTGTAGCGACTTATGACACCCATGCCAACACTGGGAGGAAGATACCGTTTGACTCCTTTAGGTGAAACAAAGCTGAGGCTCAGAGAGGGTGACTAAGCTGGCCAGGCTTGTGAACAGAGGCGCAAACGGCCAAGGCTAGGATCTCTCTGACTCCTTCCCAAGCCACGTGATGGCTGTCTCTAAGGGGACATAGTTTAAGAGAGTGGGGAAGAGGGCATAGGCGTAGGAGATCAGGGGGTGCTGCAGGAACATTTTTCCCGTGGTAGACTGGATTATTGTCCGGCCCTCATCTCTCTAGAGTACTATTATGCGTTTACATCCTTGGCATGCTTGATAGTGAGAAAAGTGAGATTTCTTCCCTACCCTGTCTTCAGGCTTGGCTCAAGAGTTGCTCTGGCCAGTGGGTTGGTAGTATGATATGAAATGCAGTCTGAAATGATAGAAAGTGAAGTTTGGAATGTGTTGTGGCCGGCCTTGCTCTCTTGCATCCCTGCCTCTTGCCGTGAGAAACCGCATTCCAAGTAGTGGCTGGCCCAAGGAGGATGTGGGTCACACAGAGCAGAGTGGAAGCCACTGAACTTGGAGCCAGTGCAGCTGAGGCCCAGCTGGGTCAGTCCACCCAGAGGTGGGATGGAGCAGAGGACTGCTTAGTTACTGACAACAACATTCTGTGGGTTTCGTTATACGGCGTCAGTGTAACAAACCCGTCTGATGTACCTCAGGCCTATATTTCCTTCTATAAGTAATGACCCGGTGGTTTTTTTTAACCCTTAGTACCAGAGATCAAATTGCCAACATCCATTGGATCATAAGAAAAAGCAAGAGAATTTCAGAAAAACATCTACTTCTGCTTTATTTGACTATGCCAAAGCCTTTGACTGTGTGGATCATGGCAAACTGGAAAATTCTTAAGGAGATGGGAATACCAGACCGATAATAAAGAGTCCTACTACCTAGCACACAGTTGCTCGTTACTAGGTGGCTCAGTAACTGGTAAAAGGACCCGCCTGCCGGTGCAGCAGATGCAAGAGACGCGGGCTCGATCCCTGGGTCGGAAAGAGCGCCTGAAGAAAGAAATGGCGACCTGTTCCAGTATTCTTACCGGGAAAATTCTATGGACAGAGAGCCTGATGCGCTACAGTCTATGGGGTTGCAAAGAGTTGAATGCGACTGAGCACGCATGTGCGTGTGCACACACACACCCACACTAACGAACACTATGAAAATACACACCCACCCACACTAATGGGAGCTATGAAAATACACACCCAATTAGATCCCCTTACAGGAGCCACTTGAATGAAGAGATTAAACCTTTCTTTTTAATGATATATATCTTAAACATTTATTTTTTACTGTAAATTTATTTATTTTAATTGGAGGTTAATTACTTTACAATACTCTTTGGTTTTGCCATACATCAACATGAATCTGCCACAGGTATGCCCGTGTTCCCCATCCTGAACCCCTCTCCCTCTTCCCTCCCCGTACCATCCCTCTGGGTCATCCCAGTGCACCAGCCCCAAGCATCCAGTATCATGCATCAAACCTGGACTGGCGATTCATTTCATAGATGATATTATTAAGGTCTGCATTATGAATAATTTGTAAATTCATGTTTTTAATGTGTCAGGATACTTTAAATCATTATATTTTGAAAAATAGTTTCTGTTTTTAAACGTAATACATTCTCATTGTAGGAAACTCAGAAATGTCAAAGGCATATAAAGGAAAAAAATCAGGAGCATGTGACTGGATGTATGAAAGTATTGAGAGCGCCAGTGGAGTGGAAAGGACGCTGGAGTGATAGTCAAGAGTCCTGGGTGCTAATCTTGACTCGTTAAGAGGCTAGTCCACTTACTTGGCTAAATGTCTTCACATTCTGAGCCAGCTGTCTGGAAGGTGAAGCTGGGAAGATTTGAACTAGATGAGCTGTGCGGGCCTCTTCTGCCCTGATGTGAAACAGAAATTCTATTGTAGCCACTTCATCAACTTTCATGTTTACCCTTTTCATTTCCTTGGCAAATACCTGTCATGAATGTAAAAAAGTCGTCTTCTAGTCTTCAGCAAAATCATCATTATTCTGAAGGACTTCAGCCTTAATTCATGATAACTGCAGTATGTTTATATATTCACTAAGTCATCCAGTCATTCATTCATCCATTCAGCAAACGAGTCTCCAACCCTTCATCAGATATGATCTAACTACTAGGATATGGAGATGATTTAAGAAAAGATTTTTGCAATCAAGAGACTCCTAGTTTAGTGGGAGAAACAGGCAAGAAATGTCCCTGTCCCTTTGACATAGGCAGTACTATTGTGAAGTATTTGTTGTCATTTAGTTGCTAAGTTGCATCCTGCTCTTTGTGACCCCATGGGCTTTAGTCTACCAGGCTCATCTTTCCATGAGATTTCCCGGGGAGGAATGCTGGAGTGGGTTACCATTTCCTCCTCCAGGGGGTCTTCCCTACACAGGGATTGAACCCACGTCTCCTGCTTGGCAGGTGGATGCTGTACTACTGAGCCACCTGGGATCTCCATTGTGAAGTGTACGCCTGGATTTCTTTATGTGCCAGGCAGGGCAGCCGGTGCTGGATGCAGTTGTGAGCAGGATGGCAGCCATCACTTTTTCCAAGGAGCATGCGCGGTAGTGACAGGAGTTAGGGAGCCTGGACATTCACAGTCAGCACAGGAAAAGCAGGTCAGCATGTGTCCCTGGAGAGCTGACCCTAAGCAGTCTGGCCACCCTGGAGACAAAGGCAGGACTGAGGATGGAACTCACTCAGGGAAGGGGTTAACCCTCAAGTCCTGCTGTCAGAGACTTGCATCTTGCAAGAAGGTAATGCTTGGTTGTGAATAGTGGAGAGTTCGCTGAGCCAGCAAAATGGAAAGTGGCGGTGGTGGGGTTGGGGGGGGATGGTCAATAAAGCCAATAGCCATGGCATTGAGGGAAATCCTGCCAGAGACACACAGCCCAGCTGCTAAGAGTGATCAGAGTTAAGGTTAAAGCAAGGAGTGTCCAGAAAGCTAGAGGTGAGCAGTTTGGAAAGGCAATGTAAATGACTGGTTCTCCCTGGTGCCCAGAACTGATGAACATCTATTCCAAGCTTCCATTTTGCAGATGAGGAAACTAAGTCCCAGCATGGAGGAGGGTACCTATCCAGTATCCCTACAGCTAATGTGCAAGCATACATCAGAAGCCAGTTGGCATCTTGGAAGGGAAAGAGGAGGAAATGAGTTTATGAGCAGCTACTCACTGTCTGCCTGAGCCATCGGTGGTACACTTCCCTCCTTCAGTTGCTTCTTGCAGCAGCCCCAAGTGATTGGCTGAACTGACATTCTCATTGTTTTGCTGAGACAACTGAGACCCAAATGGTGAAGCGACCTCTTCCCCAAGACCGTACATCTGGGGAGAGAGAGTGAGGATTGGAACCTGGGCCAGCACTCCTGCTTTCCCCCTCCCTCACTTCCTGTTCTCCGGGCAGCCTCCAGGGTGGATACTTCTCATTTGCAAAATACACATTTGTTGTATAACGAGCGGCAGTAATTAATGATCCATTCCAAGGCAGGGGAAACTTGCCTAGTAAGCACACACGAAAACGAGAAAAATATGGCAGCGCCCTTTTTTTCTGTATCGATTTCTCATTCTCACTAATATTCCCAAAACGAAAGGAGAGGGAAAATGACCTGCACCCTGTCCCAAGTCACTGATAGGAGAGACAGGAAGCTCAGCCCTTCCATGGAGAAGAGCCCCCGGCCCCACCCGCTCCTGGCTCACCCCTGCCGGCTCACCCCTGCCCAAATTCCCATCCCTGTATCGGAGGTAACCACTTTACCTCTCCTGTTATGAATCACGAAGCCTGTGGCTTGTGGCAGATCATAAATCAGGCCTGGGAGTCTCGAGGACAAATCCCAGGACTTTTCATCTTTAATATTAGACGTGCTTAAAGTGGTGAATATTTCATGAAGGGACTGTTGCATTTTAACACATCATTAGTGACTCCTCCCCCTCCCCCTCGGGTTGATTATTCTGATCCAAATCTCAAGGATCTCCGCTTTTTCTCTCCGTTTTCCTAACCTCCGGCAACAGTCAATCCATTTGGTTGCACATATTTGCAGCACTGGCATTCAGTGGAAGACCCTTGGGGATGTTATTGGAGGGGAGAATTACAGAGAGCTTCCCTGCCTGCAAGCAGCCCCCTCTTATTTACTATGTATCCAGAGGAGAGGAGAGGTACATCGATCTCTCTCTTCTCTTCTCTTCTCTTCTCTTCTATTCTCTCTCTCTCTCTCTCTGTTTCTCTTTCTCTCTTTGTCTTTCAACAATCTTGTTCTAAATATTTTGAATATTCCCTTCGATCTATTCTTTTCTCCGCATTATATCTTACTGCCCTTTTAGTTTAACCAACATTTATTAAGCCCAGGCTGTTTGCCAGATACTTGCTGATGCTGAGTTTACAAAGATTAAGCAGCATTGGAATATATAAAATGAATGAAAGTGTTAACACTCAGAATACTTTGTATAAGGTCAAATGCCTAACACTGATAATGAATCAGGGGAAACAATAAGGCTATTTGATGAATACAAACATTTTTCTTAAAGCAGTTAATGGCTGATAGTTTTAGAACCTGTGTTACCCCGGCATCACGTTCACTGCTATGTTTTGTTTTGATTGCACAAGGTTGAGAAAACTGATTCATAAGACTCGAAGTGAGTAAAAAGAGTGAGCTTGTTAGCACCTCATCTCTCAGTCTCAGGATCCTATTCAATGAAACAAAGATGATAGGAGAATTTTTTTTAATGAGGACTGCATAAAATCCATTTATCTGGCCATCAGACTTAATGCAACAGAGCTCTCCACTGTCCTCAATTCTAGCATGTAATATCTGAGTGTTTAGCCATCGTTGTTTTTATTATTAAGGAGATTTCAAAATAAAATGTCTTAAGGAATATTAAAATCTAAAAGTTTCAAAGTCTGAATCTCCTACATTAAGCTATATGTTTCCATGAAACATAATTTGAAAATACTTGGGTCAAGCCAACCAGAATGACTGTAGAACTAAAGAAGTGCAGTCACACTTGACTGGCTGTAAGGATTGGTACAGTATTTCACAAGCTTTTTTTTAATAGAATCTGTTTTTGGTAAAGCATCTGGGAACATTCTACAACTACATCTTAGGAAAATCTAACAACGAATTGAATCAAAACATTTTCCCCCAATCTTAAGGAGTCAGCAGTGGGAAGGAAGGACTCTTCCAGAAATGAACTCTGAAGATACATCAGGAAACAGGACGTGTGTGCCCAGAATGAACTTGGCCAATGAGAAACTATACTTAAGGCAGCAGCAGATGCTAGCGAGGCTGTGTCCAATCACGTATAAGGCATGGCCAGAAAATGACAACACATGGATGCATGGATGGATGGATGCTTCGGTGGATGGAAGGGAAGCAGACAAGAGGGAAGATGAGGGGAGGGGAAAGAGGCAAGTGAAACCAATAAGACCACCACCAACAAAACAAAATAAAGACTGAAGATGGTAGATGGAAACAATTTTTCCACAAGGGGAAATCAGAGGTATTATATGTGGAAGAGGTGGCATTTGATTTGGGCCTTATAAATGAATGTGAATTGTTCATTCAGGTGGTGAGAGTTCAATTTTCTGATTACACTTTTAGCACAAGAGTACTTTATCATAATTTAAATATTTGAAAACAGGACGTCCGTGTGTCGCCACCAGCTCACTCTCTGTCTCATTTAGTCACGAGCTCCTTCAGCACCTGGGTTGCACCTTTGACCTCGGCATCCCCAGTGCTGAGCAGAGAGCTCGGCGGCGAGGGTGGCCAGGGCTTGCCGAGTGAATAAGTGAGTGAATGAACAATGAATGAACTCTGTTAACCACAGTGGCAGATGGGCTAGAACATTCTCTTTCCATGGCCTTTGCTAAAACGAGGCAGTTCACTTTATTTTCCAAGAAAACAAGGACACCAGGAGAGAAGACTGTTTGGGGCAGGCAGTGTTTCACAAGATCCTTTCCTCTTTTGGCTTACAGGAGAGTGCAGCTGCCACGAAGGCTATGCCCCTGACCCGGCTCACAGACACCTGTGTGTGCGCAGTGACTGGGGGCAGAGTGAAGGGTGAGTAGCAAAGACCGTCAGGCGAGGCAGGGACGGTGGGGGCCCTCCACTGCTCCCACAGACGCCACTTCCCTTGTGGTGGTTGTGTTCCTGGGGAAGTGAATCCTGTTTCCCACTGAATCCCAGTTTAGTTTGAAAGGTGCATGACTGATGACAGATCTTCTAGAGAACGAATGTTAAGGGTAGCTCACCCTCCCAAACCATAGGTTATCAAAGAGCACTCTCTTGAGTGGAATAATGAAGAAGAATCACATATTTTGTGCATAAACTCCAAAAGGGACCAAGAGGACTTTGAAATGCTGAGTCCTTCTGTGAAATGGAGACTGGTATAATATAAATAGACTTACCCTATCATTAGCTCTGCGAAATTCGATAATTTGTAGCAGTTCTTCACCAGTGTCCACATATGAATCGCATCTGCTTCTGACTAATACCATCTCTTATCCTTTCCCTTTCTCAATTTTTCCCCACAGTCCCTGGCCGTACACGACACTGGAGAGGGGCTACGATCTGGTGACAGGGGAGCAAGCCCCTGAAAAGATCCTCAGGTGAGTTGGCAGTTCTGTTGGGGAACAGTCTGATGGGAGGTATAGTTACACATCCTTAGTTAATTGAACCTGTGCATTTCTGGGATGCAGTGGTCCAGGTTGCTATGGGAATCTGATTTCCATTTGTCTGGCATCTAGACTTTATAGATTCAGATACTTGAACTGGAGGAGACATTACTGATTATCTAGTCCAGTGGTTTAAAAATATTCTCTAGCCATAGAATCTCTTCCTGCCACTAACATGAAATCTTGTGTGAAAACTTCAGTACTTAAACTGATGAAGACATACAGCAAATTAAGTGGCAGAACTGGGAATCGAATTTTGGTTGAAACTGATTCAGAGTCCATACTCTTCACCTATGTGCAGACTTCCCCTGCCAGCAGTCACTTTAGGTCCTTCTGCTCGCCATCAGGCCTGCTTGGGAAAGCAGAGCTGAAATAGTCCCTGTCTTCACAAAGCCCCCTGCTAATTAGGAATCAGGACCTAAACTCAGGAAAACATGCCTACCAATATAGAGTAATGCACGGGCTAAATGATTAACAGAGGGAGAAAATGACCATCCATGTCTGGACGAGGTTGGCCAACGTCAAGACTTGAAGCGTGCAGGCAACTTGGTTAGGTGTGGAAGTTAGAGAAGGTTATAGAAGGAATGGGAGGGGCCCCTTTTTGCTGTTTTTTTCTCTGCTTCCCAGGGAATCCCCCAATGGAAACTCTTACATTGCAGGTCTACTTTCAGCTTGGGCCAAGGACTCTGGCTTCCAGTCAGCAAAAGCTTCGTGGTCCCCCCTGTGGAGCTGTCCATCAACCCGCTGGCCAGCTGCAAGACCGACGTGCTCGTCACAGAAGACCCCGCAGATGTCAGGTAGGGAAGTCGCCTCCAGCACCCATACCATGGGCTTCTTAGAGCCCCGGGAGGCCCTCCCTCTCAGGATCTTGGAACTTCCGGGGAAAGTGCTCTTCACGATGTGAAAGCAGGTAGCTGCCTAGTTGGTAATAAGAAACATACCCCATGTGCCATGCCCCACACTCCTGAAACTGACCTCCATGGTGGCCTCAGTGCCTCTGTATTTCAACATTGTTACTTTCCTTTGGGGCTTATATAAAACATGAAAGAGGTTAACACATTATCTAGCTCATTCTGGGATCTTTAATGGTCTTCTCTTATAAAAGGCCATTACTTAATAGTATATTGAAAAGTCGTGAAGGTAAAATATTGGAAGATGAAGTGCTTTCTCTTTTGACTCTGGATACTAGAAACAGACTTTGGACTAATCAATAGGATAGAAATGTCCAGGTCAAATGAATTTGCTCTTTACTCAAGAAACGACGGAGACTACATCTTTCTTTCCACATTTTGTACCTTGTAGTTAATTTCATTATAGACTTACTCTACTGTGTTCTAATTAGTTGCTTACATATCATTCTGTGCTATTATGTAGTGAATCCCTCAGGGTCAAAGAAAATAACTTACTTAGCTTTTTAATTCCCAGTTCCCAGTCCATACTGGACATCTACTAAATGTTTATTGATTTAATTATACAGGTGATCTTAGATCTGAATCTAGCACTATTCTGGAGCTTTCTAGTGTAGGGTTTTTATCCCCTCCCCCTCCTGATTTGATTAGTTGAAGAATTCTAGCATTTAAATGTTGCAAAAAATGGACTCTGATTTTTCTTTTGGAACGGGTTTGTACGCAGCTTATGAGCTCCTGAACTGGGGCGTGGAGGCGTGGCCCCCTGCTTCCAGCGCTTGCTGTTCTACCGCTGCACAGCTGTCTTTTCAGTTAAGATGCTGTCAATGTCTATGGCATCTCTATAGGGAGACTCACCTTCTCAGCCTTTCATGAAGGGACGGACGCAACATGATTTTTTATTCGTGTTTCTCCAAAGAAGTAATTTTTAAAAGATAGAAAATTAAAGGGATAATATTTAGAAAATGAAGTGATAATTACTAAAAACTAACATGGTTTCATGTACATAAAAATTGATTCATAGCAAGTTATCATGGTTTCCATTTTTGTTAGAGCTGAGGTCAGGGTAACTTCCGTAAAGCATCAGTAAGCCTTCAGTAAACCATCAATGCTAAGGTTACTCAGTATTACATATTTCAAAAATGGAGAAAAGAGCATCTGGTTGAAGGATTCTTCTTGAAGGCCTTGTGACCTTGTCTCAAATCAACTGAAAGGTTACCAGACTTCCTCAGAGTTCTGTACTGTTGACATTGAATTTGTAGTTTCACTGACGCTATAGATGTCGGACTGGCTGATGGTTCCACACTCATTCTGGAGCTGACCAAGTCTGACCTGGAATCCCTTCTCTACCACGGATGAGCTATATGACCCTGGTCAAGTTCAACTTACTAACTTTCCATCTCTTTGCAAAATGAGGATAGTAATAGTACCTATCTCATAATATGTAGTAATAATAGTAACTCATCTCCACTGATCATTCCTAAACACGTTACTAGCATTATCTCACTATGGTCTTACATCAACCCCCCAAATAATGCTATTATTATTTTTATTTTACAAATTAACAAGAAAAAAGTCTGAGGTATATAGGTGATAGCTTCACTAGGAAGTGGTGAAGCCAAACTTCAGCCTGCCATCTCCCCACCTCCTGAAGCCATATTCTTAACTATTTCATTGAAATTGTTGTTGCTGTTCAGTCGTGTCCAACTCTGTGAGCCCATGGATTGAGGCACGCCAGGCTTTCCTGTACTTCACTATCTCCCCAAGTTTGCTCAAACTCATGTCCATTGAGTCCATGATGCCATCTAACCATCTTATCCTCTGTTGTCCCCTTCTCCTTCTGCCCTCAGTCTTTCCCAGCATCAGGGTCTTTTGCAGTGAGTCAGCTCTTCACATCAGGGGGCCAAAGTATTGGAGCTTCAGCTTCAGCATAAGTCCTTCCAGTGAATATTCAGGGTTGATTGCCTTTCGGATCAACTGGTTTGACCTTATTGAAATACCACCTAAGAATTGTTGTAATGATTAAATAATATGTGTAAATACTGGTACATAATATACTTCCAAAAGTACAGGCTTATCAATTTTAGATCCACTCAATTCTTCTGACAATAGCGTTCAAGCAGAAACTGGTCATGGCGGGGAAGGCAGAGGCAGGAAGTCTGCCTGCTGTGTCATGCTCCTGAGAGTGACGGCGGTTTGCAGGATAATTCAGTTGCCTTTTCTCCTTCAATTTGAATTATTACATTCAACAGCAAGCCAGACATGGAGAGGACCAGAATATCTACTTCCAAGGACCTTAAAACATCATTGGAAATACCAAAACAAAATTGAGAGAAGTATAGACTAGAATTTATTTCAGGGAAAATTTTATATGTAACTGAAAGGATTACTGTAATAAGTTGAAGGGGTGAGACCTTCAAAGGGCAGAAACTGATAACAATTAGATGTTTCTGAACTGCTAAGAAAGCTATGCCTGCTTACGCGGATGGTGTGCCTTCATCGAGTTGGGACCAGATCAGAATTGCTCAGAATGGGAGAAAGGATACTGTTTTGCAGTTTGGGGTCCTCCTTCTCAACCCTTTGAAGAATGTTCAAAATATACTTCAAATATTTGAAGAACGTTGGTTTGATTAGGTCACTAAATTATTATCTTGTCTGGGGTGCCCGCATGTCTTTGTCTGGGCTTGCAGTTGCAGACAGCCTTTTAAGTCTCACCTTCATCTTTCTTCTCACGTGCCATCAGTTTCATTGCAAGGGTGGATGAAAGATTGTAATCATCACCATTCAAAAGAATCTGTGCTCTGTAGGTTGAGTTTTCCAAGCTTCACTAATAAACCTTGTTTGACATGACATTGCCCAAGCAGGCATATCATAGGCGTTTAAAGAATTAATAAGTTTCAGTTATATTCTATGTTAGAAATTAATAAATAATAGATCATAATTATAGATAGCCAATAATATGCCACAGAATCACAACTGTGAGATTAAAGGGAAAAAAGCAGAGTGAGGAAGGAAAAGATAAGCATTTGGATAGGATTGGGAGGGAAAATTTAAAGCTTCTTTCTTATTTGATTTTTTTGTTTTGGTTTTAAATCCATGACAGAGTTGAATTTATATGAATTTATGGAATTTATGGGCAGATATGAATTTATGGAATCCCACACTAGGAGAGACAGAGCAAGTTAGACTCAAAAAGTACAGGCTCAACTCACCTGGATGTCTAAATTTAAAAAAAATTGATGATGACAAATGTTGGTAAGGATATAGAAAAACTGGAACTCCCATACCTTTATAGTGGGGATGTAAGTTAGTGTGACCACCGTGTAAATCTACAGGGCTGTATCTATTAAAGTTGAGCATCTACTTATCCTATAGGTGTGTGTGTGCACGCACGTGTGCACGCACTATGATGCTTCAGTTCTGTTGGACTTTGCGATCCTGTGGACTGTAGCCCTCCAGGCTCCTCTGTCTGTTTGATTCCCCAGGCAAGAATACTGGAGTGGGTTGCCATGCCCTCCTCCAGGGATCTTCCCGGTGCAGGCATGGAACCCTTGTCTTTTATGTCTCCTGCATTGGCAGGCTGGTTCTTTACCACCAGTGCCGCCTGGGAAGCCCCTCTCCTATAGATGTGCGTGTTTGTGCGTGCGTGCTAAGTTGCTTCAGTCATGTCCCACTCTTTGCACCCCTATGGACTGCAGTTTGCCAGGCTCCTCTGTCCATGGGATTCTCCAGCCAAGAATACTGGAGTGGGTTGCCTTGCCCTCTTCTGGGGGATCTTCCCAACCCAGGGATCAAACCCACGTCTCCCATGTCTCCTGCATTGGCAGGCTGGTTCTTTACCACTAGCATCACCTGAGAAGACCACAAATAATATGTTCAAGAATAGTAATAATAGTATTCATTTGTACTGCCAGAAAACTAGGGGGGAAAATGCAGATGCCTGTCAATAACAACAACAACAAAAATAGATAAATAAAACAAAACAATGGAATGTTATTAATGCGGAATGTTATTAATGCTGAATATTAATGAATACAACCCTTACACACATCACCACTGATGAATTTCACAAATATAAGGCTGAATTATGGAAGCCAGACACAAATGAATATGTATGGTTAAATAATGATCAAAAATAGTAAAGACTAAACTATAATATTATAAATAAAATAGGGATTACCTTGGGGTGATGGAGGGCATAGTGATTTAAGGGAAGTTGCTGGCAATATTTGATCTCGTGATCTGGGTGGTGGTTATATGGGTGTTTTCATTCTGTAAAAATTCATCTATTTGTATAGATATAATTTGCACATTTTTCTCTATGCATGGCATATTTTGATTAAAGATACAGTCTGTTATATAAGGTAGTTCATTCTTCAAAAAGCATAGGCTGTAGAGGCCAACTGAACTGCCTGAGTTCCAGTCCCAGGTCTACCACTTGCTTGCTGCAAGAGCTTATCTGAAGCTGTGGTGGCCCTGTGGATAACACAGATAGAAGACTGTCTGTGCTAGATAAGAGAGTGGTGAGAATTAAAAGGCATGTTGTTGTTCAGTTGCTCAGTTGTGTCTAACTCTTTGTGACCCCATGACAGCAGCAGGCCAGGCTTCTCTGTCCTTCACCATCTCCCAGAGTTGGCTCAAACTCATGTCCATTAAGTCAGTGATGCCATCCAACCATCTCATCCTCTGTCATCCCCTTTTCCTCCTGCCCCCAATCCCTCCCAGCATCAGGGTCTTTTCCAATGAGTCAACACTTCGCATGAGGTGGCCAAAGTACTGGAGTTTCAGCTTCAGCATCATTCCTTCCAAACAACACCCAGGGCTGATCTCCTTCAGAATGGACTGGTTGGATCTCCTTGCAGTCCAAGGGACTCTCAAGAGTCTTCTCCAACACCACAGTTCGAAAGCATCAATTCTTTGGCACTCAGCCTTCTTTATGGTCCAACTCTCACATCCATACATAACTACTGGGAAAGCCATAGCTTTGATTATATGGACCTTTGTTGGCAAAGTGATGTCTCTGCTTTTTAATACACTGACTAAGGTTGCCATCGCTTTGCTTCCAAGGAGCAAGCATTTCATGGCTGCAGTCCCCATCCTTGTAAAGCACTGAGTCTGGCACATGATGAACTCTCCAGAAGCCTTGGTTATCATGTTGTTATTGTGGCATAGTATAGTGCATTCCTATTCTCTTTTTAATTCTTTCTCTTGCCTTGCTGAAAGGCTTCATCTAATCTATGGTGCATCTTAAAATCAATAAGGTCTTGGTATTGAGAATTTGCATTAACCCCTTTGTCATGGGGTTTGAAGAAGATTTAAATGAATATATAAACTCTTGTTTAGTATAGTAGGTCCCGTGGCTTTATGGATATGGGGTATTTGCAGAATAATTGAAGCGGTGTACACAGAGTGCCTTAGGATTGGAAATGAAGGAAAAATTCCTGACCAAAGGAATTAGAAAAGGATGTGCAGGAGAGAAACATTGGCAATTAACCTTGAATTGTGCACAGGATTCGGCTGTGGAATTTAAGGTGGGAGGGATGGCTTTCAAGTCTGAAGGGTTGAAGGGCCAAAGAAAAGAACTCTCCCCTGGACAGCGCCCATTCTCCGGCCTGTTCCAGCAGGAAGCTGCTGGGAATGAGAGTTTTAGCATTCGAAACACTAATGATGTCAGCTACAAAGGTGGAGAAGCGAACTCGAGTTAAATTGCGTGCAGATTTCCTTTCAATTCTGAAAACCTTATCTGGGTCCCTCCTGTGTGCCAGGCACTGTGCCAGGCGCCATAGGAACACAGTGATGAATAAGGCCCACCTAGGCTTTCAGGGATTGCATGGTGCAGCGAGGAGCACTGAATTAGAAACTTGACTTGAGAGATGAAATAAAAGATACTCTTGGGGAGAGAAGCATGGCAAACAACACTTATTGCTACACAGTGGGCCTTCTTCATAGTTTCACCGAGAGCTGATTCTTCTTAGAAGAGAGACGCAAGAGTTGCTATTATGGCTGGAATAATAATCATCCACAAAGCCCAGCTTTTGGAGCCCCTCAGTGATTTTTCTATCATCTCAAGTCAATGAAAATGAAATGGTGAAATACTGTTAATTCCCGTACAACACTGAAAGAATAATGGGACATCAGAATGCAAGCCAGCATCGCTCACTTGGTGACAATTTTCACATTGAATTGGTTCTCGATAGAATTTAGAAGAGTTTCTTGTTCTTTTGACCTCTCAATTCTAAGCACTAAAAAAATTTTTTTTCAAGCACTAAAAATTTATTTAACACCTACCTTGTGCCTCCTTATTAGTATAGTGGTGAGTATCCTCGCCTGTCATGTGGGAGGCTGGGATTTGATTCCCTGCGGGGAGACTGGCTAGATGTTTCTGGGCTTTCCTGGTGGCTCAGACAGTAAAGAATCCACCTGTAATGCAGGAGACCTGGGTTCGATCCCTGGATCGGGAAGATGCCCTGGAGAAGGGAGTGGCTACCCACTCCAGTATTCTTGCCTGGAAAATCCCATGGACAGAGGATCCTGACAGTCTACAGTCCATGGAGTTATAAAGCCAGGCATGACTGAATGACTAACCCCTTCACTTTCACTTACTGTGTGCCAGGCTAAGTATCGAAGATAGAGAAATGTTAAGACAGAGATCTTGGTGCGTTAAATGAGACAAAATTGCAAATGAAGCATGTTCTACTTTGTGACTGTTGAAAAAGTTAGAAGGAAAGTTCAGGGCAGAGAAAGGACCCAAGGAAGGAGGTGGTTTAACTCACCTGGGAGTTGAAGGACACCCTTCATGGAGGAGAGGGCCTCTGAGCCAAACTGCCAAGTCTTAGCAGGATGTCATCGGGCCACTGTTTCTCAAAGTGTGTATCCTCAGCATCACCTGCAACCTTGTCAGAAAGGCAGGTTCTGACTCCATCTGTGGTAGACTGGCAGTTTCTAATCCCTAGAACCTGTAAGTGTTCCCTTATTTGGGAAAAGAAATGGTCTTTGCAGATGGGATTTAGTTAAGAATCTTAAAGAAAGTTGATTATCCTGGATTATCTGGATGGGCTTCAAATACCATTACAAGTGCCCACACTGGAGGGAGGTGGAAGGGAATGTAATACATCCAGAGGAGATGGCAATGTGGAGAGGGAATCCAAGACTAGCATGAGACAGCCACAGCAGGGAGTGCCGGGAGCCACCAGGAGCTGGGAGAGGCATGGGGCATCTTCTCCAGGACCTCACGGGGGCTGAGGGTGGGCAGCCTTGCCAACACCTTGGCTTTGGCCTGCTGCTGCTGCTTCATTCGTGTCCGACTCTGTGCGACCCCATAGACATCAGCCCACCAGGCTCCTCTGTCCCTGGGATTCTCCAGGCAAGAATACTAAAGTGGGGTGCCATTTCCTTCTCCAATGCATGCATGCTAAGTCACTTCAGTCATGTCCAACTCTGTGCGACCTTATGGAGAGCAGCCCACCAGGCTCCTCTGTCCACGGGATTCTCCAGGCAGGAATACCTAATGATACTGATTTTGGAGTTCTGATAGTTTTAAGCCATCCCAATTTGTGACGATTTGTTCCAGCAGCCATAGGAAATGCATACATCAGCCAAGACCTGAATCAGATGTTTCAGAGGTGGGCCCAGTAGTCTTGTTTAAGCAGTAATCTGGTTTAACTACTCCTCAGGTGGTTCTGGTGGAGAAGGCAATGGCAACCCACTCCAGTGCTCTTGCCTGGAAAATCCCAAGGGTGGAAGAGCCTGGTGGGCTGCAGTTCATGGAGTCGCAACGAGTCAGACACAACTGAGTGACTTCACTTTCCCTTTTCACTTTCATACACTGGAAAAGGAAATGGCAACCCACTCCAGTGTTCTTGCCTGGAGAATCCCAGGGATGGGGGAGCCTGGTGGGCTGCTGTCTGTGGGGTCACACAGAGTCAGACATGACTGAAGCGACTCAGCAGCAGGTGGTTCTGGTGTCCCCTGACGTTTGCATCCTGGCAGCAAAACAAGCTAAGGCTCATCTGCCTTCCATAAAAAACAGAGGATGGAAAAACTTGGAGATTCCAGGGTGGCAGCGGCTTTGAGTCCAGTGGGATTTATAGGCTCTGTGATGTTGCTGGGCCTCAGTGTTTCTGTCTCTCTCCCATCCCTCACCTCTGTCTTCCTCTATGTTAACGTCATTGTCAGGCACATTCTCACCAACAACTCCAGGCTTACAGCCTCAGCCAGGCATTGCCAGAGCAAAGAGATGCCCTGTTTCCCTATGATTTAAGCAAAAGTCCTGGTACTGAGTGACAACAGTGAGAGTGCCTCCTTGTGTGGCACTTCCCAAGTATTTGCTGAAATGAGCTCATTTCATCTTTACCCGTGGAGAAGGCAATGGCAACCCACTCCAGTACTCTTGCCTGGAAAATCCCATGGACAGGGGAGCCTGGTAGGTTGCAGTCCATGGGATCGCTAACAGTCAGGCATGACTGAGCGACTTCCCTTTCCCTTTTCACTTTCATGCTTTAGAGAAGGAAATGGCAACCCACTCCAGTGTTCTTGCTTGGAGAATCCCAGGGATGGGGGAGCCTGGTGGGCTGCTGTCTATGGGGTTGCACAGAGTCGGACACGAGCAAAGCAACTTAGCAGCAGCAGATGGCTTAGATGGTAGGGAATCTGGTTGCAATACAGGAGACCCAGGTTCAGTCCCTGGGTTGGGAAGATCCCCTGGAGAAGGGAATGGCAACCCACTGCAGTATTATTTCCTGAAGAATTCCATAGATGGAGGAGCCTTGCAGGCTTCCGTCTATGCAGTCGCAGAGTCAGACATGACAAAGCGGCTGACACTAACACCAATATCTCAGATAAATGACTAAAACTAGCCACACCTGGGTCACTGACCCACTCTCAAACCAGCAAGGATGGGGGACCCTTACCATATGGACTGAGATTGCAGGTGGGATGAGGGCAATCAGGACAGGCAGCGAATGGATGTTGAACAACAATGAAAAAGGCAAACCACACAGATCTGTAGACAAGACATGGGGTCTTGGAGTGACATGCCTGATGTGGGAGCTTCCAGGCTCCAGGTCAGTGTGTCTGGCAGGTAATGCCAAGGGGCACGTGGCAGAGGATGCAGTGAGAAGAGACAGCGTGGAATCTCAGACTGCCTTCTCCCTCTCCTCCTCTTTCCTCAGCTCCAGGTGCCTGGCTGAGACAGTCAGCAGAGATTCTGGGGGCCCTTGCAGTTGTTCAGTCACTAAGTCATGTCCGACTCTCTGTGACCCCATGAACTGCAGCACACCAGATTCCCTGCCCTTCACTATCTCCTGGAGTTCACTCAAACTCATGTCCGTTGAGTCGGTGATGCTATCCAACTATCTCATCCTCTGTAGCCCCCTTCTCCTCTTGTCCTCACTCTTTCCCAGCATCAGGTGGCCAAAGTATTGAGGCTTCAGCTTCAGCATCCGTCCTTCCAGTGAGTATTCAGGGTTGATTTCCTGTAGGGTTGACTGGTTCGATCTCCTTGCCGTCCAAGTGACTCTCAAGTCTTCTCCAGCACCACAATTTGAAAGCATCGATTTTTCAGTGCTCAGCATCCGTTATGGCAAAGGAGAGCGTCTTCACCATTCCAGAGTCCCAGCAGGCGCTCCTGTGTGGTTGGTCCAGACACCAGAGTCTGCCTTTTGCCCAGACAGTACGCGTGGTCAGGTACAGTGTGTTCTAGAAACTTGAGCCATCCATTCTAGGGTGAAATCCTCAACAAAAGCACTCTAGCTTCTTCCTTGTGTGGTAGACACTGGGCTGGCTCTGGAAATGTAAGGACCAGAAAGAGAAGAGGGTGTGGGAAAGCGAGTATTTCTTGGACTCCTGAGCAGTTGCTCCCTGAACTCCCTGGGCCAAGTCAATTCACCTCTTCCAACTTTCATTTCTGAATCTAGAAAGTAGAGACTGTTGTGTTTCCTTCAGAGGGTTGTCGTTAGAATCAACGTAATGTACATAGAGAAACTAGTACAACACCCTAATGTGTAACTGGTATTCTGTGGGTGGGAAGTTCTACACAGCATTTTAGTACAAATAAGGAAGTAACCATCTGACCCAGTTGGGTTAAGGTGATGAAAGATGTAGTTTGTGGCCTGGAAGCAGACCCAGAAGGGCCCCTGCTTTCCTCTTGATCACCAAAGGCCTCAGCAGCAGAGGCAAGGGGGCAGCAGGGGGTGGGGGGTAGGCAGCGATGAGGCTCCCCCAGGGCAGGTGGTGTCTTACCCTGTGACACCTGGCCAGGAAGGCCCAGGGCTGCAGAGCCTCAGGTGAGCAGAGCCCTTGGTGCCCGCCTTGTGGGTTTGGTACCCCAGATGCCCTCTCTTCATGTCTAGAGAGGAGGAGCCTGGAGTCTTGACTCAGAGTCTTCGGACTCAAATCCTGGTTCTGCCACTTACTGGCTGTGTGACTGTGGACAAGTTGTATAACCTCTCTGTGCCTCAGTCTCCTCGTGTATGTACTATGATTAATAATGGATAAAGATACTCAAGGAGTAGAATTCACATGTCTCGTCTTTAACTGCCCTACAGCTTCAGCAGATTTTGTAAATGAGTGCCTGTGTGTGTGTGTCTGTGTCTGTGTGTGCCCGCGCGTGTGTGCGTGTGTGTGTGTGCGCGCGCGTGTGCGCATGCGTGTGTGTGTGTGTGTGTGTGTGTGTCCCTCCCCAGGGAGATGCTGAAACACGGGTGGGGCTCTACAGCCCTTAGTAGACAGTCTCAGGACCCAGGTGCTTTTGCCTTCACACCAGTTACTCACGTAGACATTCTTTTCCCAAAGGGCATGAGAAATTCAATAGGCAGCTCACTTCCCTGCTTGAAACACAGAAGAAGGGAGATTTGGGTAGAGGGAGTAGTGAAGACTCCGGAATCAAACTCCCTGAGTTCTGAATCCATCTCCACCACTTACCAGCTAACCTCGGGCAATGTATTTAAGCTTTGTGAGCCTCGGTTTCTTAACTGCAAATGGGAATGATAACTGCTATTGTATCTTTGGATGTTTTTGCCAGTTGAATGAGGTAACACATTTAAACTCTTAGCACCACAGTCATAAATAATCAAGGCTCACATGTATTGAGTGTTTATTTTGGATCAGGCCCTGTTTAAACTTGGCGTGCTGCGACTCATGGTGTCGCAAAGAGTCGGACACGACTGAGCGACTGAACCGAACTGAACTGAACTGTCTAAACTTTAGGTGCATTAGTTCTGATTTCTCCGCAATGACTCAATGATGGAGTTACTACCATTCATAGAGGAGGAAACTGAGGCACCAGAAGTTTAAACCATTTACCCAACAGGTTACAGGCAGTGTGTGGCAGAATCAGACTTTGAACTCAAGTTGTAGGGTGAGTGCTCAGTAAATGTTGGCTCAGATCCCCTTGGAGGCGGAAATGGCAAGCCATTCCAGTATTCTTGCCTGGGAGGTCTCGTGGACAGAGGAGCCGCGAGTTGCAAAGAGGTGGACACAGCAGTACAGACACATGCAGGTCTACTGCCACAGGCATGGGTTTCTGGGTCCACATCAGACTGGTGAACTCCCAGGCTGCTGATGCAAGGGGTTCTCTGTGAGACTGAGGGATCCATGCACTGGACTGTCTGTCCTCATCTTTGTTGACCGCTGAATCCCCTGAGTGGGTGTGGAAGTCTGTTCCATTGAAGCGGAAGGTGAAATATGAAACGGGGTCAGGGGAGACTTTAGGGGCAATAGGGCATCTGTTTAGCACTCACAGATGGACTCATGGGATTTAGATGTTGGAAGTTGCCCTGTACCACCGCCTCCCTCCCGTCTTTGGGTGTGTGAAGCTCCTCTGAGAAGCATTAACGTAAAGAGCTTCACACTCCGCACCAAATGGATCGCGCTCTCCCGGCATCTCTTCCCAGCCTTACTGGCTGTCACTCAGCCAGTGAGCCCAGAGTCGTATATTTTCCCCCATTTTAGTTTAGCAATCATAATACAAGTGAAGTCTATTAGGATGTGTTTCTGCCCAGCCTCGGTAAATCTCCTCAAACACCATCCGGCACCGGATTTCTGTTAGTCTTTGCCACTGGGGAGGCCAAAGCAGGCGTTGACTGTCAGCTGGGGTGGACAGCCCACGGCACAGCCTCTGCTAAATGAAACTCAAATGGAGACTTTGGAATATAAATATTGAAGTGACCCAGGTTGGATAAAGGGGAACCAGTTAGCTAAGCTTCTCTCTTACATGCAGGAGATGCTAAATTATTAAAAGTTTAATAAATGTAATAATAAATATTTGATGTTGAATTATAGAAGGCTTTGCAGATACAGTGAAACTGAGAAATGGCTTGTTATATCTGCATTAGAAGTTAAACACTTTTCAAATGGGACTTAATGTTAAAATGGGACCGCAGATCTTTCAGTGGGGAAAGAGAGAGAGAAGGGAGAAAGACACATAAAAGGATGATTTTTTTTTTTTTGGCAAGCTCCCTGGGCTGAGAGTCAAGACGCCTGGGTTTCAGTCCTGATTTCACACTGAAGACAGGCATAGGCAGCATTTTGGTCTCGCTTGACTGGGCAGAGGCTTTTATATAACATCTTATATGTGATCCTTAACAGTCATCTTCTAAAGTCAAGGCTATTTTTATTCCCCCCTTCCCCCATTTTACAGATTAAGGAGCTGATGTTCTAAGATCTTAAGTAGAACCACTGGTAAGAGAGTGAGTTGGAATTTGAACACAAAGCTTCTGATCTCAAGACCTTTACTCTATCCAGCATGCCACCGTGTTGCCCCCCACCCCCATGCTGCATGGAAATCCTTTCTGCTCTTTATTAGTCAGATGTTTTTGGCTCCAGGAGAAAGAAACCTAATTCAAATTAGCTTAATGGCAACTCTGTTGGAAGGCTGCCATGGGAAGGGTGGAAGATCAGCTTGGCCAGAGGGATGAAGGGAGCTGAGTGAATTACGTGGCATTAAGAGGCTGTCTTTCCTCCCTGCATCATTCCATGATGGCTTTGTTCCTCCCCATTCCCACTCCCGTGGTTGGGTTGTGATGACCATGAGTTTCTAAGGCTCTCATGTTCTTACCACCAAACAGTGAATGCTTCTCTTCCTTGAGCTGCAGTTTGAAGAATCCTAGAGAAGGAATCTTATTGGCCTGGCATGAGTTAGGAGCTGACCTCTGGCTTAGTCACCTACGATGAGGGAACAGGATCACAAAGCAGAGAGACAAGCATGGAAGGGAACCGGGGGACCATAAGCCAAACAGGGACTCCAGCCCATGTCTTCAAAATCCTCCCTGGGCTTCGATGCATCCATCTGCCCGAGAGGTTGGACTAAATTAGAGAAGACCTCTTAGGTGCCAACTCAGACAAATGGGCGGGGCTGCCTTGGATGTTAAGCTTGGAAGATTTCTGATGCTATAGACCAACTCAGCTGGGAAGATTGTTAGGATTGACTCATGAGGCCTGATTCAGCAGATGGGAGTGGTGACAGATGGGTCAGGTATTTACCGCCTCTGAACTTGATGGTATTTAGAGGTCCTCCTGCTTTTGTGTCTGATGATATGATGATCGTTTGCACCTGTGAAATGAAGAGAGCTTTTTCCGGTTGCTGAGATGCAGGAGAAAGACAGTCAAGTGGACAGGGATATGGAGGATGAATTAGAAACCGGGCCGTCTTACTCCATCTCTCTGTTTTTATCCATCTATCTGTTATCTCAGAGGGTATATTTGGATACTCTCATCTTGGTGCCAGTAAGTTTCCTGAAATAGATTTCTCTGCTAGAGGCAGAGTGGGGGCTTCCGTGTAGGTACTTCCTAGATTCTGTCTGGCACTGGCACTGGCACTTGTATTAAAAATGGCATGCTCTAATTTAAGCTGTAAACACACCACTCATATCACAGAAGCCTTGAACTGTTTCTTAGAGTTTCAAAGACAGGTTTAAACAATTACAAGCTCACAACTGGATGTGACCTTCTGAGTCATTTTCCTCTCCATCCCCCTGCCATCACATGAGTGGTTCTAAATTGCTACAGCACACCTCTACCTGCAGATATTGCTTAGCCTCCAGGGGTGTGGTCACATTGTTCCCTTGGAAATCCCTGCTCTCGTCTCACCTAAGCAGTCCAAGCTTTAGATTCTGCAGGCAGCAACTCTGGGCAGTCATCACCAAAATAAGCTAAGCTGAGCAAACTTTCTGCCTTCTAAGACCCACTTATCAGGGCTAGGTAGGACCACTTGTTTCCCATTAGGGTATCTTACTCAAGTGTGAAAGTTTTCACACGAGACTTTGCAGAAAGTTGGGGGGAAGTCCTAGAAAGCAGATATTCAGTATCCTGTGGCTGGAAGCAGTGGTCCTAGGTGAGGGATGGGTTGCCAGCACATGGAGAGGAAATCCCATGGAGAGCACTGCCTAAGGGGAGCTGTGACCTGTAGTCAGGGACACGGACGGGAGAGAAGTCAGAGGGATAGATGTCCCAACCTCGCTCAGCCACCACACTTTTCTGCTGGTGTCTCCCACTTGCTGACCCAAGGGGTACCCATGCAAGAGAGTTCATTGAGGTGGTCCATCAAAGCCAGCCTCCTTGAGCTGCAAAGCTGGGTACGGGTGAGCCGAGGGGGCAGGGAGAGAAACGAATGCAATCCAGCATAAACTCTAGGCTCAGACCCTCCTTAAGAGATTCACTGCCTCCCTGCTGCACACCGCTCTGTACCCGCTCAGTCCAACCCAAACACAGGTCAGGCCATGCCTCTCTTCTGCTGGAATCATTCAGAACCACACCACCTGCCCACACAGCCTCAGGATCAAAGGCCATTTCACAGGTACCCACCCCTTCCTAGCACTTCAGAGTCTGGCTGTCATGCCCTCTGGGATCTCGCTTGCCACCATGTTCCCGTTTGCCATGTCTTCAAAATGCAAAACAGGCTTTCGTATCTCCTAGCCTTTGCCAATGTCATCCCGCTTCCTGGATTGTCCCCTGTGTCCCTGGCACGCCACTTCTCATTCATCACTGTCTTGCAGAAATGCTACCTCCTCCGAGCAGCCTTTCTGGAACATTCTGTCCTTCCATCCACCAGAATCATAGTGCCCTCATTGCTGTGTTCATGCTGCTAGCATGTTTCCTCTTTAATTGCAAGACAGCATATTGCCCTGTAGGTCAGTCAGTAAAGAATCTGCCTGCGATGCAGGAGACCCGGGTTCAGTTCCTGGGTTTGAAAGATCCCCTGGAGAAGGAAATGGCAGCCCACTCCAGTATTCTTGCCTGGAGAATCCCATGGACAGAGGAGCCTGGAGGGCTATAGTTCATGTGGTCACAAGAGTCAGACACGACTTAGCCACTAAACCACCACCACCACATTGCCCTTGCATTTGGTCAATTGTAGGAGGGTACGTGAGTCTGCGTGAACTCCGGGAGTTGGTGATGGACAGGGAGGCCTGGCGTGCTGCAGTTCATGGGGTCGCAGAGGCAGACACGACTGAGCGACTGAACTGAACCCCCATTTTGCCCTCTGCTGGTAGTCTGTGTCTTCTTGGAGGTTATGAATTGAATCTTAAGCATCTCTGTATTCCTGCTTCTAGACAAGTAAATGGCTCAGAGGAAGGATGCGGGACATTTGACGCCCAGTCTGATGTGCTTATGTGGGCACAGTCAGGAAGATAGCATCGATTGCTGCTGTTGTTTAGTCACTAAGTCATGGCCTACTCTTTGCAACCCCATAGACTGCAGCCCACAGGCGCCTCTGTCCATGAGATTCTCCAGGCAAGAATATAGGAGTGGGTTGCCATTTACCAATAAATTGCTCAAAAAAAAAAAAGAAAAAACCTTTAGGCCGTCTTCAGGCATCACTCAATCCCCTTACATGGAAATAGCCTTAGTACCAAACAGTCTCATAAAAACTTCCTACCTCACAGTATTTTATTGTATTGTATTATAAAAATCCATTGTCTCAGAGTGGTTTCAAATAACAGCCATAGTTTGGAGTTACTAAATGTAACAGAAAAAAAAAAAAGAAGGAGGTTTCTTTAATTTGAAAGGTTTGAGAAATCCTATGATAAAGGAAGTTGCTGTATTGATTTCCTTGGTGGAAGCTTTTCCAAGGGATGTTAATATATTAATGAACATCATGAATCTTTAGGAAGTGAAGCTTGCACACCACCATCTCCCCAACACTGTGTAACTATTATAGATGCAGGCTCAGGACCAACCTTCCTTGAGACCCCCTTCAGGTAATACTACGTTAGCCCAGTGAGGCTCAGAGGCTAACCGTGTTAACCCAGACAGCAGAGAAAGAGGGACTGGGTTCTCAGGGCCTCATACACGTCCTCTGGGATGAGGGGGAAGCTGGCTTCTATCCTGCTGGCTTATTACTCAGTCCATCTGGCCACTGAGCTCCGCATTCTACCCCCGGCTGATGCAGAAAGTGCAGGGGTGCAGGGCTGGGATAGGATGGACATGCTTGAATATTCCAGAGGGGGAACACATCCTGGCTGAGTTGAGCTCTAACATCACTTGGACCTGGCAGAGGAGGTGACGAAGAGGAAAGAGGAAAAGTAGTGAAAGGGGAAACTTTGTGGCCACTCAGCCTTTGAAACTCTTCAACTCAGCCCAGCAACTCAGTCCTTAGCAGCATATGCTCTAGTTCAGATCCTGTCTTAGCCACTCACTGTCTGGGGAGGAAGCCAGGGCAAGTTATTAGGCCTCCCTCTCCTCTGTGTCCGCCTTTCCAAAGCAGAGTTAACTGCACCTTCCCTGTAGGATTGCTGCTGAGAATCACGTGAATTGGTGCATGCTGTGTTTGGAACCAAAAGAGTGGCAATTATTGTCATTATAATATTACATTTCTAATTAAAATTAGCCCAGACTTAATCCACTGTCGGAATTTCTTATTAGGCTCTTTATAAACTCTTGCCCTTCAGAAGGGATTGTGATTCATGCCATTTGTGGACTCTGCTTTCCCTTCTTGGTGCTTTGCATTCAGTAAGTGCTCGGTAAGTGCATGAGGATGGTTGTTGGAGAGTGGCTCAAAATTACTTCAAAAAGGAATAAGAGGTGCATAGCAGTGTTATTCACAATAACTATTAAGAAAATGTAGAAGCAACCAAATGTCAATTTTTTTAAAAATTACGTATTTATTTATTTTGGCTGTGCTGGGTCTAAATTGCTTCACACAGTCTTTCTCTAGTTGCGGCGAGTGGGAGCTACTCTAGAGTGCACAGGCTTCTCATTTTGGAGGCTTCTCTGTGGCGGAGTGCAGACTCTAGGGTGTGTGGGCTTCAGGAGCTGTGGCACACAGGTTAAGTTGCCCTGTGGCATGTGGGATCTTCCTGGCCCAAGGATCAAACTGGTGTCCCCTGCATTGCAAAGCAGATTCTTAGCCACTGGACCTCTAGGGAAGTCCTGTCCACGGGCTTCTATTGTCCATTATTTGCAATAAGTAAAATGTGGTGTACACATTCAGTGGGATGTTATTTGGCCTTAAACAGGAACTGCATTCTGACACGTTCGTGAACCTCACATCCATCAATCCATCCATCCATTCATCCAACATGGATGAACCCTGGGGGCACTACACTAAGTAAAATGAGCCCATCACAAAAAGACAAATACTGTACAAATTCTACTTGTATGAGGCACTTAGACTAGTCAAAAATCATGGAGACAGAAAGTAGAATGTCTATTGCAAGGGGCTGGGAGGTGGGGCTGGGGTTTCTTGTTTGTTGGGTGCAGAATTTCAACTTTGCAAGATAAAAAGTTCTGGAGATAGAGAGTGTAGCCACACGAATGTGCTGCATGTCCCTGATCTATATGCTTAAAAATGGGTAGTCAGTTTTATGCTTTAGGCGGGTATGAGCAGGCTAAGTCACTTTAGTCGTATCCAACTCTTTGCGACCCCGTGGAACTTTAGCCTGCCGGGCTCCTCTGTCCATGGGATTTTCTAGGCAAGAATACTGGGATGGGTTGCCATGCCCTCCTCCAGGAGATCTTCCTGACACAGGGATCAAATCTGTGTTTTCTATATCTCCTGCAAGCAGGTTCTTTACCATTAGCACCACCTGGGGATGCCCTTTATGGTATATATATTGTACCAAGAAAGTGGAAAGTAAAGTGAAAAAAAAGGAATAAGAAATGGAAGAGAATGGTTTACAGGGACACATGAATGGCCAGCCCAGCCAGTCTAGCAAGCCATGGCAGACACCTCAGTACAGAGTTCCTGGAGCAGGGCTATGGCCCTGCCTTGTGTCTCTCCCACCTCCTCCCTTCTGGGTGCCTTCCAGCCCTTCCACTGCCCTCTGTAAAATAGGAATGACTTAAATACATTGAAATGGGAGAGCCTGACAGGACGTGTGACATGGATCTCCATTTGCACATAGGGTGCACAGGTGCTGGGGTGTGGTTGAGTCATCTGTGAGCCTGCCCAGTCCAGCAGGGTGAGCACAGCTTCTGGAAGGCATGACAGGAAATCTGTCAGTCCACCTGTCCCACAGGGCCCTCGTCCTCGGGGAGAGATTGTGGTTGCCCAGGAAAACTGAGGTCCAAGGGGAAAGCCTCACTTTCCTCATCTGTGAAATGGTCTTTAAAGGGGGTGATTTTGTCGCCTCTGCAGGGGACTTTTGACAGTCTCTGTGTGAAGATTTCTGATGGCCACTTCTGAGAAGGTGCTACAGGCATCTAGTGGGTAGAGTCAGGGAGAGTTGCTAAATGTCTTGCCATGCACAGGACAGCCCCTCTAATAAAGAATTATCCAACCACAAATTTCAGTAGTGCCCAAGTCACCGACTCAATGGATATGAATTTGAGCAAACTGCAGGAGAGGGTGAAGAACATGGAAGCCTGGCATCCTGCAGTCCGTGGGGCTGCAAAGAGTCGGATCCGACTTGATGACTGAACAACAACAGCAAGGTTGAGAAGCTCTACTTGAGATGGTTGTATTAGCCCCACTGAACAGATGAGAACATTGAGGCTAAGGAGGTATGATTTGAAATTCACATTCATTAATAGTTTGCGTTCCACCCCAGCCTCTTCTAGAGATCCAGTTCTAAAGAGGCTGGGGTATAATGCAAGTTATTAGACCAGAAATTGAAGCATGCAGACAGAAGCAGGCACGCATCAACTTGGGGGAGATAAGAGGTAGGTTTAGTCTCAGAGATGGGGCAGCCCCCTGGCCCCAGAGGAGAGCATCAGCCTCAGGCTTTTGGCACCCTCCTCAGTAGGATCCAGAGCTCTGCAGGGCCCAGCTGGGCTGTATGGGTCTGGTGGCTTGTCTCTGGGGCCAGGAGAAGCATCACAGGTGGGTCTGACAGCAGCCCGCACCTCCAGAATGAGCCAGAGACACACCGCCCTCCCTTGCTGTGACGGATTTTGCACATTAAAAAAAAAGTTTACAAGCCCGGCCAGGCAGGCATAAATCACAGCGCCTCCGTGCAGCAGCAGCAGACATGACTTATGGCCCCATTGCCATGGCAACGGGAGCACAGCCGGCACACGCACAAAAGCACCGCTCCCGCCTGACAGGCCTGTGCAGGGCCCTGATGGAGAGGCAAGTGTTCCAGAGAAAGGATGTATTCTCAGGAACCCGCTGCCCATTTGTCTTCATTCTGGAGCTGAACGAGGCCCCAGATCTTTCTCCCCATCCCCAGCCAACAGGCCGTTTTCTGTCCTCTCTCTCTGTTTGGGAAGAGGTTTTCTTCTTTAACCTGTCCTCCCAAAGGTTTGGGGGCAAGACCCCAGTTAGAGCTTTTCTGCAAAGACCTAGATTGCTCTGCCTGGTGGTCATCCCTGAATTGTGAGTTAGGATGAGAGCCTTCCCGTGAGGAGCAGGGTCTGTGCCCACACCTTGCAGCTATTGCCTCCACATTATTGGCCAACCAGCCTCTTAGACTTTCTTCCTGCCTCTCTAAACCCCTGCCCTCGGAGTCACCTTCTATGTGCAGCTGGAGCGGATGCCTTGAGGTTACCAAACCTGATCTAGACCCCTCCATCGCTCCTCTTGCCTGTTGCCAAGAAGGTAAAGCCCGAATCTCTTATCAGGGCACACCCTTGGTGATCTGGTCCTGCTTCTCTTTCACATCACATCCCCATGCTCCCCGCTGGAGGCTCCAACCTTCTTGAGTGCTTTTGAGTTCCCCATGCTGTCTTGTTCCTCGTGACCCTTCATCCAGCTGCCTTCTCTCATCAACAGGGTTTAGCATATGCCACCTCCTCCAGGAAGCCTTCTCAGGTCCCACAAGCCCAGGGTGGAAACC
This sequence comes from Redunca redunca, assembly GCA_006410935.1. Classification (NCBI taxonomy): domain Eukaryota; kingdom Metazoa; phylum Chordata; class Mammalia; order Artiodactyla; family Bovidae; genus Redunca; species Redunca redunca. The sequence goes on along the minus strand of SJYQ01000210.1, from coordinate 847,984 downwards.
CTTTTCTCTGTGTATGTCCACAGCATGTAACACTCACCCTTACATGGTGCTCCTGCCTTTGGTGATCCCCGCTCCACTGTACAGGTCACCACTTCCCCTCTCTAGATGCTGATATCATCTCCTCGCTGCACCTCCTGCCTTCACTCTGGACACCCTCAAATCGATGCCCCACATGGTAGTCAAAGAGCATTTTTTTCCAAAACAGAAACCCAGGTATGTTGTTCTTCTGATTAAACCCATTGTATGGTTGGTCTCTCCTCACTCTTATAAGAAATTCAAGCTCCTCGTGTGCCCCCCGCCTGCATCTTCAGCCCTCCTCCTACCTTGCATTCTGTGCCTGGCCATCTGGCCTTGGTTCGTTTCTAGATATCCTCTAGGCTTGCTTGTCTCCTGGCTTATTTTGAACACAGAACATCTGCACCTCACCCCACCCCCGACTCACCAGTTTACAATGAGTAGGACTATTGCTCCATATCTTTTAGGCCTCAATGTAAAAATCCTCTTTCAGGAGGCCAGGTCTTACTTCCTTATATTGGGTTAGGTGAGTGGCTCTCACATCCGCCTCCATGCATCAAAGCTGGTGAGCTTTTAGAAATCTTGGCTAGAATTAGTGGGTGAGTGTTTGAAGAAGGGTAGAATATTCACATCATCTCAGGGCGGCTCCCCATAAGAACCTCCTGGTGTGATGCACTGAGAAGGCCACGACATCACTTCCAGGGCACTTCTGCCAAACCCCACTAGCTGTGTCTAACCATGAAGAAGCTTGAGATGCACCCAGATTGAGGGGCTGTTCTATCAAATAGCTGATCTGTACCTTTAAGAACATCAGGGTTACAACAAACAAAGCCCAGTGAGGAACTTTCTAGGTTAAAGGAGTGCAGAGAGACTATGGCAACAGAGTACAGCACATACACTGATATATATATTTAGATTTATTGAGGCAAAACTGATAAATACAATTTTAATATATTTACAGTATTCAGTGTGATGATTTGCTCTGCCTGTGCACTGTGAGAAGAGTCTCGCCAAGCTGGGGTATTCTTTTGTTATAAAGAACATTCAACTATAAGACAATGATGAAAGAAATCAGTGACACAAACAGATGGAGAGATATGCCATATTCTTGGATTGGATGAATCCATTGTGAAAATGATGATACTACCCAAAGTAATCTACAGATTCACTGCAATCCCTGTCAAATTACCAATTGTATTTTTCACAGAACTAGAACAAAAATTTTCACAATTTGTGCAGGAACACAAAAGACCTCAAATAACAGCCTCAAAGCAATCCTGAGAAAGAAGAATGGAGCTGGAGGGACCAACCTTCCTGGCTTCAGACTATACCACAAAGCTACAGTGTTAAGACAGTATGGCATTGGCAAAAAAAAAAACAACAACAAAAAAAAACACCAGACTATGGACCAGTGGAACAAGATATAAAGCCCAGAGATAAACCCATGCACCTATGGGCACCTTATTTTTGACAAAGGAGACAAGAATATACAATGGAGAAGAGACAGCCTCTTCAATAAGTGGTGCTAGGAAAACTGGACAGCTCCATGTAAAAGAATGAAACTAGAACACTTTCTAACCCTATTAAACAAAAATAAATTCAAAATGGATTAAAGCGTTAAATGTAAGGCCAGAAACTATATAGCTCTTAAAGGAAATATAGGCAGTACACTCTTAACATCCATCACAGCAAGATCCTCTTTGACCCACCTTCTGGAGTAATAGGAATACAAACAGAAGGAAACAAGTGGGACTTAATTAAACTTAAACGCTTTTGCACAGCAAAGTAAACAATAAACAAGATTAAAAGACAACCCTCAGAATGGGAGAAAATAATTGCAAATGAAACAACTGACAAAGGATTAGTTCCCAAAATATACAAGCAGTTCATGCAGCTCAATACCAGAAAAACAAACAACCCAGTCAAAAAATGGGCAGAAGACCTGAACAGACATTTCTCCAAAGAAGACAGATGGCCAAAAACAGCTGAAAGGATGCTGACCATCACTCATTATTCAAGAAATGCAAGTCGAAACCCCAGTGTCGTATCACCTCACAGCGGTCAGAATGGCCATCATTTAAGTTTCTACAAACAGTAAATGCTGGAGAGGGTGTGGCGAGAAGGGAACCCTCTTGCACTGTTGGTGGGAATGGTAATGGATAGAGCCACTGTGGAGAACAGTATGGAGCTTCTTTTAGAATGACTAGGAACAGAACTACCGTATGACCCAGGATGCCCACTTCTGGGCATACGCCCTGAGAAAGCTGTGATTGAAGGAGACACACGTACGCCTGAGCTTGTTGCAGCACTTTTTTTCACAATACCTAGGAGTGTAAGCAACCTAGGTGTCCACTGACAAATGAATGGGTGTAGAAATTGTGGTATATGTATACAGTGGAATATTACTCAGCTATAAGAAAGAGTGCATTTGAGTCAGCCCTAATGAGGCGGATGAACCTAGAGCCCATTGTACGGAATGCAGTGCATCAGAAAGAGGAAGGGAGAATTGCGCATTAGTACATGTGCGTGGAATCTAGAAGGATGGTCCTGATGAACCTATTTGCAGTGCCGCAGTGGAGACACAGACAGTGGACGCTGTGTGGAAAGGAGAGGGTGGGGCGAATGGAGAGAGCAGCATGGCAACGTATATTGCCACGTGGATAGCAAATTCCAGTGGGACACGGGGAGTTCAACCCAGTGCTCTGTGACAACCTAGAGGGTTGGGATGGGATGGGAGATGGGGACAGAGCCCAGGAGCGAGGGGACATATGTATGCCTGTGGCTGATTCATGTTGATGTATGGCAGAACCAGTAAAGCAATTATCCTCCAATAAATTAAAAAAAAAAAATACAAGTAAAAAGAACATTAATGAGTCACTCACAGAAATATGTTAATTAGATGATAGCACTGTATCAGTGATAATCTCCTGATGTTGATAACTGTATTATTGTTTATAAAAGGCAATATCTCTCTGTTCAGAAAATGGTCACTGAAGTATTTGAGACATCACATCTTTAACTTATTCTCAAGCAGTCCAGAAAGAAGTGTGTGTGTATGTATATACCATTCAGATACTAAGGACAGTTAGGACAATTGCACAGTGCGTGTGGATATGTGTGTGGTGTGTGTTTACAGAGAGGGAGGAAGGATGAGGAAAAGGAAGGAAGAAACAGAAAACAACAACAACAAAAAAAAACTTGGGGCATCTGAGTCCTGCAACTTTGTTCTTTTACAAGCTTGTTTTGACTTTTCCAAGTTCTTTGTATTTGCATCTGAATAGGATGAGCTTATCAATTTCTGCCAAAAGTAATGCAACTGGGATTTTATAAAGACTGTATTGAGCCTGTAGATCAGTTTGGGGAGCATTTCCATTTTAACAGCATGAAATATTTTAATCCAAGAACTTAGAATGTTTTTCCATTTATTTAGGTCTGCTTTAATTTCCTTCAGCATTGTTTTAGTTCTCAGAGTGCAAGCCTTGCACTTCTTTTGTTGTATTTATTTTATTCTTTTTGATAATGTGGAAATTTGTCAATTTAATTTTCTTATTGTTTTTAAACTAATTTTTATTGGAGTACAGTTGCTAATGTTGTGTTAGTTTCTACTGCGTAGAGAAATGAATCAGTCATGAAAGTGAAACTCGCTCAGTCATGTCCGACTCTTTGTGACCCCATGGACTCTACAGTCCCTGGAATTCTCCAGGCCAGAATACTGGAGTGGGTAGCCTCTCCCTTCTCCAGGGATCTTCCCAACCCAGAGGCTGAGCCCAGGTCCCCCGCACGGCAGGCGATTCCCTACCAGCTGAGCCACAGGGAGGCCCGTGCGTGTGTGAATCACCTTACACACCCATATGGCCCTCCCTTGGTCTTCTCTCCGCTCCGGCCATCACAGCGCCTTGGGGTCCCCTGTGCTATAGCATGCTCTCGCCAGTTATCTGTTTTATACATATTATCAGTAGTGTGTCTTTGTCAGTCCCAGTCTCTCAGTTCCTCCCACCCAGCCCTCCCCGCCTTGGTATCCATACATTTGATCTCTGCGTCTGTGCCTTTATTTCCGCTTTGCAAACAGCATCCTCTGTACCGGTCTTCTGGATTCCACATATATGCATCTATATGGGATGTTTGTTTTTCTCTTTCTGACTTGCTTCACTCTGTATGACACTCTCTGGGTTCATCCACGTCTCTGCAAATGACCCAGTTCCGTTGCTTTTTGTGACTGAGTAGTACTCCACTGGGTCCTCCCCTGGTGGCTCAGAGGTTAAAGCGTCTGCCTGCAATGCAGGAGACCTGGGTTCAATCCCTGGGTCGGGAAGATCCCCTGGAGAAGGGAATGGCAACCCACTCCAGTATTCTTGCCTGGAGAATCCCATGGACAGAGGAGCCTGGTGGGCTACAGTCCATGGGGTCGCAAAGAGTCGGACACGACTGAGCGACTTCACTTGGGTGTATGTACCACAGCTTCTCTGTCCATTCCTCGGCTTTCTCCGGGTACATGCCCAGGAGTGGGATGATCGTTTTCAAATTGTTCATTGCTAGTCTGTAGAAATACAGTTGGTTTTTGGACTCTGACCTTGTATCCTGAAGTCTTGCTGAGCTCATTTATCAGTCCTAAGTGTGTGTGTGTGTGTGTCTGTGTGCACGTGCATGTGTATTCAGTGGGATTTTCTATAAGCAAAATCATGTCGTCTGAAAATAGAGATACTTTTATTTGTTTTCTAATCTGGATGTCTTTTTTTTTTGCCCTGCTTCTCTGCCTAGAACCGCTAGTACAATATTAAACACAAGCTGGCAAGAGTTTAGATTTCTTCTTACAACTGTTCTGTATGTCTAATATTATGTTAACATAAAAAGTAAAATGTAATACTATAGGTCCTACCTTCAGGAATTCTGGTTGGCTTGGTCTGAGGTGGCACTCAGGTGGTGGCATTGTTTAAAAGCTCCTAGTTGGCAGGAATGTACAGCAAGGGTTGAAAAGTTCTGGGCCAATGTCTCTGGGAAGAAGCCTTTGTCCTTCTCCACCAGAGCATATGTCACAGTTGACTATGGTTTCTTATTAAGGTTCCTCATTAAACTGCAAGTCCTGTGTGAGCTGGGATTTTTTTTTTCTTGCTGACCATGATATCCATAGCAATAGTGCCTGATACAGAATAGACTGGAAAAATAAATAAATAGCTGTCAAAGTCGCTCTCTCCAGTCCCATAGAATATATAAAACTGGCCCATCTTATAGAAGGAAAGCTGAGGCTGATAAAGGGGAGGCAACTTGCCTAGGACCACGTCAGTTAGATCAGAGCAGAGGGGAGTCCAGATCTATTCTTGTACTAATCCACCTCCGTCAGAGCCTCAGCCACACATGTGGGAGGAAACGTGGCCCATGCAGGCTCAGATGGTGGGCAAATCAAGAGTATATTGGGTCCTCAGGGCCAGGAAGCTGGAACACCCTGGCCTGGTGCAACTCATTCCTGGTGCAGATCATTGTGATGGGTGTGCAGGTGGTGGGCAGGGCCTTAGCCCAGGCCCTGCAGCGGGAGTTTGCAGCCAGCCAGGCAGCAGCCGGCACCTGGGGACGTGCCGGACACCAGTCTGCAGCTGCCGCCAGCCTCCCCAGCCTCAGCCTCCGGGAAGCACAGCAGGTTCTCAGTGTCTCCAAGCTGAGTCCCAAGGAGATCCAGAAGAGCTGTGGACACCTATTCAAGGTGAACAACAGATCTGTCGGTGGCTCCTTTTACCTGCAGTCAAAGGTGGTCCGAGCCAAGGAGCGCCTTGAGGAAGAACTTAGAATCCAGGTCCCGGAGGACAGAGACAGAGCAGCCACCCAAAAGGTCACCACGTGGCTCCTCCCACCCCACTCGCCCATCTCTAATTTATAGCTTGGTAATAAATGTCTTTACTGAAAGAAAAAAAAAGTGGATTAGCACAAGAGTCCTGGCTCTGAGCCCATTTTGTGACCCAGTACACCCCACCAGAATTGGCAGAAATACCTGCCAGGTAATTGATGGTTCCTCTGCCATGAATGAGCTAAATGAACTTAGGCAAGTATCTTGTCCTCTCTGAACTTCAGTTTCCCCATTGAGAACTGTGAATAGTTAGCCTCCTCAGGTAGTTAGAAGGCCTACATCTGGAGGATCAACTGCACAGCACTAAGAACTGGAATGGGGCCTGCTGCTCCGCACACACACAGTACAGGAGGCCAAACATGTTTGTTAAGGGGAAAACGTAGCAATAATGTTACGATCAGCATTCATTCTGCATCTGTGAGTTCTGCCAATCACGGGTTCTGCCAACAGCAGATCAGAAACGTTTGAAGAAAAATTCCATAAAGTTTCCATAAACTTTCAGAAAGCAAACTTGAATTTGCTGCATGCGGCAACTATTTGCATAATATTCACATTGTGTTTACAACTATTTACATAGCATTTACATTATCCTGAGTATTATAATTAATCTAGAGATGATTTAAAATAGGTGGGAGGATGTACATAGGTTATAAGGAAATACTACACCATTTTATATAAGGGACTTGAGCATCCTTGGATTTTGGTATCCGATGGGATTATGGAACCAATCCCCCACGGATATCCAGGGATGGCTGAATCCTAGAGGCAGCAGCTACCCCAGGGGCACTGAAAATCCTCTCATCATTCTTGTTGGCTGACCACTAACTCCATCACTTGGATCCTAACCAAAGGCTTGGAAATTCGAACTGGCAGTTGGAGCTGCAAAAATTAGTGTCTCCTCCCAGGTTGCTCTGTGCCTCCCTGCCGTCCTCTAAGCAGACACTGGGCCCTGAAGCACCTGCTACCTGCAGTACGATTGGGAAATCAGCTTGGTTTGAGCCTCTTAATGGCCTACGCTCAAGCCAAAATGATTCCTCGTAAAAAGGGCAAGGGTTTTGGAGTCAAACAGATTTGAATTCAATTCTGACTCTAACACATCCTCTCTGTTTTTTTGAGCACCTCATTTAACCTTGCTAGGCCTCAGTTTCCTCATCAATAGAACATGATAATCATACCCTCTTTTCAGCTGTGAAAAGTCAATGAACCAATTCACCAACGCCAAATAATCAGCCGTTAACCAATGTTGTTGGGACTTGCCAGGTGGCACTAGTGATAAAGAACATGCCTGCCAATGCAGGAGACACCCGAGACATGGGTTCAGTCCCTGGGTCCTGAAGATCCCCTGGAGGAGGGCGTGGCAGCCCACTCCAGTATTCTTGCCTGGAGAATCCCATGGACAGAGGAGCCTGGTGGGCTACAGACCGTGTGGTTGCAGAGTCACACATGACTAAAGCAACTTAGCACACACAATCAATGTTGTTATTTGCCTTGATGAATGGGAAGGGTTAAAATCATAGGTGTCCTACCAGTTGCAGATGTTTGTGGAGAACCTACTGGGCCAGAGATGGAGGAGATCTGAGAAGGGAACTGCTCATCCCATCCTTTTAAAATAGAGAAGCCAGGGCACAGAGATGTCATACAGCTGTTGAAGCATCACACGCTGAGCAGTGGAACAGGCCATCTGGGTCCCATCAAGGTGCCCTCTGCATTTTATTGAGCTGCATCTCCATGACCCAGGCCAGCACAGATGCCCTTTTCTCCAGGGTTGCCAATGATTGGGCAGGAATCAGGCCCCTCACTGGAGGTTGTAATCAAAAGCAGCCTTGAGCCTTGGGGAGGTGGCTCCAAAGGCTCTTGCTTAGCGGGCTGAGGCAGAGGCTTGAGACCAATATCAGCGGCCCTGGGCTCCTGACAGCAGGTGCAGATGATGAATGGGCAGCTTAACTCGATGGAGCAAATTGATCATTGCATCACTGACCACAACTTATTCATTTCTGCAAAGAGGGCAATTCATTACCCTGGATGTCACGCTGCCCATGTCATCGCCAGAGATAAAAGCCCGAAGCCTCACAGCCTGGGTTTCTCATCACATCTCACCTCTACTTAATGAGAGAACAAGAATGCTGCAATAGAGCACCAGATGCTCACGGATGCTCCGGGCTCCTCCTGAGCCTGACCACAACCCCAGAGCCATTTCTTCTTCACCAGGAATTGAACCGGAACAAACCTCAAGGACTTTTAACACACTCAACAATAGCAAATAAGTTGCATCTTTCAGGCCTGTCTTATCCTTTCTTACCGGGTGATGTTGAGAAGGATTCTGTGGCTGCGTGGGAGCTCAGTAAGAATGAAACTCAGAATTAATTAGTGATAATTAATAAGTAGTCAGATATACACCATCTATAATCCTCCATCCAGTGATGGTGATGATTGGATTATTTCATATGGCTCTCAAGTTCTGTTTGCAGAAGTGCAACAGTATTAAGAGTAAAGTATAGTTGATTTACAATGTTCTGTTAGTTACAGGTATACAGCAAGTGATTTAGTTATACAAACGCGTATATCTAGGCTTTCTTAGTGGCTCAGACAGCGACTTCACTTTCACTTTTCACGTTCATGCATTGGAGAAGGAAATGGCAACCCACTCCGATGTTCTTGCCTAGAGAACCCCAGAGACGGGGGAGCCTGGTGGGCTGTCGTCTATGGGGTCGCACAGAGTCGGACACGATTGAAGTGACTTAGCAGCAGCAGCAGACAGTAAAGAGTCTGCCAGCATCCAAGAGACTGGGGTTCCATTCCCGGGTTGGAAAGATCCCCTAGAGAAGGGAATGGCTGCCCACTCCAGTATTCTTGCCTGGAGAATTCCATGGACAGAGGATCCTGATGGGCTATAATCCATGGGGTCACAGAGTCAGACCCGACTGAGGAACTTTCACTTCCTGCATATATTTGTTCCTTTTCAGACTCTTTTCCCATATAGGTTATTACAGAGTACTGAACGAAGTTCCCTGTGCTATACGGTAGGTTCCTACTGCCTATCTATTTTATGTAAGTAGTGACACTGATTTTTTAAATCAAGAATACAGAGAGCTTATAGAATTTTTCAAATATTAAAGATGACTTTGAACATTAAAAAAAAAGAAAATGGAGTGAAAATAGAACAGGTCATTATAGACAATTAATGAAATGTTTGCATCTTATCATTATTTCTCAATGCAGTAGCTCTCAATTATGATAGCCCTGCCCAAAGTTTTGTCCAGATAAATTTGAGGGTAAATTACAAGAAACATAACATTGATGCTGCTGCTGCTAAGTCACTTCAATTGTGTCTGACTCTGTGCGACCCCATAGACGGCAACCCACCAGGCTCCCCTGTCCCCCAAAACAGACAAATTACTCATGTTACTCTTGTTCGTAATATTTGACAGTGCAGTCTCAACCCAGAGTTTAGGTACAATGCAAAATGATAATGATAGTCAAATAACTTCAGTTTGAAAATGGTTTATCTCTGGGAGGGATTTTTTTTTTTTAATACAGTGAGTTCAAAGTGATAAGCAAAATATTAGTCCTTGCTTGAATTCTGGAATGTTTTTCTTTGCGTAGAAGAGAGAAAAGTGAGATTGTATATAACTGGCTGGTGGCAACAACCTGCACCCTGACCAGACCTGTGGTACCTTCCTGAGCTTTTGCCATCAGATAAATAGCTGAGCTTCATCTATAATTTCCCCTCTCCCACTGACTTCCAGGACATGATGGCCTTCTTCTGTCTAAGGCAAATTCTTCTGCCCGGTGTCTGGATCCCAAGCGCTCCAGTTTATTGGAGGACCTCATACTATTGATTATACACTCTCCTATCTCTTTGCAATAGAACCAGACTGTCTTCATAGTCAGTGACAAAAACAACTTTAACCAGCTTCACTGTAAACAGGAACTCAGTGGTTCTTATGATAGAGATGGGCTCACACGTGGAAGTACCTGGAGAAATAGAGCTTGAGTGCTCTCTGTCTGCCCATCCCTTTCTTATCTCACCTCCAACCTCTGTGTTGACCACATTATATCCATATCCTCCATAAGGTATTAAGGCATGGGATGTAAACACCAGGAACTCTGCAGACATATTTTTACATCTTGAGCATAAACATCTCTTTCTCCATGTGTTGTATAAAATCCCAGACAGATGTATACGCCCTTCGCTGGATCCGTTATTATTATTACTGATTGGTTGAGTCTGGCATATGCTGTGGCCTGGATGGCAGTATGCTTATTTGTGTATCTGCCCCTTTCTTCCGCTACCCCACCCCCACCCAACCATATGAAGTCAGAAAGAGGTAATTCTGGAAGTAAAGGAAAGAGAAGGAGAAAGAAAATCAGGTGATTTATCAGAATACAGCAGAAAGGATGCTTATCAAATGAAAACAGCAACTGCCATGACAGTCTTCCAGTAATGGCCATTTTTTATCCAGTATTTAAATATGTCCAATCACATCTTATTAAAAATAAATAATGATAAAAAAGTAAATATCATCCTTTCTTAATCATGTTCCTCCTTCTCTCTACCCACTTATCTCTCTCCATTACTGAACAGCCACATTTATGAATCAATTTTGGCGGGGAGGGAGGGCGGTCATTTCCTGGCCACTCCTCAGCTCACTGGCAGAGAGCTTCCTTTAGCCTAGTGGTGCTTAACCAGGGACACTTTTGCTTCCTTCTCCATTGGGAAAAGAACCCTGATGCTGGGAAAGATTGAGGGCAGGAGGAGAAGGGTCGACAGAGGATGAGATGATTGGATGGCATCACTGATTCAGTGGACATGAGTTTGAGCAAACTCCAGAAGATAGTGAAGGACAGGGAAGCCTGGCATGCTGCAGTCCTTGGGGTCACAAAGAGTGGAACCTCACTTAGCCACTGAACAGCAACCCACACTCTGGGACACTTGGCACTGTCTGGGAACAGTTTTATTTCCCACAAATGGGAAGGTGCAACTGGTGCCTCGTGAGTGGAGGTCAGGAATACTGCTAAACATCCTGCCTTCCACAGCACAGCCCCTCATAATGAAGAGCTGAGAAGCCTGAAATGCCGTTCGTGCCGAGATTGAGAAATCTTGGACCCTCCTCCTAGAGGTATCCCCTTCATTCCTGATTGCCTCACATATTGTTTTATAGACCTCCCTGGGAGACCATTCAAACTCCCAACCGACGGAGAAATAACAGCCACCACAAAACAGGGAAGAAAGAGAAAAAACAAAACAAAACAAAACTTGCCATTTATTGAGCATTTTCCAGATGTTCAGCAGTGGACTGAGTTTTATGTAACTGCCATGTCTAATCCTCTCAAAGGCAGCATGCGATAGGTACTACTGTTTTACCTAAATTCTCACATCCTTCTCAGAGGGAAATCCAAGATCTAAGCTCAAATCCATCTGATGGCAAAGTCTGTGACTTTAATGACTAAACAGTAACAACTTCTGGAACCCTCGCTGTATCCACCTGGAAGCTGTGAAGGCTGGCTTCGTCCTTCCTCCTCCTGGACGTTTACACATTGTGGAACTGGGCACAGCGCGACCCTGCACCCAGCTGCTCCCAGGCTCTGGAACCTGCCCTGCTTCTGGTGCAGTTTCGGCTCATCATCTTTTCTTCCTCCTCCAGAGGACAAGAAGATTCCAGTATTCTGTGGAGCAGGGGTGAGAGAGAAAATGAGGGAGAGAGGATTAATATATCTCTAGTATATTTTTAAACAGTGATGATAAGTACATTGCAGAGAACTCTAAAAATTTTATTTTATATATATATCTATATGTAGATATAAAATATCACCAAGAAGCAATAAAAAAGAATTCCAGACTGGGACTAACATATAAATAGATGCTAGGTACCGCGTGCTCTTTTTGGATGGTCAGCAAGCATAGGAGCATATTCAAACCTCATGGAAGTCCAATGTTGGCCAGATTCAACTGACCTTACATCATTTTTTTCACAAAGTATTTATTAACAGTTTACTGGAGTATGTTTTGAGGCATGCTAATCAAATATGGTTGTTGTAATACAAACAGAAGTCAGCATACCTGTCTCTCCATCTCTGTCTCTTTTACACACACACACACAGAAGCATAAGTTAAACGCTGCCTACTGAAGGTGAAGAGCCTGGGGACCAGTCTCCCACCCCCAGCACACAGCAGCAGTGAGTATGCCTAATGTCAGGATCTTGGCTTCTGTAAACCACCTCCGCTAACAGGAGTCCCAGCTCTCTGAAGAAATGGTTGATTACAGGGCTAAGGCAAGGAAAATAAAACATCTTAAGTTAGAATGATGGAGACATTCTCAAGGACATAGGAGCCAGCTTGAAGAAGCTTCCACTGGCCAAGTTTGGTACAATTTGAGCATCACAATAAATACCTATAGTGACGTATAGTTAATAACACAAGAAACCACCCATCAGTACTAACGTACATTAATAAATGAACATGTTGAATGAGATGGACATAAGAAAACCATATTTACATAGTTTCAAAGTACATCTCCACAAAACACTTAATAATTACCGAGGGGAAAGAGTTACTTTACAGAAAGCTGGCAGATGACAACTTAATTGAATGAATAAAGTGAGGATCACCCTAAATGGGACAAACCAAAATCCTGTACCACTGATAGGATGTCCTGAAGATACATGACTTTTGTGATATTCTTTTCGAGAGGTGCATTATCTGAGTCTGATCGTGAAGAAACAGACAAACCTAAACTGAAAGAGAATGGTATTCAAAAGCTTCAAGGTTGTGAAAAGGTAAGAAAAAAATTAAAGACAAATCCTATATTGAAGATTTAAAGACACGACAAGGAAAGGCAACATGTGGTTCTGACTTAGTAGACTGTTTTCTCTAAAACCCATTTTGGGACATTCGGCAGGACTTGAATAGGACTTCAGGATTCTATGGTAGTAATGCGTCAGTATTAATTTCCTGATTTTGGAGGTTCTGTTGTTATGTGTGACTATTTTTGTTTGTAGAAAATACCACTGCAGTGTTTAGAGTAATGGGCAATCTGGTCAGTGCCTTACTCTCCAATGTTTCATAGGAAAAGATTCTTTGGTCTGACCAGGAACATAAAAAGCCTGCCTGAATCAAAACTATGTTCTTTGAAAATGTGTCCATGAGTCTGATGGCTAAATTTTACCTAAAGAAATCTCTTTTTGTATATCTGCAAGAGTAACGAAATCATGCAGCCCTATCTCTTTAAGAAGAGAGCCTAGAGATCTGGGCTACACAGAGGCAGAGAGAGAAAAAGAGATTGAGATGGAAAATCAAAGTTGTTTACACATTAATTACTCAGTGAGATCTGTTACTGGTCCCTTTGGGAACTGAGAAGTGTCTTCCCAGAAGAAATACTAGTCTCATCTTCCAACTCAGACGTCTCCAAGAGATATCCACATTCATTATCCCATTTGTTCCTCAAACACCCCACAGAGGCAGAACAAGCACAGATCCACCCCATTTGATGCAACGAGAAACTACGTCCACCAGAAACGAAGGGACTTACCAACACCACACAGATGGCAGATAATGGTTCAGTGAGTCAAATCCAGAACTGTCTGATTCCACAATCCCTTTGGAGTTTACCCACTGCCTCCCCAGGTCACCCTGGATAGTGTCTCTTTCAAAGAAATGATAGCAGTTAGCCCATAATTACTAAAGTAGCATCATTCCTCTTCAGTCCCCATATTCTGCATTGGTTTAATGCATGTTAGAGAACTTTGTCCTGAGTTTTCCCATCTTGAAATATAATGCAATCCTATTTTTGGCAAAATGTATACTTGTGGCCAGACACTCAGGTAAATTGATGCTGGGCTCCCCATTTCAAGTATGGAGATGGGAGTAGGGTGGTGAAAAGACTTTGCAGCTAAGGATAATACATAAATCCTCTGGTCTGCAGAGGTCTTGGACCACTCAGTACTCTCACATGCCCTCTACCTGCCCCATAACCTTCCCACCTCAAGACCTTGAGGTGAGATCCTTGTCCCTTTCTCAAAGGCTCAATTCCCTGATCATTCTCGAGTGGACAGCTTTGATCCTCAGCCGCATCCCCACAGGTTGCCTTCTCCTTCTTCCCTGCTCCTGTTTCATTGCCTTCATCTTTCATCCCAGTGCTAACAAAGATCTTTATTAGATTTCAAGGAAATTTTGCAGCTGAGAAATTTATTAATTTTTCCCTCTGGCTACCACAAAAACCAATAATCATTATCAGAGAATTTAAAAGAGAGTGAAAGTAGGAGAGAGGAGTTTAGGTTGGGGGTGAGGGAAATAAACAGACACTGTCTAGTTCTAAGATGCTTTTAATGTCCAGAATCTCCCACGAGACATCTTCGCATTTTCTCACACTAGGTTCTGCGTGAATTGGCAAGCAGCCTCGGGGACGGTAAAAACTCTGGATAGAAGAGAGAGATCACTGTGGGCTGAAGTGTTCATAAAAAGCTTCATACAGGAAGAGGGTACATGGGGATGAACTTAAGGGAGACAAAGACCTGTGGTTAAAGAAAACGCAGACAGGAGCTGTGTGTCTGGTTCAGGACTGTGATCCTGGAACCAAGAATAATATTGAACGAACTATAAATAATAGTGGGTTTGTGTTGAATAGAAGAAAAATGGAAAGAAGGAAGGAATGAGGGTAGAAGATAGGAGGAAACTAGGGAGGGGGAAGGATGGGATATGAATGCAAGCTAGAGTGGTAAAAGGCAATGGACGTTGTATGAAAGATTGCTTCTAATCATCAGTTTGGTTGTGTCTTTACTTGGAATGCCCTGCTCTTTCCCACTCTCCACCACCATCACCTTCAGGTAAAAGGCTGTTTTTCTCTTAGAAACACTGACTGTGTACTTCATATCCAGTCCTCCTTTCTTTGCTCATGAACTGGGATTTGATACAAATATCCACCCTGTGATTCAGGAAAGTGTGAGCCCCATCCCTTTCTGAGAGCTAACCATGATTAGTCTAAGCTGATATGATGGATTCTCCTTGCCAGTTTGATCAGGGTTGGCCTGTGAACCTCCTGGGCACTGAGACAGAGTGGGGATCAAGCAATGGTCTGGAAAAATGTGTCCTTGCTCCCGAAGGGCACACCATAAATGATGGTTACTTTCTGATCTCAGACTCTGCCATGTCTGACCGGGAAGCCTGAAAATGTTCTGCCTGCTTGAGGCCACGAAGTGAGTCCTTTGAGACATAAGCCGGCACTGACTTTATCAGAGTGGAGAGATGGAAACCTGGGTCCTGATAGCACGTCGAGCTGCTGAATGGAACAGCTCTGAAACTCTCCCTATTTCTGACTCTGTGATACAAGCAACACTGCATGTCTTTATGGACTGAGCTGATTTCAGTCATATTTTTCTAGTTCTTGGAGACAGAAGCGCTGAAACCTCTGCAGCACCTTTCAAGTCCCTCACAGCATCTCACGCTTCATCCCCAGCCAGTGTTGCTGCTTTCTCTCTTTATATTCCAGCCAGATCGAGTTGTTCATCGTTCCCCAAACACATCTCTCTCTACACATTTGCATTTTTTCACCCGTTTTTCATTTGATCTCCCCTTCCACGTTTTGTGCTCAGCCCCTCAGTCGTGTTGACTCTTTGTGGCCCTGTGGACTATAGGCTGCCAGGCTCCTCTGTGCATGGGATTTTCTAGGCAAAAATAATGGAATGGGTTCCCATTTCCTCCTCCAGGAAATCTCCCCAGCACAGAGATCAAATGCACATCTCTTAAGTCTCCGGTGCTGGCAGGTGGATTCTTTACCACTGGCAGCACCCGGGTAGTCATAGGGCGGATTGTATTTGCTCTCCCAAAACTAACTGGGATGTCACTTCCTCTGATCTGTGAGCCTATAGCGTGGAGGTCAGAAGCATGGACCCAAAAGCCTGGATGCTTCTGGGCTTTGAATTTCAGTTCTGCCACCTACTACATTTGTGATCTTAGACAATTTGCCTAATCCCTTTTTGCTTTAGTTCCTTCATCTCTTAAATGGAAATCACTATCAGTTCAGCTCAGTTCAGTCGCTCAGTCGTGTCCTACTCTTTGTGACCCCATGAACCGCAGCACGCCAGGCCTCCCTGCCCATCACCAGCTCCCAGAGTCACTCAGACTCATGTCCATCGAGTCAGTGATGCCATCCAGCCATCTCATCCTCTGTCCATCCACTTTTTCTCCTGCCCCCAATCCCTCCCAGCACCAAGGTCTTTTCCAATGAGTCAACTCTCCACATCAGGTGGCCAAAGTATTGGAGTTTCAGCTTCAGCATCATTCCTTCCAAAGAAATCCCAGGGCTGATCTCCTTCAGAATGGACTGGTTGGATCTCCTTGCAGTCCAAGGGACACTCAAGAGTCTTCTCCAACACCACAGTTCAAAAGCATCAATTCTTCGGCACTCAGCTTTCTTCACAGTCCAACTCTCACATCCAAACATGACTAAGGGAAAAACCATAGCCTTGACTAGACAGACCTTTGTTGGCAAAGTTATATCTCTGCCTTTCAATATGCTATCTAGGTTGGTCACAACTTTCCTTCCAAAGAGTAAGCGTCTTTGAATTTCATGGCTGCAGTCACCATCTGCAGTGATTTTGGAGCCCCCAAAAGTAAAGTCTGACACTGTTTCCACTGTTTCCCCACCTATTTTCCATGAAGTGATGGGACCAAATGCCATGATCTTCGTTTTCTGAATGTTGAGCTTTAAGCCAAATTTTTCACTCTCCACTTTCACTTTCATCAAGAGACTTTTTAGTTCCTCTTTGCTTTCTGCCATAAGGGTGGTGTCATCTGCATATCTGAGGTTATTGATATTTCTCCTGGCAATCTTGATTCCAGCTTGTGCTTCCAGCCCAGCGTTTCTCATGATGTACTCTGCATATAAGTTAAATAAGCAGGGTGACAATATACAACCTTGATGTACTCCTTTTCGTATTTGAAACCAGTCTGCTGTTGCATGTCCAGTTCTAACTGTTGCTTCCTGACCTGCATACAGATTTCTCAAGAGGCAAGTCAGGTGGTCTGGTATTCCCATCTCTTTCAGAATTTTCTACAGTTTATTGTGATCCACACAGTCAAAGGCTTTGGCATAGTCAATAAGGCAGAAATAGATGTTTTTCTTGAACTCTCTTGCTTTTTCAATGAACTAGCCAGTGTTGGCAATTTGATCTCTGGTTCCTCTGCCTTTTCTAAAAGCAGCTTTAACATCTGGAAGTTCACGGTTCACGTACTGCTGAAGCCTAGCTTGGATAATTTTGAGCATTAGTTTACTAGCATGTGAGATGAGTGCAATTGTGCAGTAGTTTGAGCATACTTTGGCATTGCCTTTCTTTGGGATTGGAATGAAAACAGACCTTTTCCAGTCTTGTGGCTACTGCTGAGTTTTCTAAATTTGCTGTCATATTGAGTACAACACTTTCACAACATCATCTTTCAGGATTTGAAATAGCTCAACTGGAATTCCATCACCTCCACTAGCTTTGTTCGTAGTGATGCTTTCTAAGGCCCACTTGACTTCACATTCCTGGATGTCTGGCTCTAGGTGAGTGATCACACCATAGTGACTATCTGGGTCATGAACCTCCGTCCATAGTTCATCAGGCACTCTGTCTATCAGATCTAGCCCCTTAAATCTATTTCTCACTTCCACTGTATAATCATAAGGGATTTGATTTAGGT
Organism: Redunca redunca; assembly: GCA_006410935.1. Classification (NCBI taxonomy): domain Eukaryota; kingdom Metazoa; phylum Chordata; class Mammalia; order Artiodactyla; family Bovidae; genus Redunca; species Redunca redunca. Next base: position 830,456 of record SJYQ01000210.1, on the reverse strand, counting down.
CATACCTGAATGGCCTAGTGATTTTCCCCACTTTCTTCAATTTAAGTCAGAATTTGGCAATAAGGAGTTCATGATCTGAGCTACAGTCAGCTCCTGTTCTTGTTTTCGGTGACTGTATAGAGCTTCTCCATCTTTGCCTGCAAAGAATATAATCAATCTGATTTCGGTGTTAACCATCTGGTGATATCCATGTGTAGAGTCTTCTCTTGTGTTGTTGGAAGAGAGTGTTTGTTATGACCAGTGTGTTCTCTTGGCAAAACTCTATTAGCCTTTGGCCTGCTGCATTCCATACTCCAAGGCCAAATTTGCCTGTATTTCTTGACTTCCTACTTTTGCATTCCAGTCCCCTATAATGAAAAGGACATCTTTTTGGGGTGTTAGTTCTAGAAGGTCTTGTAGGTCTTCATAGAACCATTCAACTTCAGCTTCTTCAGCATTACTGGTTGGGGCATAGGCGTGGATTACTGTGATATTGAATAGATTTCCTTGGAAATGAACAGAGATCATTCTGTTGTTTTTGAGATTACATCCAAGTACTGCATTTCAGACTCTTTTATTGACCATGATGGCTACTCCATTTCTTCTAAGGGATTCCTGCCCACAGTAGTAGATATAATGGTCATCTGAGTTAAATTCACCCATTCCAGTCCATTTTAGTTCACTGATTCCTAGAATGTCAACGTTCACTCTTGCCATCTCCTGTTTGACCACTTCCAATTTGCCTTGATTCATGGACCTGACATTCCAGGTTCCTATGCAATATTGCTCTTTACAGCATTGAAACTTGCTTCTATCAGCAGTCCCATCCACAGCTGGGTATTGTTTTTGCTTTGGCTCCATCCCTTCATTCTTTCTGGAGTTATTTCTCCACTGATCTCCAGTACCATATTGGGTACCTAATGACCTGGGGAGTTCCCTTTTCAATATCCTATCATTTTGCCTTTTCATACTGTCCATGGGGTTCTCAAGGCAAGAATACTGAAGTGGTTTGCCATTCCCTTCTCCAGTGGACCACGTCTGTCAGACCTCTCCACCATGACCCGCCCGTCTTGGGTGGCCCCACATGGCATGACTTAGTTTCATTGAGTTAGACCAGGCTGTGGTCTGTGTGACTAGATGGACTAGTTTTTTTGTGATTATGGTTTCAGTGTGTCTACCCTCTGATGCCCTCTTGCAACACCTGCTGTCTTACTTGGGTTTCTCTTACCTTGGACGTTGGGTATCTCTTCACGGCTGCTCCAGCAACGTGCAGCCGCTGCTCCTTACCTTGGACGAGGGGTATCTCCTCATGGCTGCCCCTCCTGACCTTGGACATGGAGTAGCTCCTCTCGGCCCTCCTGAGCCTGTGCAGCTGCTGCTCCTCAGTCGTGGGGTAGCTCGTCTCGGCCACGCTTCTGCGTGGTCCGTCACAGCCAGCACACTTCTGCGTGGTCCAGAAATAACTATAGTACCTTCCCTAATAGAGTACTTATAAATAATGACATGAACTCATATATGTAATAGCACTGAGAACAGTGTCCAGGATATAGTAAGCACTGCATAAATCCACTGTTTGGTTCTATTTGCCTATTTTGTATCTGTCTTCACATTGCATAGGTGAGTTTGTGAACTCTGTGAGGGCAGAAATTTGTTTTCTTCGATTCTTTCTGCTCAACACCTGTCATAGAGCCACGCATTGCTAAAGAAAGTGCTATACATGAAACAGACAAACAAAATCTTGTGGAATGGGATGACCTGGGATGAAATAGGATGGAAAGGCATAGAGTGCCTGAGTTGAGTGGAACACACAGGGCCATGTGCAAGACAATGCCGTTAAAGCAGAAGGCACCATGCGGAGCTCAGCCTGTCTGCTGTAGCGTCTGCTGTACTGAACATCAGGCCGGAAGTATGGATTTTTATCTTGAAGAGATTAGGGAAGCATTGATGATCTTGATCTGCAGAACTGCACAGTCACAAGTGTATCCGGAAGATGAATTTGCCTCTTTAAAGAGCTTTCCTGAGATACAGTTTATATACCATAATACTCACCCATTGTAAGTGTACATTTTAGCAACTTCCGGTAAATTTACAGAGTTGTATAACCATCTCCAAAATCCAATTTTAGAACTTTTGAATCAGGCTTCTCTAGCAGTGTGGGTTAAACAGTGAACACTCTTAAGTAACTAGACCGCTTAGGGGCCCAGTCGTGTAGGTTTGGCCAGAAATGAAGGTGGTAGCAGCAAGAATGAGTGTCTGTCTTCTTGCTTTACTCCAAGCGTGGACTCCAACCCCTGCATTCCATGAGGTTCGGTCCTTTCAGTCTCTTCCCTTCCTCCTCAGACTCCGCGTGTATATGTACTTTATTATGTACTTTTTCTACTTGCCCTGCCCTCCCATCTGTGAGCTCCTTCATATTTAGGATTATGGCTATTTTACCTTTTTCTCCCAAGTTTGTACCCTGGCAGCAGGACCTGGCACATATTAGGCAGAGATTTAAAATGGTTAAGAAACTCAAGAACTTCATTCATTATATAGTTATGACTCTCAACTCCCCTGTGGAAACGGGCTGACATTCCTGTAGTGTGTAACCATCCAGGCGAGAGTGCAGGGCCATGAAGAGGAAAGTTATGAATATAAAGACTTCGAATTGTTATTTCCTATTTGGCACCTACAGGCCAAGTGCCATCAGCCACCTGGTCTTCTGAGGCTGTTGCCTGAGCAAGGCCACCTGGCTGTTCCCCGAACTCTTGTGGTATTGAAGCTGAACTTGGCCTCTCATTGTTTTAATCTTCTTCTCTCTGTGGTGTGGTGGTGGTGGTTTAGTCACTAAGTCGTGTCTGACTCTTGCGATCCCATGGACTGTAGCCCAGCAGGCTCCTCTGTCCATGGGATTCTCCAGGCAAGAGTACTAGAGTGGATTGCCATTTCCTTCTCCAGGGGATCTTCCCAACCCAGGGATCAAACTCAGGACTCCTGCATTGCTGGCAGATTCTTTATGGAGTGAGCCGTCTGCACCTGGAAGTGTTCTCTGAATCCTACACCGTTGGTCTCTGTCTAGCTTCTTCATTGCAGAAAAGAACCTTGCTCTGGGGGAGTCCTCATAAGTTGTCCCAGATGGGTGGAGTGTGCACATGTGCTTCAGGGCAGTAAATCAGTGTCTCGGTTTGTGCAAGAAAGGCATTCACTGCAGGCACACCTTCCTAAAATAAGCTGTATGAGGATGGAGGCAGTGTAGGGCCAGTATCCTAGACTCTGGGGGCTGCCTGGGTCTAACATCCAAGGCATCCAGGGTAAAGATGTCATAAAAGCTGGCAGGAGGATGAGAAGCCATAGACCCAAAGGGAGGTTGGAAATCAAAACTCAGAGAAGAGGGACCAGTTCTACAGGAGGCTCTGTCTTGGAAGCTTAGAGAGATGGGGGCCTGAGTGTAGTTGTCTTACTCCAAGTTGGCACACTCCACTGACTGGCTCAGGAGGGGACTTCAGAGCAGCAGGGCAGCACTGGGGTGTGTGTGTGTGTGTGTGTGTGTGTGTGTGTGTGTGTGTGTGTGTGTGTGTGTGTCTGCAGGTGGTGTAACCTAAGAGGAAGGCTCCCAATCATGTTTATCTTTGTTCTAGGCTTTTGGGTCCTTCAAGCCTTAACACCACTGGGCACACAGCAAAAAATAAATAAATATTAAGTAAATGATTATTGAGTTGAATTAAGGAAATGAAACTTTGAGAAATGACTAGGGGCAGAGAGAATCCTTTCCTGGGAATGTTCTTTTTTCTTTTATAATAGCAAGAAGTATCTAAGAGAGATGATCAATTCTTCTCTGGAATTATCCCCCTGTGTACTTAAAGTAATGAATTGCTATCCATCTGCAGAACAATCTAGTGGTAAAATACGAAGGCCCTCATAATGTGCTTTGGTTTGCACCAATGGGCTATCCTCAAATGGGGCCAAGAGCTGGGCATGGTCTCCAGAGCCCGTCCATACATCAGCGGAAAGGGGAGCAATGGAAAAGCGCCTGAAAGCAACTTAATGTAAGCACTGCTTGGGGACACGGGGGATTGTTGGGGCCCCCAGGGGTTATAAAGCTGCCACCATCCAGCCGTAGGGCAGTGCCATGGATCTGCCGTGAGAAAAAAATGTCAGTGTTTCTTGTGGACACGTGGAATCACGTGTTTGGAGTTGAGGGGGCATGATTCTGGAGGCTGTATTTGTCAAGTGACAAAGAATATGCCCTCCCCCCACCAAGAAACCTGTTTTCTGTTCCCATTTGCACTAATATGTGACTTGGGAGGTTGTCATCCAGCCTCTTAAGGGTCTCAATTTTCCTATCTGTAAATGGAGGATTGTAATAGTATCCTTGTCTCCATAGGAAAGAATGCTTTGTGAGACTGAAATGAGGTTATATGCATACAAACGATGGCAAATGTACAAAGTGCTGTTCAAGTGTTTTACAGCGCAGTGGAGTGTGAATTAAGGGAGTCAGCAAAAAAGCAGTGTTAAGGAGGACCAGTTCATATTTCTGTCACTGCTTTGCATGACTGAGCAGAGGAGAGTTACCTAGATTAAATAAACTAAGTTACACAAATCTCTACACAAATCTTGTACTTCAGTTTCCTCATCTGTAAACATGGGGTAAACGCTTGTCTGGTAGATTGCTAAGAAAATTAGAAATGATGTGTGCCAAGAAAATTGGCTTGGTATAAGGCTCCAAAAGTCAAAATATATTTTGTGAGCTTTTTTTAGTGTATCTGCCTCCCCGATTAGACTGTGAGCTTTCTGAGGGCAGGAAAGATGTGTTTCTCTTTGCAGCTGAGTTTATCATGTCACTTGACAGTTCCGTAAAAAATAACAGATCTTTATAAAACAAATGAAATATAGTACCAGGATCAACTAGGAGTCAGAGAACAGCAGCTATTATTAATTTATCTTTAAACTTCAATTCCACTTGCATCTTTATCTTGTCCTAAATCTTAAATATGTTTCTTTCTACCCAGCCTCCAAAAGCAAACGTATTTGTTAATCTCTGGAAATGCTCGTTTATATATTTATTCAACCAATAAATACTTCTGGAGTGTTCACCCAGTGGGTCACTGAGGTACAAGGTGGAAAACTACACCTTGTCCGTGGCCTTGTTGGAAGAATATTGGGTTGGCCAAAAAGTTTGTTTGGGTTTTTCCATAAAATGTTACCAAAAAACCCAGATGAACTTTTTGGCCAACCCAGTAATAGATAGTTCTCATAAATGCAAGATTAGGGGACCAATTTGAATTATCCGGGTTGACTTCCCAGAGAACAGTGGGGCCTCCAGTTGACATATGAAGGAAAAGTTGGGGATTAAAAAAAAGCAAAGGGAAAACATTACTTAGACATTATGGGAAAGGCAAGGTGTTCTGGATGCCTATATGAAGGTTAATGGTGGAGGGTGGGGGAGGCTGGGGAAGAAGAAGGAAGTGAGGAGAAAGTGGCTGTTCCAGGGACCATCCGTGAAGATTATATTCAGAGTTCCTGTTTGTTTTTCCTGAGTGTACTTGGGAGTCATGGAAGATTTTAAGGAAAAGAGAGAATGACGGGATTTCCATTCAGGAACCATTATTCTGGCTCAGTGTGCAGGATGGTCAGAGACGGAAGCAAGGTCACTGTCGATCATAGAATCAACTGAGCCCAACATTCTTCCGTGAGACACCAGGCCTGCTACTGCTAAGTCGCTTCAGTCGTGTCCGACTCTGTGCGACCCCATAGACGGCAGCCCACCAGGCTCCCCCATCCCTGGGATTCTCCAAGCAAGAACACTGGAGTGGGTTGCCATTTCCTTCTCCAATGCATGAAAGTGAAAAGTGAAAGTGAAGTTGCTCAGTCATGTCCGACCAGCAGCGACCCCATGGACTGCAGCCTTCCAGGCTCCTCCATCCATGGGATTTTCCAGGCAAGAGTACTGGAATGGGGTGCCATTGCCATCTCTGATACCAGCCTACGCTTATAAAATTAAAGCAGATTAGATGTCTGACACGCACTGTCCAAACAATGATGGACCATTCACACCTTCTCTTATGTTCAGACGCCTGGAGTTGAAGACCTGCGTCCTCAAATTCAGTGCTTTTTCCAGCCCCTAAGGAGACAGGCAGGGCTCTACGACCCATCTTTGCTGATCAGTCTTCCTTTCCAAAGACACAGACAAGGTGCCAGGCCCTGGGCAGAGCTGTGCTAAATGAGAACAAGATGGAGACACGTGTGGGTTCATTTGTTATCCGCGAGTCACCCTTCAAATTAGACAGAGTGGAAAGATTGATACCAAAGGGCTTAAGGGCTATCAGAAAATCTAACGTTTACAGCTTGAAAATTCTCTGGAGAGAGAAAGGCTTTCTGGAGACCGTCAGGTATGTGCCTGGTGATGTGCTAAGTGCACCCCCAGTTTCAGCAGTTTTGTGAAGGGCGTGAGAGGGTGGGCTTTGGGACCAGAAAGACTTGACTTCGTTGTCAGCACTGACACTTGCTAACTCAGCAGCTTTGAGCAAGTCCCTTAACACGTCAGATAGGGTTATCATCAGAATAAACTGAGGTCGTGCGAGAATGTGCTTGATGTCTGATCAGCTCAGGATAAATCTTGTTGTGCTAATAACTGCTGATGCAGTGGTGGTGGCGGTGGTGATGGTGGTGTCCACAGCTGGCTGATTTGGAACATCAGCCTACAGCCAGGGGAACCCCAGGTCTGCCGTTCACCAAGATGTGGTCTTGGGCGAGTTACTCAATGTCTCCTTCTTGGTTTTTCATTTCTGTAAAATGGGGATAATTATAGTATTTATCTCAAAGGATTGCTATGAAAATTAAATTTAATGAGTCACAGTTGTTAAGTGTGAAGACAGTTTCCGGAACATGGTAAGTATGAATATGCATTTTATAAATATATAAGCTAATTGACACCTCAGACAATAATGTAGGATGTGTATATCCCCAAAGAGAGAAGAATTGCTTCCTTGCCTTGCAGGTGATGACACTTAGATAGACAGGTGATGTTACTGTGTCACCAGCCCAAAGGGCGGGAATGGAATTTGAATCTTGTTTTCCCCAAGGGCAAGACAGTGCTCTCGACTGTGGGAGGAGAAGCTTTATTCTTTTCCTGGTTCATCCCAAAGTCTTGTGACCCAAGGAGGAATGTGCTTTGGGAGTAAAGGACATCTCTCAAAAAGCTCCCATTTATTACTCAGTGTCTTCTGTTTGCTAGGCCCACACATTGTGTTCTTTAATTCTTACAACATTCCTGTGTGCTTGGCAGTGTTACCTCTTAATTAAAGATGAAGACAGTGAGGCACAGAGAGCTTAAATTTCTTGCCCAGGATCACACAGCTATTGTAAAACAGCAGAAACAGGACTCAAATTCAGGTATGCAAAACTCTGAAACCCCTTCTCTTAAACCTTGGGATCTCTCAGCCTTAATTCCCTTGTGCAGAGGACAGTGGGATACCCTTCTTAATTCAGTCCAGGATCTGTTTTATTTGAAGGGTAATGTCTGTCAGTGTGTGTTTAGCCAGCTTAGGCATGAAAACTGCTAAGGGAAATGATACCTTTTGTAATCACTCTTAACCACAACCTAGTGGGGTATTATCCCCCAAACTTCTTTATAAATGAGAAAAAATAAAAGCTCAGAGAAGTTAAGTTATGTCCTCAAGTTTGCACAGCTAGGACAGGAAAAGGGCTGGACCGTGCATGAGTAATAGCCTGACTCGGGAAAACCAGACCTATTTCCCCAACAGGCACCGTGTTCCAGGGTGTGCATAAATGTCAACAGAGAATGATAGGCCAGCCATCATTTGCATCATGCCTCAGCCTGCGGAGCTAAATGAATTCAAAAGCCACTTTTGGTTTTTTTTACAAGGCCATCACGTAGGTGTTTAGCAGCCTGGCTAACTTCATCACGCTCCCAGGCTTAGTTGGGGGGTATTGCCTTCCCCATAAGATTGCCTTAACGGCACACTCAGCTCCGTTAATTGCAAAGTGTTTGTGTGTATTAGCTGCAGCTGGCACTGCTTTTGATGGGTACTCCAGGGCCCTTTATGGGGCTTGGAAGAAAACTTGCAGAACATTGGCACCTCTGTGGCTGTTGAGAAAAGAAATTGGGCTTCTTTGATCCAAGGCATCAAGGCATCTCTTTGGAGCAATAGTTTCTCATTTGTGGAAGCAGGGCTGATCTTCGGCAGGTAAGGAACAGGGCAAGTGGCAGCTGTAAAAATACTGAAGTGCATTCAGACCCATTCTTGAATACCTGCTTCCTGAGCCCCAGGTGCCCTTGAGGACCCCAGGCCCTCTGCAAGGACTCCCCAGATAGCTCCTTGATCCAGAAAATAAAGGACTTACACTTTCTTAGAGAAGGCTCTGGGACCCTGCCATGTTCAGACTGGTTGATTGGCAGTGTTTGCTATGCACCTTCTGTTCCATTCTTTGACTGTTATTTCTGCCTGAAGACATTATTTAACTAGAAGACAGAGCAGTCCAGAAGAGTCAGACCATCTCAGCATTATGTTTTGTCTTGTCTGACATCTTGCACAGATTCATGCGGATTCCAGTGTAATTGGTATGTTCCACCTATGGCGTTTAAATGGTGATATTTCAGTCAATGGTGAATTTTCCTTGACTTTCTTTTTCTTAGTAAAATTCAGGAATGCTCTTTGCCAGTAAGTAGCAGCTTCCAGTGGACTGCTGTCTCCTATTAGCATTAGCTAGGTCCTGTTTTCATCCGGCTCTCTCCTCCCGCCTTGTAAAAGGAATGCTCTGGTTTAATTGCTTAAGTGCTCTTGTTTGTCATCCAGACTTGTCTTGGCCTGCCTGTCTCACAAACGGGAGACAGAATCGCCGGCTTCTCTGTGGGGAGCCCTGCCTTGAGTCTACCTGCGCTCCGGCTTCTCTCCTGTCTGTCTAAAATGGGCCTGAGAGGAGGCAAGAAAGCACAAATAAGACCATCATGAGGTCTTGGAAACAGCTAGTCTTACCCATTCCTGCAGCACTTAGCTGGAAGGAGTGGAGAGCAGGTAATAAGAAGCAGCTAGGAGGGAAGCTTGGGGTAAATGCAAGCAATTTGTTTTAAAGAGGCTGAAATCAGCTCCTGTCTCTCCAAACGCCCATTAACAGTCTCTCCCCACCCCTTTATTAGCACAGGTAGTTCTGAGTCTGCAATAGCAGAGACCCAAAATAAACCCTGCTTCTGCATGAGACGGTGGTGGGATTTCTCCTGGGTGAAAGTTCAGAGGGAGGTTGCAGGGCGGAATGGTAAGCTCTGTACTCCAGGGGTGCTCATAGATTCAGACTCCCACCTGCTTTCTGCCCTCCTGAGAGCCAGCTCTCATTGGAGGGCTCCAAGAAGGTACTCCAGACACTGCAGCCACGCCGTGAGCAGGAAGATGGGGGCATGGGAAGAAAGCACAACGTAAAGCCATTTGCTTCCCGAGGAGGAGCTGCAGTAAACTTCCCCCACGTAAATCCCATTGGCCGAAAAAGACTCTGGTGGTCACACCTAGCCTTCAAGGAAGGCTGGGGAATGTGATGTTTATTCTGGGAAGCCAGAAATTGAGTTAAAATATCTATTGTACATGAGTGAGTGCTAAGTCACTTTAATTGTGTCCGACTCTTTGCGACCCAATGGACTGTAGCCTGCCAGGCTCCTGTGTCCATGGGATCTTCCAGGCCAGAATACTGGCGTGGGTTGCCATGCCCTTCTCCTGGGGATGTTCCTGACCCAGGGATCAAACCCGAGACTCTCGTGCCTCCTGTACTGGCAGTTGGGGTGCTTTGCCACCAGCGCCTCCTGGGAACCACCCCGAACTCCAACCAATGTCTGTTACTGTGGAAGAAAGAACGAGCAGCCACTGAGGTCCACCCAAGGTCTCTCTGTCTTTATGTTGCATCGGACACCTGGCCATGTGTCTGTCTTCACCGTTGGCACTCTAAGAAGGCGGATTGTACAGAAGGTGGCTGTATCTATTTGACTGGCTCCAGATGTCATCTATAAGGTGCTCTACAGCAGATGTCCCCAATCTCCGGACCCTGGACCTTTACTTCCTCTCAGATTATTAGATGAGAAATAAAGGGTACAATAAACGTAATGCGCTTGAATCATCTAGAAACCATCCCCCCACCCCCAGAAAGTTCATGGAAAAATTGTCTTCCATGAAACCGGTCCCTGGTGCCAAAAGGGTTGGGGACGCTGCTGCACAGGAATCTGTAAAAGCACCCGGGTTCACTGGCGCCATTCCAGCACTTAAATCCTACAAAGGCTTCCCAGTGGCCTTGGCGCCAAATCCAAGCTTATCTTCATGGCCTCTGAGGTTCTACCTTTCTAAACTCAAACGCGCTATACCCACCTCCCACCCCTCATAATCGTGACTCGGCTAAACCAGCATTGTTTCTATTCCTGCAACTTGCCTCTAAAGGCCCTTTGTACATGCCACCTCTGCCTGCCATGCTCTCCTTGAGCAGTGCTCACTGAGCTGGCTTCTCTTCACTGAGATCCTGGCTCACGTCTAACTCTTGGTATTTCCCTAACATTGCCTAACCCTGCATATGCCTGCCCCACCATCACCCTCATGCCAGAAGAGATACAGTCTCCATACCCCTTATCATTATCTGAAATTGTTGTATGATTATACGCATGTATTGATTTACTTACTGCTCACTCCCTCCCGAGTTGGGATATGAGCTCCTCGTAGGAAGAGATCACACCTGTTTTGTCATACATGGTATCCTAGACACATAGCAAGCTGTCAGTAAGCATCTGTGGTCTCAGTTCTTCCGTTGGGTTTCTCTGATGGCTCAGACAGTAAAGAATCTGCCTGCAAGGCAGGAGACCCAGGTTTGATCCTTGGGTCAGGAAGATCCCCTAGAGAAGGAAATGGCAACCCACTCCAGTATTCTTACCTGGAGAATCCCATGGACAGAGGAGCCTGGCGGGCTACAGTCCATGGAGTCATAAGAAGTCAGACACAACTGAGCGACTAACACTTTCACTTTATTCTGTTAGCAAAGTGGTAAGAGTATATATTTAGAAGTTAAATTCCATTCTTTACTTTTTGTGACTATTACCCCTACAATGTTGCAAAGTGAAATCTGAAAATCAGCCTATATGAATTCACAAACTCCTTGCCCACTGCCCCTCCCAGGTTAGGAATCCACGTTCATGCCTTCTTTCATGTTATGGGAGGGGCGTCTCCATTCTAGGGATCAACGCCCAGTCTGTTGCCAGGATGCCGTATCCTTGAGAGGCCAGTGTTTGCATCCTCATTCTCAGCCCTTACCTACATCATCCTAAAATGAATAGAATCAAAAGTATAGGCAGGGAGACGGAAGAGTAAAGATTCAATATCAGTTGGAATGAGGCAACTTAGAAAAGAGACTCAGAGAGATATAAATTAACATGTATTAACTAGATCCTTGTCAAATGCCACAGCAAGCGGATGCCTGATTCAAAGATGGTGAAACAAAAGCTCAGAGTGGGGAGGCAGGAAGCCAGACCGGAGTGTCTGAGGAACAGTCAGCTGGAGGAGGAGCAGGAGAGGATGTCCAAGAGCTCTGAGCAGGAGAGGGTGAGAGAGTGAAGGGCCAGTAGCAGTTAGATTGGGACAGCAGCCCAGTGAGCCATTGAGCCCAGGAGAAATGGGGATGGAGAAGGAAAAGAGTTCCTGGAGCATTAATGAAGGCAAAGCAGAGCCTTTGGGAAGCATTCTAGTGGAGGGGAGCGGGGAGTGGATAGTCATGCAGCAAAAGTAAAGGTCAGTGATGATTCCCCAAAAATGTCTGCCCTGGGAGTTTGCACAGGAAACTTAAGTTTTTATCATGCATACAAAATGCTCAGTAAATATTTGTTGAATCAAATCCAATTCTTCTCCCTTCTTTGCCCTTCTACTGAGCTTCTGCTTGGTGGCAGACTAAATATATGGTTCTGTGATGCCCAGTCTTGGATGGCATCCCCTCTTCGTCACCCCTGGTTCTGCTGAGTGAAACCTGACCTGTCTCTCAGCCCACAGCATGGCTGGTGCTGAAGTCAGGATTAAATGCCAAGATGGCGGGCTTGGAGCCTGAGGCTAGATCATCCTAAGCCCAGATCTGCAGTCTTGAGATGTGTACCTTCTCCTGACTGCTCAATAGTTACTTCTTCATGCCCAGCATCCCCCCACCCCACTCCCCCACAAAAATCCAAATGCATAGCCTTGCCCGGCCTGCAGTGATAAATGCTGAATACCAACCACCTGCGCCATCCGAGGGATGCCCACCTGGTGCCATGGAGCCATTCTGGCTGACCTCCGCTCTGTATTACTGTCTACCCTTTTGTAGACTCATCACAAAGTCCCATTAACCCTAGCACCAGGAAGTCACCAATGAAATGGTGTACGGGCCAATGAAATGGACCCCCTGGCCCTCTGGCGAGCGTCTTTCCCAGTACATCCCATTGGCCTCCATTAATATTCGGGGGCTGACAGCTGAGATTGACTGCCTCATTAGCAGGCGTCGTGTGGAACTCTGACAATAATTAACAACTCAACAGTCTCATTTGCTGGCCTATCAGAGAAGTATTCAATCAAAAATGTAATTTGCCCAATGCCTCCATTTAGCATGGGAAGACTATCCCTTCAAAGTTTTAAATAGTCTAATTAAGAGGGAAGAAATAGAAGGGGAAAAATTATTAACAGTATAGGTTTAATGTGAAATTGCTGGAGCGAATTAATAACGCAATAACCATTTTTAGCAGCTGTCTATCAGTTTGCGGGCTGGAGTAATTCAATTAGTCAGCAAAGGCCTGTTCAGATTAGACAGTGGGGAACAAGTGCTATTTTGTGTCCCAGAGGCGCTGTGGACTTTATTTCCCTGGGTTTGGAAGAGATTGCTACAAAACACTCCAGGACACTGCACGGAACCAGTGTCTAGAGAGCACCAAGGCTCACGGTTGCTGCGAGTGAACTTGTGTTCTCATGGTCCCTTGAAAATAGTCCCAGGGCCTCTCCTCGGGGTTAAATTCTTGCAGAGACAACTCCACAGTGTCAACGTCTTTCATTCAAAGCAAGCCATCTGCCAAAGTCAAGAATTCTAGCTAGGCTCTGCAGGATTCTGGCTAAGTCCCCTTCCAGCAGCCTAATGCCACAGCCACCCCGGCCAGTAGAATCTTCTTTTCTCTGTTGTGCATTGCATTCTTACCTCTCCATACCTGGGATCCTGAAGAGCTTTCCCCTGATGCTGTCTTCCCAGTGTCTGTTCACCAAATCCTATCAGCCCTTTCAGGCCCAGCTCAGATCTCATCTCCGCAACAGCTTTCTTTCTCCCAACAAGACTTCTATTTCCAGGTCCTTTGCAACACGATGGTTCTGCCCCTTTCTTTTCACCTGTAAATGCAGATAATATCACAGCTCCAACTGGAAGGTGAAGAAGAGTAGGTGAGAAATGTCAGAATTGTAGGCAGTGGGTCTAGCAGAGAGAATACAGCCCGTGGACATACACAGACTTGAATTCTAATTTTGGCTCTGCCACTTAATGGCTGTGTGTTCATGGATAATTTGCTCCACCTCTCTGTGCTTTCATTTCCTCATTTCTAAAATAGTACTAAGAATAGAGATAAGATTTGCTGGCTTCTTGTAAGGATTATATAGAAGGTATAAAAAGTCCATAGTATGTTCAGTTCAGTTCAGTCACTCAGTCCTGTCTGACTCTTGGCGACCCCATGAACTGCAGCACACCAGGCCTCCCTGTCCATCACCAACTCCCGGAGTCCACCCAAACCCATGTCCATTGAGTCGGTGATGCCATCCAACCATCTCATCCTCTGTCATCCCCTTCTCCTCCTGTCCTCAATCTTTCCCAGCTCAGGGTCTTTTCCAATAAGTCAGTTCTTTGCATCAGGTGGCCAAAGTATTGGAGTTTCAGCTTCAACATCAGTCCTTCCAACGAACACCCAGGACTGATCTCCTTTAGGATGGACTGGTTGGATCTCCTTGCAGTCCAAGGAACTCTCAAGAGTCTTCTCCAACACCACAGTTCAAAAGCATCAGTTCTTTGGCGCTCAGCCTTTATAGTCCAACTTTCATATCCATACATGACCACTGGAAAAACCATAGCCTTGACTAGACAGACCTTTGTTGGCAAAGTAATGTCTCTGCTTTTTAATATGCTGTCTAGGTTGGTCATAACTTTCCTTCCAAGGAGTAATGTAGTAGGTGCTTTAAAATGGCCGCCATTGTTATGAATGTACTCACTATAATGCCATGCTTATACTAAGGATTCATTTTTTAAACCCTCCTGACCCATTCCTTTGCACCTCTCAAGTCTTTGTTTTTCTAAGAGTCAGCTCTTTTGATATAGTTTTTATTTCTTCTTTTTTCCTCATCTTCCTGTTCCTTTGTACAGTCATCAAGGGTATGATTTATATCATGAACAGTTTGCACACCAAGCCCTGCTCAGCTCTCTGCCTTACAGGGGATCTGGTGTATCTTCTGTAGAAACTGAATGTATGTGTAAGGTTAGAAGAGGAAGAGCTAATGCCATGAAGTTTTGTAAAACTGAGCTCAAGGGTATGTGACTGCCTGTTACTATTCAAATCTATATGTGCAATTTTCCTTGAATAGCTGAAAACATCAGTGTTTCTACATGAAGACAGTTAAAATGCTGGACTTTGGTGTTAGTTAATGCTGAGTTTGTATTCAGTTATTTCTCTTAGGTGTTTAAACTCCCTTCTCTGAGCCTCAGTTTTCTCATCTGTAAAATAGGTGATCAAACACACAGCCCTACTTATTGTGCTGTTGTGAGGATTCAGCGAGCTTTTGGATGTGAAGTGTCTGCCGCAGAATAGTTACCCAGCAAATGCTAGCTGTTTTAGGATTATTTGGGAGACAGAGGCAGTTGGAAGACCTAGGAGAGTGATGGTGAGGGACTGTGGAATGTCATGGGAAGTGCTGAACTACAGTCAGTTAGTTGAAAGCAAGGAGGAGATACGGTGGGTTGTTGCACAAGCATGAAGGGGTACATGGAGAGAACTGTGGCCACAGCTAAAGGGATGTGGTTTCCCAGGGAGGGGGAACACACCCCCCAGGGGCTGCCAGCACTGACCTTCCATCACATACAGCGATAGGGCAGCACAGTGGTGTTTCCAACCCCTCCCTCATTCTGTCCCAGAACACCCCCTAAGCATCTCTGCAGGCATGATCATGGAGTAGGGGCTAAAGATGCTTCAGAAAAGACCCCCACTTTGAGATACTTCTGTTCATAGAGGGAGTTAGCACTTGGGCAAACAAGGGAGTTGAATCAGATGGAGTCCAGCCACCATTCCGTGGGAGCCCACAGGTATCAAAGGGAGAAGAGTCTGGAACAGATTTCTGTCGTTACTGTATATTCACCATGGCCAGGACAGTTGTGATAGATGGAGCCGAGCAATCCAGAGCAGGGCACTCTGTGAGCATTCCTGAGCGTGCTGGCCAGCAAGCGAGTTACCGGAGCTGGCCAAAGAAGGAATCTAGACATCAGTGAGTCCTGGAAAACAAAACCCACCAGTTGTTCGTTGGTAACAATAAATGTAAAGGTAATAAATAGCCCCGGATTGTAAAGCTTAGCACAGTAGCTCTACGTCTACTGCTATAGGACCGTGTGGCAGCTTCTCATGCTAAGGGCTCCACCTGCATTTTGTCCTTTAAGCCATGGAAATCAGTCAGTCTCTGGGGAGGTAAGGGGCAGTGTGCACCTAAGGAGAGGCTCTGATGAAGGAATTGAGGGAGAGCTGGCCTGCCGAAGGCAGAGGTGCTGATGTAGGGGACATAGATACCCTGCCACTCTTCCCAGCCAAATGCTCCATGTTTCCTGAAGGATGCACAAATAATAAAAACGAGTCCCTTTGATATCTGTATTCAGCCGGCTCAAGGGCAGACTCTTGGGGTTGACCTCTTTGTGTAATGCAGTTAGTTAGTTTACCCCAAACTTGTAAACCACAATTCATCGATCTCACACTGCCTGATCTCTTATAAATCCTGGTTTTGCTTTTATTTCTAAATAATGGCCTTGCAGCTGTCTCCCTCCTTATAGTAAACTGCTGTGACTAAATCAGTTCAGTTCAGTTGCTCAGTCGTGCCCAACTCTTAGTGACCCCATGGACTGCAGCACAGCAGGCTTCCCTGTCCATCACCAACTCCTGGAGCTTACTGAAACTCATGTCCGTTGAGTTGGTGATGCCATCCAACCATCTCATCTTCTGTTGTCCCCTTCTCCTCCTGCCTTCAATCTTTCCCAGCGTCAGGGTCTTTTCAAATGAGTCAGTTCTTCACAGCAGGTGGCCAAAGTATTGGAGTTTCAGCTTCAGCATCAGTCCTTCCAATAAATAGCTAGGACTGATTTCCTTTAGGATAGACTGGTTGGATCGCCTTGTAGTCCAAGGGACTCTCAAGAGCCTTCTCCAACACCACAGTTCAAAAGCATCAGTTCTTCGGTGCTCAGCTTTCTTTATAGTCCAACTCTCACATCCATATATGACTAATGGAAAAACCATAGCTTTAACTAGATGGACCTTTGTTGACAAACTGATGTCTCTGCTTTTTAATATGCTGTCTTGGTTGGTCATAGCTTTTCTTCCAAGGAGCAAGCGTCTTTGAATTTCATGGCTGCAGTCACCATCTGCAGTGATTTTGGAGCCCCCCAAAATAAAGTTTCTCACTGTTTGCACTGTTACCCCATTTATTGGCCATGAAGTGATGGGACCGGATACCATGATCTTAGTTTTCTGAATGTTGAGCTTTAAGCCAAATTTTTCACTCTCCTCTTTCACTTTGATCAAGAGACTCTTTAGTGCTTCTTCACTTTCTGCCATAAGGGTGGTGTCATCTGCGTATCTGAGGTTATTGATATTTCTCCTGGCAATGTTGATTCCAGCTTGTGCTTCATCCAGCCCAGCACTTTGCATGATGTACTCTGCATATAAGTTAAATAAGCAGGGTGACAATATACAGCCTTGACATACTCCTTTTCCTATTTGGAATCAGTGTGTTGTTCCATGTCCAGTTCTAACTGTTGCTTCTTAACCTGCATACAGATTTCTCAGGAGGCAGGTCAGGTGGTCTGGTATTCCCATCTCTTGAATAATTTTCCAGTTTGTTGTGATCCACACAGTCAAAAGCTTTGGCATAGTCAATAAGGCAGAAGTAGTTGTTTTTCAGGAACTCTCTTGCTTTTTTGGTGATCTAGTGTATGTTGGCAATTTGATCTCTGTGACTAAATATCTCTGGGTTATTCTGTGACCCAGATTGTGGGCTTTGGAGTCAGCTATACCTGGGTTCAAGTCTCATCTCTGTTATTCTGTGGGTGATTTAATTTCCATAAGTGACTTGACTTCTCCAAGTGTTGGTTTCCTCATCTATAAAATGGAAATTAAGAAAAGAAAAAAAAAAGCACTCAGCTCATGCATTTTCTGAAAGATTTAAATAAAGCAATCAATAATCAAATGCGTTATTTAACTTAACTCTGTCAACATGGCCAGGCATATTATTCTAAGAATTGGTCAAACATTTTTTGGAGCACCATATAAAATAATAGCAATGCAAATTCACTACAATTGTTGTGTTTTGTTTTGTTTTTTTAATGGGACCTGATAACATGAAGGGAGGGAACAAAAAGATGGGAGTAGTGGTCCCTGTAAGAGCAGATGGAGCTGCCAAGGCCGTAGGATGAACCAAAGGGAAGCATGCAGCAGAATAAGCCCCTGGGCTGGAGAGTGAGGGACGGTTGTTAACAGTTCAGGCACCTACATCAATTGCTTGGATCAATAGGTGTTTTGAGGCTATTTGTGAAAATGGCCCTAACAGCTCTGATGGGAGAGAGATCCTTTACAGCAGGAGTCCTAGGACCATCATGGACATCGTGGCATTTGAACTAGACCTTGGCAGTTGGATAGGAGGTGGTATTCTCACGAATGGCACTGTCCCAGAAAGGCCTGGATGGGGTGCACAAGAGACCACCTTGGATGGAGAATGACAGAGAATGGAGGGAATGAGGTTGGAAAGAAACAGTGGGACTTAATCATAAGATATCTTATTGCTAGGCTAGGGTGTTTCAACTTTACAGGCGATGAAGGGACATTGGACATTTTTGAATATGTATGTTCATGCCTAAGAATGTGTGTGTGTGTGTGCGAGAGAGAGAGTCCTTGTGTATGCAGGGAGAAAAGGGGTGGTGTAGTGTAGGAGAGATGTTGCAATACATAAGATCCAAGCTGGGCTTCAGAAAGCTTGGTCTCCCTAATTATTAATCGTATCCTGTAATATATACACATGAAAACAGGAGCAGCGGGACCAGGTTTGGATCTGTTTGAGAAACTGAAAGAAGTGCTCAGTTCAGTTCAGTTCAATTCAGTCGCTCAGTCATGTCTGACTCTTCGCGACCTCATGAATCGCAGCACGCCAGGCCTCCCTGTCCATCACCATCTCCCGGAGTTCACTCAGACTCTCACGTCCATCGTGTCCATGATGCCATCCAGCCATCTCATCCTGGG